>OZ005654.1:226418994-227018994 GCA_963930645.1 Salticus scenicus
TATATATAGCTGTTAGTTTATTTTAACAGCCTGAAAATATACACACTTTCATGGTAATTAAGAAAACAAATTTAGACCACAGCACATTTTTGTCAAGTACTCAAAAATTTGTAATTTTACTATATTAAATTATTACTACTTTTTTAGCAATAATGGAAATTTCTTGAACAAATTCGAAATTTAAATTTCGTACTAATATATTCAGGCCACCTTTATTTCGCATTCAGAAAATACTTTAAACCTAGAAAGTGAGTATTTTTTTAATTTGTCAAACAACAAAGAGAAATGCTGAATTTGTAAAATTGCGTTGTTGAATTATTAAAATTGAAAACTACGTAAATACAAACTGTCACGATAATCACAGAAAATTTCCAGTGATAAATCTACAAGTATGGTAGAAAAATAGCGTGACTTTAAAAGCTAAGCTAAGGAATTTTTCTTCTGAGAATAATATTTGCTGAGAAATGAACATAGAAAAGTGCACTGTTTAAACAAGGAACTTAAAGAAAAATGAAATATGCGTGACTAACTCATTCATTCTGTAACTCCCCTTTGACTTAGAAATGAAAATAAAAATACTAAGTATTTCTTTATTATTATAATTATTATTATTATTATTAAAATTTCAAAAACTTGAAGAAAAGTCATTTTTGATAAGACAGACATATTTTAAAGTTAGATAGTACCAAGAAAAAACAGAGTGTGATAGCAGAAATTACTCTATATGTAAAAAAAAAAAAAACTGTCGCTAGTGTCCAATTTTAGGTAGATTCCTTATAGGAGATCTACCTATTGCAATGGTTCTCATGTTTTTGTTTGCGATCCCATATCGTCGCGGAAGGCAGTGAAATTCGCGTCACAAGACATATCAGTATTTGCTGAATACACCAAGGAAGACATTTCAGCTGCTTAGAAATTTCTATCAACTTAATTAACGAAGTTATTAATTAAAAAACTCTGGTTTATAAAGGTACTCTATTTGCCATTTATCAAAAAAATATTTTTTTTTTTTTCTTTAAGGACGTCATTTTCCACAGAAAGTTTAAAATGTGATGCATTGTGTAAAATAAAAAATAAAATAAATATAAAACTAACAAAGAAATTTTTCGTCTATTTTTTTTTCTTATTTTTTCTTTTTACTTTTAAAAATTAATTTTCTTACTTGTAATCTCACATGTTGTTTATATATATTTTTTACAAGTTCTTCTTCTTCTTTTTATTTATTATTATTATCATTATTATTATTATTATTTGTGTGTGTGTGTGTGAATAATGAAATAATCTCGTGTCTGTATAATTGGCAGCATCTCTTTTTGTCCTTAAAGTAAATTTATCTAAAAGAAAAAAAATTAATATGCTTTGGATATATTATGGCACATTGCACACCACAATTAACTGATGTATATATTTCTTAGTAAAATCTGGTAAAATTTCCATGAATAGTTTTTGAGTCTACAAACTTTTATAACTTTTTTTTTTTTTTTTTTTTTTTTTACTTTTTTCAACATTAAATATCACCTAAAACATATTTTTGAGAACAAAACGATTTTTTTCCTCATCTTTATCGCACATTTTTGCACAAAATTTCATGCTTTTATGTCGAACAGTAAAAGATAAGAAAGTGGAATATACATAAATTAATATAAGACATAATAAAGACATTAATAAAAGGTATTAATGAAATACATAAATATATGACTAAATAATTAAGATAAATTGAAAAATGGCAGTGGCAATAGTTTTTTTTTACTTTCTTCTATACTCTATAGAAGAGAGTAAATTGTATTAGTAAAAATTTTGCACTTCCGGTTTTCGATGGTTTTACATGTTTTGAGAAAACCAGTAGGAGATATGACCATTTTTAGAAAACGTCTGTCTGTATACTCTGTCTATATGAGTAAAAATATTTTTGTGGCGACAATATATCAGAAACTACTGCACATAATTGTATTTAAATGTACATGAAGGTACACATTGATATAAATTAAAGGCTGTGAACTTTCGACATGAATATTTCAACAGGTGACTCTGCTATACAGCGATTTCTGCAGTTTCAGGGAAGGCTAAATCTCGGGAAATACTGCACAAAATTGCATTTGATATATTCAGATGCACTTTGACATACGTTAGTGCCAATCGACTTTTGATGCCAATACCTAAAAATTGGCGCTGCTATACATCGATTTCCACTATGTCAGAGAGAGGACATATCTCAGAGAATTCAATAAAAAATTTTAAGTAGACACTTTAACATAAATTAATTTATGTCAATTTTTGGTGGCAATCGCTCAGCAGGTGGTGCTGCTGTACATCAGTTTACACAATTTGAGGTAAAACTATAACTCAGATTCTATTGCGTATAATTCATCAAAACTTGATTTATAAACAGGTCATTATAAGACATTATGCAGATTAAATTGGGTGTATATGTTGATAAGTGACGACTGTTATACTGCAATTTATCCTGAGAACGAGAAGGTCATCTGCACGGTAAAACTATTCACTTCCATTGGACATTTAGTGTAATACCTCTCTGAGTTTAAAATCGTCTGAATTTACAATGGACAAAATAATAATAATAATAATTTGTAGTGCGTGAATTTGTAAAAGGATATATAGAAGAAAATTTCTTGATGGCCACAACATACTAGTTTTAGAATAGAGGGCAGAAAAGTCATTTACTTCTTTTATTTTAATTTTCTTCGTAAATTCTAATGGCACTCTAATTTAAATAAGCTCAATTTACTTGCGTCTCAGAGATTTTAAAGCGTTGTTGGAGAACTCGTTTACAACACAACAAATTAATAACTCGCGAAATTCTATTTCAAATTTTGCAATGATTCGTGGAACTAATTGCATCATGATGTTCTTAAAAAAAAAAATGCTGAATATTTTTAAAACTTTATGAAGGATATCTTGAGAATTTTCTTTACAAATTAAATGTATCTCATATAGATTAGTGATAAACTATCACATTGTTCCTGCTAATGATTAAAGTTCACAGAATTTAAATTTTCACTTAACAGTTTCATAATATAAAGATAAAGGAAACATCTTTTAAATACCAAACTTTTATGATAATTAGAAAATGGATAAAATCAAACACATCACGTGATTCCATCGAATCCTTAAAAAATCATTAGTAATAAAATCGATAAAGCGGATTTTATGTTTAAATAATGATTTTTATTTGCATAATAAAATTAAGATGAAATTCTCCTGTTAGAAATACTTTTTCTTTACAACATATATATACAGGGTGCGAAATTTCCGCTCGCCAGCTCGCGATTTGCGAGTAGAAAATTTACTGTGGCGAGTAAAATTTCGGTTTAAATGTGGATAGAATTCTTACAATATACGGTGCTACCAGAAAAAAGAAATATATATATATATATATATACATATATATATATATATATATATCGATTTAAAAACGTAAAACCATGCTAATTTTAGGTAAGGTGACCAGACATCCTCTTTTTAAGAGGATAATCTTCATTTTCGACGGTCTGCTCTCTTAAAGGAAAAAAAAAAAAATTACAGGATTAAAAAGTCCTCATTTTTATGTTTTTCGTCTCCTGTTCTCTTTTTCAAATGAAAAAGATTTAGTCCTTAATATCGAAAATTTCGCAAAACTGTGAAACTCAATCGGCGACTGGCTGTATCTAAGGGTGAACATTAACTATTTTCTGCGCTAGCTTCACAAAAGAACAACTTTCTAATAAACGCCAAAGCATATTGTGGTTTATGTCTATTCAGATTCTTCAAATCACAAAGAAATAAAAGTATTCCCTATATTTGTACGGGAATCACTATTGAAAATGTCATGAAATCATTAAGAATGTTGTGCTCCGGTTGATACGCGGTGGGTTGACACGTGTTCTCACTTTTGCATGAATAATATTACTCATAAATAATTACAAGATAGAAAGAACTTTTATACACCATGTTTTTAAATTTTCTGCTGAATCATATAAACGCTACTGAAGGCAGCGAGAACCCGGAGAAATTGGATAAAAGTATTAAAAAAATTCCTTGCTATCGTGTTTTAAGCTATTATAAAAGTTTCAAATGGCTATCTAGCCGGGAAGTTAGTTAAAAGTTGATTGCTAACTTTCTACTGGTAACGCTGCCGAAGCAATTGGTTAAAAATATTTTTGAAATGCATTTTCACCGTATTCTGAACTATTCTGAAAGTTTCAAATGTCTAGCTACTCGGGAAGTTAGTTAAATAAATTTTCTGTTGAATCATATAAACGCTTCCGAATACAATAGGGACCTGAAACAGTTGACTAAAAGTATAAAAAAAAATGTATTCTCACCGTGTTCTGAGCTATTCTGAAAGTTTCAAATATCTAGCTAGTCGGGAATTTCTTGAAAAATCGATTGCAAGCTTTGTACTGGTAACGCTGCCGAAGGCAGCAGGAACCCGATACAGTTGGTTAAAAAAATTTTAAAAATGCATTTTCGCAGTGTTCTGAACTATTCTGAAAGTTTCAAATGTCTGGCTAGTCGGGAAGTCAGTTAAATAAATTTTCTGTCGAATCATATAAACGCTGCCGAAGGCAGTAGGGACCTGAAGCAGTTGACTAAAAGTATTAAAAAAAGTATTGTCACCGTGTTCTTATCTATCCTGAAAGTTTCAAATGTCTAGCTAGTCGGAAAGTTAGTGAAATAAATTTTCTGTTGAATCATATAAACGCTTCCGAATACAATAGGGACCTGAAACAGTTGACTAAAAGTATTAAAAAAATGTAATGTCACCGTGTTCTGAGCTATCCTGAAACTTTCAAACATCTAGCTAGTCGGGAAGTTAGTGAAAAATCAATTGCAAGCTTTGTACTGGTAACGCTGCCGAAGGCAGCAGGAACCCGAAACAGTTGGCTAAAAGTATTAAAAAAATGCATTTTCACGGTGTTCTGAACCATTGTGAAAGTTTCAAATGTCTAGCTAGTCAAGAAGTTAGTTATATAAATTTTCTGTTGAATCGTGTAAACGCTGCCGAAGGCAGTAGGAACCTGAAGCAGTTAACTAAAGGTATTTAAAAAATTATTGTCACCGTGTTCTGATCTTTCCTGAAAGTTTCAAATGTCTAGCTAGTCGGGAAGTTAGTGAAAAATCGATTGCAAGCTTTGTACTGGTAACGCTGTCGAAGGCAGCAGGAACCCGAAGCAGTTGGTTAAAAATATTTAAAAATTGCATTTTCGCCGTGTTCTAAACTATTCTGAAAGTTTCAAATGCCTAGCTAAAGGGAAGTTAGTTAAATAAATTTTCTGTTTAATCATATAAACGCTGCCAAAGGCAGTAGGGACCTGAAACAGTTGACTAAAGTATTTAAAAAATGTATTGCCACCATGTTATGAGCTTGCCTGAAAGTTTGAAATGTCTAGCTAGTTGGAAAGTTAGTGAAAAGTCGATTGCAAACTTTGTACTGATAACGCTGCCGAAGGCAGCAGGAACCCGAAACAGTTGGCTAAAGGTATTAAAAAAATGTATTTTCACCGTGTTCTGAACTATTCTGAAAGTTTCAAATGTCTAGCTTGTCAGGAAGGAAGTTAAATAAATTTTCTGTCGAATCATATAAGCGCTGCCGAAGGCAGCAGGACCTGAAGTAGTTGACTAAAATTATCAGAAAAATGTATTGTCACCGTGTTGTGATCTGTCCTGAATATTTCAAATATCTAGCTAGTCGGGAAGTTAGTTAAAAATCGATTGCAAAATTTGTCCCTGACAAACACACAAACAAACAAACAAGAATCGAAGTTAATAAAAACATGGTAAAATAGGCCCACCAGTGACCGAGAGGTTCTGTCCTCGAAGCTAGTATACGTGAGATTCGATACTCGGTCGTGCTCGTTGCCTTAGCCGTTAGGAGTTTTCCGTGGTTTTCTCCGAAACTAACGTAACTATGTGCTAGGTCCTCTTACAAAGACCCCACGGAGGACTTTCCTTTTAAGGCCTAGTGCCCTAGTGCAGACAATTGGCCTTAATGATAACAGTACCACCACCTCATAAAAATATGCAAAAGTTAGTTGAATTATTTTATGTTCTCCTGGCATAAACGCCCCCACAAAGCGACTGGTATCTTCAATGAACAAAATGTAGAAATGTGAAAAAAATCCCCTTTACATACCTACTTTAACAACTAATTAACTACTAAAACTAATTTAGGTTATACTTGTGAGAACTTTTATAAAATATTGATAAAGAATGACTTCTTTAAAACAAATCGTTTCATCTCCCGAATATTAATTTTATTTTTCATTTGCCAATTTTGTTTTTTCTTTTATGATTATGATTTTAATAAAATATGTCTACGATTCTTTTTTTTTATGTAACTGCATTAAAGTACCACAAAGGGAAAAAAAAGTTTTTGTCTATAGCAAAATTAATAATTAAAAAATAATAATAATAAATCTTTATTGTCCAGTGACACCTATAAAATTTTGGGATTTTAACTCTCGTATACGTATATTATTAATGTAGATTAAGGTGTACTGATCTAAATTCATCATTTGCGATAAAAATATTTCCACCTCTTTTGAGTTGGTTTTTATAATCATTTTCATTCAGTTTTGTGTCCTCTAAAATGACCTTTTTTTCAAAATTAAATGCCTTCTTATAAAATAAAAGACATTGCGTAGTTTCTCCTCTTCTTCCAATAAAAAATTCTGGTTACCTTATGCGTAAAAAATAGAGTAAGTTAATCATATTTTCTGGCGAGTAACTTTTTTTTTCAACCAGTGTAATCTAAGTTGAAATTTCGGGCCCTGATATATATATATATATATATGCATTGTGAATAAAAGTTTCCTCAAATAATTTAAAGAATTCATCCGACAATAATGAGCCTGGTAAAGTTTTGAAAATGGTCTTTTGAAATGGAAATTGTATAATTTAAATAAGGATTAGTTATAAAAATGTCTCTCGAAGTACTGACAGTTTTACTTTAAACATTCCGGTTACTCATTTTATTATTTGAATACTTAGATCCGCGTTGCTAAGCATATATGAAATCACTATCTCAAATAATCGATTTTTACGGTATACAAAAATAAAACAAATCGACTGTAAAATGAAACAAATTCGCGTTAGATATTGCATTCTGACTCTTTCAAGCATAGTGGTTTATTTCCTAAACCTTTTATATTACAATTTTTAACGCATAATGGTTCCATTCTCAAACCACATAATGGAGAAAGAATATTTTAAAAGTATGGTGGGATCTTTATTTTAAAAAAAAAAAAAAAAAAAAAAAAAAAACACAATTTACTGATTTGTACTAATGAAAATCAGATGGAAATCTGGGTAATGTCGTCTTCCTTAATCAGAAAGTATCTCTATTTTTAATAAGTGTTTATCATAAATGAAATCAAAAGTGACTTTGTTGCTGAAAATGACTTAATTTACAGATAAATTCCAAAAATCATTCGTAATTCAGAATGGTTGTATAAATGAGGGATTGTTTATGGCACAAAACAAGTTTCAGTATGAAACAATTGGATAAAAATATAATAAAATAAACAAAAGCAGATCCAAATCTTATTAATACTAAGGGAATTTCCTAAATGTATGCTTTGGCAATATAAAACTTATAAATTAATTAAAAACATTAAGCATTAATTTTTTAATATAGTGATCTGAAATAATGTTTGATTCAATCATACCTTTTGGTTTATTAGCACTACAAGATTTATTGTAAAAATCTTTATTAATAGTAATTATGAACATTAAGAAAAATATAATATCTATAATGATCTAGGTGCAATACAATCTAAAAAATTAAAAATATGCAATGTAAAATTTTAAATTCTAATGCAAAAAACTATCACATTCATAAATATTACGAACGATTTTGACAAATGATATAATGGCATGAAATTTCTTTGAAACTGCAACATTTTGTAAGTTTAGGTACTAAACTTCAATCATCAATCTGTTCTGACACTGAAAAATACTATTTTTTATTTGAATGCTCATAATGATGCTTCTCAATTATCAGTAGATTAACAATAAAATTACAGTCACAGACTTAAAAAGATAAACTGTGTTATTATTATTATTATTATTATTACAAAAAACTGCGATTTAATTGGTTTTATTTATAGTATCGAAATGCTATATTTGATTTATTTAAAACTTGTCTAAATGTAATGAGAAATACCTGCCAACCAGTGGCGTATCGTGAATGACGTTTAGGGCATGCTCTACACGAGTAGTTAGAAACAGTACATTAAAACTGATATCTAAGCATCTTATTGGCTAATTCGCTTGTTTCGAGAAACAACGTAGATATTACGACATTTAAACAGCCAATCAAATGAACGAGCTTTCCATGATAACGAGCTGTTTCTAGCCACCAGTATGGAGCATACCCAAAACGTCACTCACGATACGCCACTGCTGCCAACATTCTAATTATATTCCGTAAAATTGTTAGTACATACCTTTTTTCCCACATCACTTTATTTTCGAGTAATTTTTTCCAAGTATAATTATGATTATATAAGAAGAAAAATATTATATAAAAAGGGAGGTGTGAAAAATGGCAGATACTAATGATTTTTTAGAATATTATTTAGGGTGTTGGCAGGTATGGTAATAAGTAAATTCATGAATGCTCGCGTTATGTCCATGATAACTAATGCATACTAACTGTGGCCTACATTGACATTATCAAAGCTAAAATAGGAAGGATAATTAACTATTGCGATAGTATTGCAAAAAATAAAATAAAGAAAGAAAGCACAAGAAAGAAAAGTTACACTGAACGAATAGATTATAAGCATTTTCAAATTGTACGTAACCGTAATATCGTTTAACCTTTACTGTATTTTACTCCATGGTGCCATCTTAAAAAATTTCCCAAACTAAAAAAAAAAAAAAAAAAAAAAAAAAAACGCGCAAATTTTATTTTAGTTGATGTGCATAATATGCCTGTAGTCAAAACTTCCATGTCAATCAGATGGTGAATAGAAAATTTAAAACAAATGTTTGACTATAGGTGGGGTTCCAGACTCTCAAGTCCGCCATAAATCCTTCTATGCTTGACCATATGTCGTCGGAGTTATATAAGAAATTTTTCATCTCAGTTGAACAATGGGAATTGGATTAAAATTCAATCTACTCCGAATATTCTCAGGAAAACGATTTTTTGATGCTTACCCAATACACATACCACAAAGAGATTCTGCGAAATTACTTTCTTTTACCCCGCCCCCCCCACACACACACACACCTCAGTAGGGGGGAACGCACAACACGTTTTCCAGCTTAAATCTGCTCCAAATTATCTTAGAAAAACGATTTTTTATGTGTGGCCCCATTACTCATTTCTAGAACGTAGTATAAAGAGATTTTGCAAAATTCCCTTACCCCCACACATTAAGAGTGGGGGGACAAAAACACATTTTAAAACATAATTCAGCTCCAAATTGTCTCAGAAATGCAATTTTTTTATGTGTCGGATGGTTATATGTATGGAACTCGCATTACGAACGGATTTTGCGAAATCCCCCTCCCCCTCCCTTTAAGGCGAGCGGTGCAAAAACGCGTTTTCAAGTTTAAATGTGCTTCAAATTACTTTAAAATTCTGAAATTTTGTTGTGTGGATGTTGATTATGTGTATGCAGTATGCACTTTAGTGGGATTTCACGAAACTTCTAACTTACCCGCGGGGGGTGGAGAGTAAAAAGCGGGTAAGACGATGCCGAAGGCAGTGGGCAACCGGACTCCTCAGGTTGAGAGCGGGAAAACTACTACTAAATGCAGTTGGAACATTAAGTTTCGACTGTTTCAAAGTTTTATTTATTTTATTAATTTTTATTTATTTATTTATTTTAATTAGATTTTAATAATAATGATATATAAACTTAAGAATTCACTTAAATATACATAGTGACCAGTGAATCGGGCAAAGCCATAAGCCACATAGTATCGTATGCAGCCTTCTTTAAGTTCTTTGAATTGATTTTTTAGTTGGAATTTAACGAATTATTAAAAACAAACTATTCCGTAAATATTTGAATCTAGCTTTAATTTACCTTCAGCATTCATGTCTCAAAATTTTTTATTTTCATTACTCAATCATAGTGCTTCCTTAGCTTTCATAAAATCTTCAACAGAAAACTATCTTTAAAATGACCCAAATAGAGATTTATATTTATGTTGCAGAAAAAAAATAAATAAATAAAAAATAAATATGTTCTATAAAAAATGTATGAAAGAATACTTGTGCATTCAAAACACTTCCAATAAAAAAAAATTAATAATAATAATAAAAGTATGAAATAGATCTTTACTGACATTTAAACCAAGAAAAACTTCAACGTCTAGAACGCTAAAGAATTCGTACTTGCTTCAGTCCATAAAGAAATGTGAGAAAAGTGCTCTTTATATAGGAAATGAATCGAACTCTGATCAAGCAATAGAATTACGAGGAATATAGGGATTGACCAATAGGAAGTTTGGAAACACTAGTCGTGAAAGATGTAGAAGAAATTAAGAAACTATGGACTGAATGTAAAATTTCCAACAATCAGACAAGTGGAATACAGCGAAATCTCAATTAACATTATTTTTAAGATTTTTATAGAGGTAAAAAATCTTCAAAGAAATCGAGTTCCTGAGTGGATTTATGCCTATAAATTATTTTAACTGAATCAAATTTAAAATTATGGTGTCCCTCCCAGCAATGCGTAGAAATAGCCGATTTATTGGTTTCTTGCTTACGGACGTAACTAATATGTTCTTTTAGACTGAATTTAAGACTGTGTTTAGTTTGACTAATGTATGGTAAACCATACTAGCATACAATGGTCAAACTAAACGCGGCCTTAAATTCTGTCTAAAAGAACGCATTATGTTCCTATTACACACAACGATGTTTCACGTAACTTTCATTTGAGCCAATTTTTGCTCCAACTTTTGAAAGCTGAAATCCGAAAAAAGGTTACAATAGCTGAATCACAAATTATTCGAAAAACTGGTTTGCACGGTGTATAGTACATGTCAAGACACAGCTACTTATCGCTCTTTTAACGGGAACGACGTGGGAGAGCGAAGAGAACAACAGTGAATGATTTCGAGCTGGCGCTGTCTTTTCTCGGCGCGTAAGGAGCTTTCTTCTCATTGGCTTATCGTAAGAAAAGTTGTTAGCACGAACAACTTTTTCTAACTAGCCAGAAAAAAATTGTTCGTATTCCCAAATCCTATTACACTGATCGTTGAAGTGATTTGAGCCAACAAAATTGACTCAAATTAACAAATGGCTCAAAAGTTGTGTGAAAACACGTTGTCTGTTATAGGAGCAAAAGTTACGTCTGTAAGCAAGAAACCAATAAGGACCAATATCCCACATTCCGCGTAATTATGTTGGTTGATCAGAATACAATTCCTTTCCTATATATAAGAGCACTTCTCTCTCATTTCTTTATGGACTGAAGATGGTACGCTGAATGCTACCGAAACAGCTGTCTACTTTGCAATTTTTTTCTCTTTGATGGCGTTCTAGACATTTATGTTTCCTTTGCTTTAATAATCTCGCGCCAAGTCTCCTTTTAATATTTTTCAATCACATTTCTTTAAAGTGGTTGAAAGATAATACCTAATATAAAATTTTATTTAAGTCATTTTTAATTTAAAATAAACTAATAGAAACAGTTTTTTTTAGTTAAAAAGTTACTTAAAAAATTGCCCTAAGCTTTTGCACAAAACTTATTAAATATAAAGTAAATTCTAAGTAGTATAAAGACTAAACTAAAATCAATCATGAATATTGTTCAAATAAAATGAATATATACATTCAGTTCCAAATTTTAATAAAACTGCTATAAAAACTCTTTTTATTTTTAGAATATAAGATAATGTACCAAAATAATAAATTTCATCTAAAAATGTCGAAGTATTTAAGAAAATAATTCTTTTTAGTAGCGCAATTTAACAATGTAATACCCTATAAATTTTCTCTAATATCTTACAATTTTTTAAATTCACAAAAATTTGAGATAAGTTAATAGGAGTCATAAATTTGGATTGTTTTCGGCAAAAATATCAGCTAATTACCGAGAAGATATAAATTAATACTCTTCACCAAATTTTTGCTTCTAAATTCATTAGAATCAACATTTTCTTTTCTTTTCTTTTTTTTTTTTTTTTTTTTGTATTGTTTTAGCATTTAATGGCAAAAAATAACAAATTACATACTATGTCATTATAAAAATTTTAAATAAGTAAATATTAAATCCATTAAGTAGAAAATATTTGAAATAAATATAGATAAGCTTATAAATTATTCTCCAAGAAAGTGAATAGGTATATTTAAAATAAATCTGAATGTGTTTACTGTACAAAAATCTCATATTTCACATATTATTCAGTACTTTTCAATGAAATTTTAACTACTTTATAGGTCAATCTACTGGCTGATTGGTTAGCACCCTGACCTGCAGTTAAGAGTTGTATGTTTCGGTTCCCAATACACAATTAAATGTTTCTAATTGTTCAAAAGGCACTTTAAGACCTTACAAAATTTATCTTCGCAAGATAATCTATGGAAAAATTTGTTTCCAGAAAACCTATTGTGTTTTTAATGAACCTTTAGAATCTGAAAATTCAGAACTGCTAAATGTGCATTTGTTTTTTTGATTAAAAAATGATTTTTTTTTTTTTTGAATAGTAAAAAGGGGGTAGAGAAATATAGGGCATCTTCTATATATACGAACACTTATCTCTCAATTTTTTATGCACTTAAGACGATACGCTAATTGCTATCGAAACATATGTCTGCTTTTCAGTTTTTTCTCTTTGTCATTCAAGACGTGGAAAACTTTCCTGGTTTTAATAATCACATTTCATTCTTTAAAATTCTAAGTTTTCACAGGCTGTTTCCTAAATCACTGCCCCTCACCTTGGCTTTAGAAAAGTAATAGCTATTCTCTTAAACGTGGTGTCTTAGCTAACACTACAAGTTCAAATTGGTTACAGTGCCACCTGGTGCCAAACATTCAACATTCCTATAAGCATTCTTGTCTCAAAAACGGTAAGAGGTACAGGAAAAAAGTCAAATACAAAATTGTAGAGTGTCTTTGATGAAATACGAAAAGACACATAGTTCATAATACTGAAAACAGAGCATGCAAAATGCTCGTTTGTTTAATCGAAATTTCTCTAATTTGTGATGATAAATTATGTGGAAGAATGAAGAAAAAATGAATTGTATTTGAACTACGATTCTTATGAACGTAAATCATGTATTGTACTACTGCATCACAATGGCAACTAGTTTTTGGTAGAATATATGACATATTTTTTTTCTTTTCGACTATGTTTTTTACTCCACGAATTTGAGAAATCGCGTCCAAATAAATGCGCATTTTACGTTTTACAAGATATATTATATGCAATGTGTCTTTTGTACTATAAATTAAAGTTTATCTATAACTTTTTAATACACTTTTCTCGTGTATCTGTTGAATAAGAACAATTATTGCGCGGTACATTCTCAATTGCTTCGGTAATCAATCTTATTCTCTGGCACATGGCTACTTTACTTATACCTAGACATCATGTATAAAACACTAGCTATCGCAATTTGTGAGCTAAGGTGGCGGTAGGACCTAAGTGGACACACTGTGTATTGTTTATTACTGTTTTATATATTCAACAGAAAAAAATACTGGATTCATAAAATGTGTTTGGAAGTGTTATACACTTTAAGAGATCCCGATTCGCTTTTTAACCATACTCGAATGACCTCACTCTGTGAGTGGAAAAAATGTGGCAGCTCTAGGTGAAGAACTTAAGCGCAGATTATCATTAAAGATTAACATTTATTTGTACTGGAACATGATTGGTGTCTATCAACTTTTGGTGTATATTCTCTAACAAGTGGCACGTGGCAACCCTATACTGCAATTTCTTCCATTTTCAGGAAATCTATACCCAACCTTTTATATGGTATAATTGTATAAAGCATACTTTGTTGGAGAACTATTATAAAATAATCTCCTGGTTCAATTTTGGTGGTTATTAACCGTAAGACATCGATGCTTGCTGCAATTTCTTCCATTTATGGTAATGCTATGTGTCATCTTCTACAGTATATAATTGCAAAAATCTTTATTTGCAATTGTGGCATTTTAAAAGTCTATACTTTTTTAAATTAGGTGTATATCACACGGTAAGAGGCGCTGCTATGCTGCAATTTTTCTGCATTTAGAGGAAGGCTATATGTCAGAATCTATAGCATATAATTGCACTATTTGATACGGGTGAAAACAATTCTAAAACGAATGTCGAATAATTTTGGATGTACATCAGCTGAAAGTTCGCGTTATTGTTGCTCACCCTTTACAATTTTCCATCAGTTTATGTTTTATAATCTGCTGGTATAAATTGTACCAAACTGCATGTATAAAATCTTTATTGTAAGAAGCTGAATTAATTATATTTTTAAGCATGTTTAATTGTAGGTGGCGCTGTTTCATAGAATGACGCAGAACAAAGTCTTTACATTGCCACAACATACTAGTTTTTATTTTATTTTATTTTATTTTTATCTTCTTTGAAAAGGGCTAAAATAGTTATAGTGTAGAAAACTTTTTCACGAAAAAAAGTTTTTATATTAAAATCGCCTTATCCTACTTAACTTTTGTTTGCAAATTGTAACTCATTTTCTAACAAACGAACTAGTTGCAGTTAAGAGGACCTAGTATGCGAAATTCGACCAAGAAGTCGATTTCTATTTTTTTCATATTATTAAATCATATATTTTATATCATAAAAAAAAAGTATTGGAATCTTTCTTTTTTTTTTTTTTTTTTTTTTTTTTTTTTTTTTTTAACAGCACGTCATAGATTATTGTTATCAATTAAACTTTTAATCGAGTTTTCTCAAAAACTTGATTTTTTAGGTTCATGTCCATTTGTTTTATACTTATGAAACTTAAAACCTCAGATTTTTAATGACACTTAAGTTATACTGTATCTTTTAACAGAGAAGTTCGATGATTTAATGAAATTTCTTTATTTCATACATTGAAATTTTACCAATAATGCTAATTTAAAAGTGATTTTCAATAAATAGTAATGCTTTTTCGTGTTAAAGTATGTAAAACATGTTTTTTCAACTGCCATAAAAATGTATACCTCCATCTTTCACCATTTCTGGCTAAAAAAGTACATAAAATTAGTGAATTTAACATTTCAGAAATAGGGCTTTCCCTTCTCCCTTAATCCAAAAGTAACATGGGACACCATTATTTTCAAACTACATGTAAAATATTTAAATTTCAACTTTGTTGATCACGAAGTTCTGTTTCAGCATCATATGTTAAATCCCACACTAACTTGTACGTTACGTATTAATCAGTTTTTTCCTGTCTTTTAAAAAAGATAATGTATATGTGTGTGTGTGTGTGTGTGTGTGTGTGTGTTAGGTATGAGAGTCCTTTCGAAAACATCGTAGAACTTTTGTAATATATCAATGTTATAAGTTAACTAAAATTATACTGGTATTTCGATCACAATAATAAAAATAAGTATGTATTTTTTTTTTTTTTTTTTTTTTTTTTTGAAATTTTATTCATACACAAATGACAGATATTTAAAAAAAAAAAAAAAAAAAAAAAAAGAACTTCTTCTTAGCAATTAAAATATAAAAACATCTTTATAGGATTTTATATTCCATCGATTTAATGTGAAATTCTATTACATGTACACAAAAATACCTTACACTGAGAAAAAATTCTGTAACTGACATCTAAAAATCTAAATTATGGCTCTAGAAATCTAAATTGTGGCTCTAAAAAAAATAGTTCCATGTCATCCTTATAAATTCTAGTCCCCTTGGAAAGCTCGTTCTAGAAGCCCCTATTAGAATTCTAGAGCGTTTGCCTATATTCTCGAGGGCAAAGTTATTTAAAAATCTCTGCAAATAAATGAGGCTACAAGATGCGGGTTTCTGCAACTATAATCTTGGTTTGTTACCCAATTCTAGAAAATCAAGCGAGAATTTCTCAATACATATGATTCAGAATATTTAGAGTATTCAGAATATTGTTTCACCTCTAGAAATGTGTACACTAGAAAGTCTCGATAATTTCGTCTATTCAGTTTATTGGTGTGCCTCATGCGCATGGCTCGGAAATCTATATTTCTAGTTAAGGGATTTAGAAAATGGCCACTTATTCATTCTAGAGAAAGGCGGTATATTTTTTTCTCAGTGTATCAAATTAACGCTTTAATCGCCTTGTATTTTAGTTCTTCAATTACACAAGCCAAATTTTAAAATCTGAAATTAAATCCCAGAAAAAAATTATTAAAGCACAATTTGAAGACTACGTTTTATTCTAAGAACTTCATTTTATACTATATATGTATTTTAAAATAAATAAATAAACTCTCTTAAAATATTTAATGCTAGGAAAAAATTATCTTACACAAAACAGTCTTCTCCCACCTAAATCATTTATTTAATTTTCTTAATTACGGTCCATTTTACGACAGATGCTTCTAATAACAAATTATTCATTTAAAAAATAAAAGTGAAGAATTTAATTATGCTGTCTTATTTGCAAAAGTAATGTTTATTTAATCCAGCAATTAGAAATCTGTATATTTCTTTCTCCATTTATCAATTTATGACAAACTTTAATTAAATTATTCTTCTATGTCATATATTAAGTAGTTTATAAATGCACATGCAAACATGAAATTAGCCTGCAAGAAAATAAATTTAATTATTCAAGGATGAAAATTAGTTCAGTTAAATTTTGATTCAGGATATATTAAATTCATTTTAATTAAATTTTCAAATGTAGAAATTGTATAGAAAATTAGGTTTTATTAATATGTTTTAAAACAATAAATGTTGAATGTAGTGTTTTTTAATGATTATTGCATTTTCTTTTCTCATTATTTTAAAATCAAAAAAGAGTCTGGGTTACATCGACATTGTTGAAAAAAAATTAAGAAGTTTAATAATTTAATAAACAATGAGACATAAGATTTAAAAACTGGGTATACCTACATAAATATAATATTTTTTGTTAATCGGTACTTTAATAAATGTCAAAAAAAGGTGTAGTTTAAATAAGGCGCGGTTTGATATTAAATGATGCAGTTGTTTAAAAGAAAGACAAGAAATTTCCTTTTAAAGAAACAAAAGTTCTTTTTCTTAAAACTTTTCAACAAATTCGAAAATTGTTCATTAATTGGGTTTGTCGGATCACAGTCCTACAAAAATGAAGTTGACAAAATTTGATTTGATGATTTCAGCTGATTTTTTATGTTTTTTGATATGCAGCCCAATTTTTCTCTTTCACGAATAGATTTTTGTCAATACAGGGTGTTTACCGACACGATTTCTTACATATGCCATCATAACAATGGATTGGTTGGTTGATATGATTTTAAGTCGCACTAGTGCTTCACAATTACAACAATAGGCATCTATGATTAATTAATCATGGAAACATACTATAAAACTTACTGTATAATTATATTGGTGGAAGAGTAATGGAAGAAACTGTATAGTCAGGCACCCTGTTTTGGCAAAAATCTATACGTGATAGCGAAAAACTGGCTTCATTTTCGGTTTCAGCACACCAAAAAACATAAAGATCAGCCAAAATTATACAAACAAAATTTTACATGTCGGCCTGTGTTATCTTTCCGTCTGTCAGACTACTCGTCTATTTGTCCGTCAATCTTTCCGAGCTATCATTTCCGTAATTATTGAAAAACACCATAAAAATTATACAGGTTTTTTAGGTACTATATTATATTGATAATGGAAAAAATAATTCTACTGCACAGAAATCTCGGACTCACAAAAATCTCAAATATATTAAGGTCTATGGGACATATATATATATATAATTATAGTTTTTATATATTTTGTATATTTATTTGAAATAGTCAAAGTTAGTATTCACCATTTCACTAAAAAAATAAAAATATTTAAAAAGCACTTTTCAGTATAATCATCTTACAATGAAATTAGGGTGAAGTGAGATAAGTGTAAATATGTGTTGGCATAGTTCGACTTAGAAGAAATTAATATATATACTTTTAACAGTAAATTTAGGGTTTCTTTTTGGTCAAATTTTCGAAACTGGGTTGTTTTTTATATATACACGTTTTGAGGTCATCTACAAATAGAAAACAGTTTTTTATCAGTAAGTCTGTGCATGGGCGTCGGCACAATGGGACAAGGGAAAGGGGACTTGCCTTCTCCTGGAAAATTTTAATAAGCATTTTTTTCTTTAACTTTAAAACTATGCTTTCAGAATTTTATTTAAAAAAAATATATATATATATATATATTTTTCAGGTTATGCTCCCCACCACCTGAAATTTTTTCTGGTGACGCCACTGGGTCTGTGTCTCTTTCCCTCTGTGTATGCCTATGTGTAAGTCAGTTAGTGTATATATCTGTGAATCATATCAGCATAACTGAAAGACAAATATTAGTAAGTCTTCCAAATTCGGTATTCTAAATATGTATCATATGGAGATGCTGCATAAAGCTTTTTGTTAAAATCTAATAAACAGTTCGTTGTCAAGGGCATGCAGTGGTTTCCTCCGAAACTCGCGTAAATACGGGCTAGGACCCCTTAGAAAGACCCCCACGGAGGGCATTCCCCCTATAGGCCTAGGACACATAAGGAGTCAATCGGCCTTAATCCTCCAACCTGTCAAGGGCATGCAATGACTTCAAATACATTACGCCTATGAACAACATTTGTGATAGATACAGTTTCACATCTTTAGATTGCACTAAACAAAACGAAATTAATATATATTTTTTTGCTTATATTCTTAACCCTTTGGCAGTCCTAATGATCTAAAACTCTCTAAACAGTGTTGACAAATTGAAGGACTCTTTTATTCGACCACCACTAATAATTTCAAGGAGTGATATTTGATATATATAACTTGCAAATAACCTTCGAAGGGATTACGGAATGGTTACAGTTAAAATTTAGTGGTGGATATTGAATAAAAATGACCCTAAATTTGGCAACACAGGTCAGAGGAGAGAAATTAAATAGGACCGGCAAAGGGTTAATAACATGATTTGCATAAAATGTGACATAAAATAATTTTCCATGCATTTACAGGGCCACATAAAAAAATTCTGAAAGTTGTTGTCTGCGAAAGAGAGGGGAAAAAAGCATTTTCAATTGCACGTATTCATACTATTAATTTCAATCTCTACCTTATTTTTTAATTAGTTAGTGGTTGTTTAGAAAAAATGTTTGTTTCATAGATATAGAATCTGCCACGAAAATTTAATGTGACGACAAGTATGATTTTCATTCGTATAGGCTTATATTCGTAGATTCGAAAGCAAAAATTATGCTAACTTGCAAATCTTATGTTTCTCTTAAACGACTAATAAATTTAGCTGATGATGAATATAACATTATTGCAATCTATGACTTATTAAAGTGATAATAAGCAATATTCCTATAAGTTGATCACTTAACTTTTACAGAGTTTTTATTTAAATACCTTTTTTTAAACTAATGATTTAAAATATGATCTCGTCTTATATTAAAGGTATGAAGTTACAATTAAAATTTATATAATATATTTAATTTGGAAAGCATATATCCCTTGAAAGCATATTTTGGAAAACATATTATTGTTGGTAACTTTTAGGAAAGATTGTATTGTTGCAGTCCTATTTAAATAAGTTGAAATGCAAATTTAAGTATGAATTGAAACAATTAGGATAAACATTGAACATTGAAAAAAAAAAAAAAGAAAGAAAGAAATACCAGTCAGGAAATAAAATAACGGACAATACAGTCAAGCATGAGCATATATTGCCCAAGGCGTTAAACAAGGAGTGCTAAAGTATAGAAAGCCCACATACGTATATTATGAATAATTTTATACACAAGTTATAATGACCATAGCCTCCTAAACTAGATGGCTGTCGTGTGACTCGGAAACTTGGCAACAGTTCAAACGGTAGACAGCGCCACCTGGTACAAATTGCAAGACTTTTTTATTCAACTGCACCAATAATTTTAAGAAGTCATACATGATATATATAATCGATGCTTGTTCGATTTTATTCGCCTTTTATGTATATCAAATCCCACTTTTAAAACTTTTGGTGGCTGTTGAATAAAAAAGTCGCACAATCTGTATCAGGTGGCGCTATCTACCGCTTGAACTGTTGCCAAGTTTCTAAGCCACGCAACAGGCATCTAGTTTAGGAAGCTATGTAATGATATGCAGTGTGATTAAAGTGGGATTAAAGTGCGACGAAGCTGTATGGGATTTCATGTAGAATCGGCCCTGAAAGTATTTGAAAACAACAGTTGTCTGAATGTCTAACAAAGATTTGGAAACAGACTGCAGCCTGCAGAAGAAATCCTGAAGCGCACGCAATATTAACAAAATTATTCATGAAGTTATCTAGTTAATTTTTGTTGCAGCAGAAATCTGCCAGCGTTCTAACTTGGTATCTTTGGATTAGCATCCCAAAACACTACTAAATGGGCTATTTTGGTCAATGTCTACAGAAAGCCCTTAAAAAATTTATCTCGACCAATTCAAGAAGCTGTTATCTTAACTAAAAAATAGAAAGTCCAATATAATACTTCAACGTATCGGTGGTTAACCCTTTCACTCCCATTTTTTTCCATCCATAAAACAATAAATCTTATATTTAGTCATAATTTTATTTCAAAGGTAATATATATATATAAAAAAAATTAATAGGAGTAATAGCAGAGTATGAATTAATATAGCTAACAAAGCAACTAAGAGGTGTTTATTTATGTTTAATATGACCACTGATGCCATTTAAAATCATAACTTTTCAATAAATAAAAATATCAAAATTTTGGTAGAAATGCATGTGGAAATTAATTAAAATACAAATTATAAACATTAAGAAATAAAATAAAAAATATTTCAAACAGTTAATTTACTTAAATTGCCCAAAACAGGAAACTGATTCCGATATTATTACCAGAATAGAGTAAAATATACTTTCATTTATCAACAAGGATAGTGAAATCATCTAAAATATATTTTTGTTTTGGTGGTAAAATGTATATAGATTTTAATATTGTTCGTTTTGAATCAGCGGGTATGTTAGATGGTAAGAAAGAAAATCTGAGATATTATGATTCCAGTTGACATCATGAGGAATCAAAGGGTTAAACAAACATGAGGTATATACATGATGATTAATACAATTCAAAAAATATACTTTTGTCTATCAAAGTTACTGGTTTTGTGGTTTTTAAGAACACGAGAACCGGACACAGCAAATGTAGGACCAAATTTCCTTTACTAATGAAATCTCCAACACTGTGAAAATTTTTACAAGACGATTATACAACAGACGTAAACAAAACCTGCAATTTTAATTTTTAAGAGCTTTCTTAGTATGTAAACTTAGCTATTTTACTATGTTTATTGCATAAAGAAAACCAATGTTATTTTTAAGTACAGTGACAAGCAGTTAACTTCAATAATTGATGCTTAGTCTACTAAAAATTTGAAAAGAGAATGAGTTTCTGTTCAAATAATTTGAAAAAATAATTTCTATTAGAAAATGTTTGCTAATTTTACTAGAAGTCTATCACAATATTATATGAGAAATTGAAAGATTACCTTCGTTGTATAAAAATAATCACGAGCTACATTTTATTCTCTTTTATTTTTTTAGATTAAAATAAAGATTAAGGATGATGTAAATGTAGTCAAACGGGTAAACTTTTGTCCAATGCATATAGCAGTGCAGTTTTTATTTGTATCTAGAAATCAAATGAGCTAATTTTTGTTATAATGAATAAACATGGTTGTTGTAGTTAAACTAACCCTATAAACAGAATCCTGTAGCTAAAACAAGGGAATGGCTTGCAAACAAATTAGGTATTTGGGTGATTTATAAGATGCTCTTAAAAATTAAAATAAGGTATTTACTTCAAAAAAGCTTACTAGATGACACTTAGTGTCACAAAACAGATTATAAAACCATATAAAAAAATTTATACAGATTGGATACATAATTTTTATATTTATTTATTAGTTTTTGATATGAGTCCTTGAATTTGTTTTTTAAATTTAAATACGCTGTTTAGTGCGTATACAATATATCTATAACATACAAATCATCCAAAATGAGGCGATTAAGTTTCCAAGAGTGTTGTGGGTAACAATTTCCTAAATAATTTGAAATAAATCAGTAAATTAACAACTTTAAATACTTTATGACTATAGTTGTACTATTCAAATGTCGGGTTGAACAGACTGCTAGTCCCCTACACATTAACTGCTGTTGTAAAAGCAATCGTTATCAATTGATTTTATAATTTTTTTCTGTTTTAATACCGAAAATATTATTTTAATTTACTGTGCATAAATTAAGCATAAGAATATCGAATTAATGTAAAGGTTTTTTTTTTTTTTAATGAATTAAAAAATATCGATAAAAATACTATTCTCACAGTATTAAATTTCTAATTTACAATATGGAATTTTATTGAAAACTGGAAATTAAATTCGAAAACTATTCTTATTTTAATAAAACTAGATTTAAAAATTTACATTGAACTCTTTTAATTTTATTAAATTCAATCAAAATTCTTCCACGTCTTTTTTATTATTATTATTTATTTATTTAACATTATTTAATTTTCAGTACAGCGACTTTTGATATCAAAGGTAAAAATCTGTTGAAATATTTTAAATAATACTGAAAGATTTTTTTGTGTGTCTGTCTTTATTCTAAGCTTTAAATTTTTTTTTTTATTTCTTTTGGAAATAAAAAATAAAATATTTGTGATATGTAAATTAGTATAATGAAAAGCTTATTTACAGAGTACCATTGCTTAAAGTTAAATAGAAAGAATTCGTAAGCAAAACGTACTAAAAAATATTTATCAAAATCTGTAGATAAATCCACTATTCTTATTTAACCATAACTGTCTTTTGACTTTTGGTGCTAAATAAAAATTATCATTATCTAAGGGACTTACATTCATTAACATAGAAAGAGAGATATAAATTTAAAAAATAGTTTAATGAAAAATGGAGAATTTTGTCACTTATCTTACTTATTATTTCACTACTTAATTTTCTTTGGTTTCAAAAATAGAAAGTGCTGAGTAAAATCTTTTGCTTTTTGCTTTTTACATATTTATTTTCTTTTATTTTTACGTTTTATATAATTTAAAAAGTGGTTTTGAAAGGAATTATGTAAGTGCGTCTTTTTTCGCATTTTAGGCACATTTTAATTTATAAATATCTATTTCAGTATCTTTGACGAAAGTGATAAAAGTATTTTTATTTATTTATTTATTTATTTTATTTTTATTTTTTATTTTTACAAAATAACAAACTTTTATAAGAAACTTCGAAGTATGATAAAGTAAAGTTTATTTTTTTTTATTATTATTTTTTTTTTTTTTTAAGTGGAGATTGTGTTGTGTGATGCGATTTTAATTTAAATATTGCGTAGCTGTTGCCTAAATTTTATGCTTAAGTGCACCTAGCATCTGTTAAAGAAAAGGAATACGACACGTTCATATGGTAAATATAAGGTAAATTCGAACGAACTGAAAATTTATATGCATATTATAGATCGATATCACACGGACTGTTTTAATTTCGGAGAAATTATCACTTCTTCTTCTTCTTCTTTTTTTTTTTTTTTTTTTACAAGAACGCAACGAAAATTTCATTATCATTACGGCGTATGGATTCAAATTAATTAAAGTATGATAGTGCCTAACTGCCTTATCTGTTTGAGCTGAAAATTTATATACATGTTATTGGTCAGAGAAGCACGAGTTACACGAGCTCTATAGATTTTGATGAATCTAGCACTTAAACACATTTACAGAGACGCCAAGAAAATTTCTTTATCATTATGATCTGAAGGCTCAAATTATTTGAAGTGCAATAATATTAAATTATACAACATACTACTATATTAAGAAAAATACTCAAACATACTATTATAATTTTCTCTTTTGTTTATTTAACGACTTGTCTTACTTTTATTTATTTATAAAACTGTTAATTACTTAATGTTGGTAAAGTTAAGTGGAGTCACTCCAGATTTTTCAATGGATATCAATCATTTTAAAGCAAGCGAATAATGTTTTACCTTCTTATTATAATATCATACAAACTGAGATATTCTCTTATTGCTAAAACAAAAATAAAAATTCTTTAAGTGCTGAATTTTTCTAAAAGTACTTTTCAAAGAATCTTATACAATAAAAGGTTTATGTGTAAAATAATTTATTTTTAGAGCATCTATATTCTTACTTTCCGAACATTACATGTAAGGAAAGCATTGTTTGCGAAATGGAATTTGCATCTCGCATTGCTCAAAAAAGAATGGTAGTAGAATATTGCAAATTTATATTTTCGTCTGTCATTATCTCTTGTTGTACCCCTTCAACTTTGGTTTTAACACAACTCCTCTTTTAGAGATATCAAAATTTTTACGAGATTTTTCGTGATGTATGTATGTGTGCATGTCTGTAGTATGTGAGAGAACACGATAGCATCTATACGATTTGTTCGAATGAGCTTAAATTTGGTAAGTATATGTTACAGATCATAGAAGCACGACCCCGACTGAGTTTGGTGAATCCAGTCCTTACAGTTTATTTTACAGGGATACGCCGAAGTACATACGCCGAACACGTACACTGTCATAGGTATATAAAAAAGTGAGCTCATCACTCCAGGCAACATTGTTTCTCGGCTTGATAGCCTATTAAATATTTTTCCCGTAGCCATGCTAATTTCTAAGTCTTGTGTTATACAAATAACAAAGGGACATTCGGAAGACGATTGCTTTTGTGCCTTATTTAGGAGTAATATTTTAGGTGTTGTGGACATTTGCAAAGTAAATTAAAGTTGTATTATTGCCCTCCTATACGCTGTTAGAATGCCGGTCATTCTCCGATGACTTTGCTCATTCCCAAGTGGTCTACAATACCTGAGCCTGGTATGGAAAATTTTATTATCGTCTACGTACACACGGTACGCTCTTGTTACGTCTTACGGAATATCCAAATGCCTGCGTTATTTCCGAGATGGTGTGACAATTCTTCGGATTGTGGCTATTTGCGCACGATCAAATGTGCTGAAATCCACACTTCTAACTATACTGATTTGCCTATTCCTAGTTCCGTGAGAAGTACTTCTTATCTTCTCAATCAGCTGCTTAAAGTTATGTCTAGTTTATGTCAGCTGTTATGTCCAGTTACAGAAAAAATTGATTATGCGCTACTAGATTCGATCGCTTAACGAGCGACATATTGGAAAATGGTAGATGTAGCGATCGAAAATGTTACAATTTCGGGATAAAAAGTCAATTACAAAATTCAAGAGCATCTTTGATTTAATGCAATAAAATACAATTTGGACATAAATGCTAAAAATACAACGCAGAAAACATTTGTTTGTTAGCTCGCAATTTCTTAAACTGTAACGATAAGAAAACACCTTAGAAAGAAATTAACAACTGGTTATGAGAAGATACCTTTATATTCAATATACAAACATTAGTTCATCAAATGCAAAGAACACCTGGACTTTTGTTTGAACTTTTCGTAGCTCATGCGTCACCCGCTATGCTACAATTAGTACAACGTAAACTTCAAATTAAGGTCCAAATATGCATTGCAGCCGACGGTTCGAAGTTCAAGTATCGAAAATAAAGGTTACTTACAGATGAATATTTGTATTTTTCTTTTTAAGATCGTTTAGGCGCGTGATAATGTAATAAATTCTAAACAAACAAACGTAAGTAAGCATTCTAATTTTAGCCTTTATGTTTACAATGTGTCTTTTCGTACCAGATAAATGATAATCTACAACTTTGTAATTCCCTATTTTACGTTATCTCGTATCGTTTTCAAGATAAAAATATATGAACTCCACCATTTTTCATTAGGCACCACTGTGAGCAGTCTTAATTTGTAGCGCATAACTTTTTTATTATAACTAGATATTACTTTTATGACTATAGCCTTTATACTTAAATATATGGGAACGGATTATCGTCGACATCCTGTAAAAAGTCAGACAGATAAATAAAATGGTAGATAATATTGAACATTAAAACATTTTTACTCAGATGTTTATAATATAATAGATTGTTTTTAAGAAATCTGTATTTTTAATGAAATATGTACAAGAAAATGTCTGTGAATTTTAAAATAATAAAGTAATAAAAATTGAAAATTTTTAAAATATAAAATTTATAATAAAGAAAGAAAGAAAGAAAGTTAAGCTAAAATAAACTGTATGAACAATGTTGAAAACAACATACGCGCGTGATAAAATTTCCTTAGAAAATAATGAATTTATTTCATTTACGTGACAGAAATACATAATTTTAAAATGGAATTTCTCAGTTGTATTTTCCAGAAATTTGCAGCCCACCAGCGGCCGAGCGGTTCTGCGCTCAAAGCTGGTAGATGGGAGGTGCCGGGTTCGATCCCAGGTCGCGCTCATCGACCTAGCCGTTCGGAGTTTTCCGTGGTTTCCTCCGAAACTCGCGTAAATACGGGCTAGGACCCCTTAGAAAGACCCCCACGGAGGGCATTCCTCCTGTAGGCCTAGGACACATCAGGAGTCAATCGGCCTTAAATCCTACAACCAACCAACCAACCAGAAATTTGCATAAAATAACTAATTTTAAAATATATGGATTCTTAGAGACATGTGGTAGTTTTAAGAAGTTTATGCACCATTAATATGTTTGTTCGAGACAAACTAAAGTGCTTAAAGAAAATGTTTTGTCTGCTATTTAAAATGCGCATACATATAGAAAAGATTCTATTGCTATATGTTCTTAAATTAATTGCTGATCTTGTTTTCACTTCCTTCTAAATACATAAGATGGTATATGAAAATTTTTCGCATCCGGTTTTCATCTGTTTTACATATTTTGTGATATTTTAAACGTGATTTGAACATTTTAAAAACTGTATCTCTTATGGGTACATTCTCATTTCTTCCTTCCTGTATATTTCTCTATGTGTGTTTCATCAAAAGATGAAGGGGTTTATATCTCCTAAATTAACAAGCGGATTTCTACCAAACTTTATATTTAGCAGGACTTTGACACGCATTTGAGGCATGTATCGCCTAACACCTATAGCGTATATGTGCAATAGCATATAATTCTCCTAATTACGGTAAGGATATATCTCAGCATCTATATATTATAAGTGCACTTAACATGACTTGTGGGAGAATCATTATAAACAATTATGCTTAAAGAATTTTAAATTCAATGGTTTTAAATTCAATTAATCAATCTTTCAGTCCTT
The DNA here is from genome assembly GCA_963930645.1 of Salticus scenicus. Classification (NCBI taxonomy): domain Eukaryota; kingdom Metazoa; phylum Arthropoda; class Arachnida; order Araneae; family Salticidae; genus Salticus; species Salticus scenicus. Next base: position 226,446,329 of record OZ005654.1, read on the forward strand.
CTGTCTATCTGCTGTGTGATAAAGAAGGCAAAGAATATTGAAATTTTTGCGATACAACAAGTACGTATAGTTGGAAAGTGTGAACAAAGATTCTAGTCAATAAAGATGCTGACAAAGATCCTATGCAATATAATTATTTTATAAATTTAGTTCTTTTCATTGTAGTTTTACACTGATATCGCTTTCAATCAAACAATATACATTGTATATATATATAGTATAGAGTTCGTAACGTTCCTAAAATTTTACGCTCATTTTATTATATTGACAGCAGTATTTCAGAGCAGATAATGTTTAAATAGAGTTGTAGAATTATAGTATTAAAACTTTCAGGAAAAGTTTCTTTTAAAAAATAGTGGTGACATAATAATAACATGCATATAAAACTTTAGGGACATTGCAAGCACTTATGTAAGCCATTTGAAATTTTTATCACCAGAAAAATAAAAAATACTGTCATAAAATTTCTTTTTCACATCTTCCAACCTCTATTATTACATTTATACAGCGATTTTATTGAAAAAGTATCAAATTGAAACATTAAAAGCCTTGTATTCACGTTAATAAGTTATCTAAATCCAACTTTCATTTCAAAAATTAAAATCCGGATAAAAAGTCTTTTTTTTTTTTTTGCAAAGCTAATTTTTATTGTAAAAACGTAATTTTATACAAAAAAAAGACACTGAAATTAATTATGTTAAAACGTTATATCTGATTAAAAAACATTTTTCTTACATAACACAAATTGTTTTCGTGTGAAACGTAATTTTTGTAAATTTTCTTAATTATAGCTCATTTCGAGGCCTGTGTTTTGAGAAACAAATTATTCATTAAAAAAACATAAATGAGAAATTTAATTATGCTCTTTTATTTTTTATTTTATTTTTTATTTATTTATATCTTTTTAATTTCGGAATTAAAAACCTGTATACTTCCCTTTCCTTTTATCAATTTACAAGAAACATTAATTAAATTATTTTTCTATGTGATATATTACATAGTTTGAAAATGTGCATCCAAACTTAAAATTAACCTGTAAAGAAATGAAGATAATTATTCAAGAAGGAAAATTTGGGCACTCTTGATTTCTAGACATATCAAAGTTATTATGATTAAATTTTAAAAAGTTAAAAAGGGAAAATTTAAAGAAAAATGACTTTTTATTAAGCCATTTTAAAACAATAACTGTTGAATCGTGTATCGGTTAGCCATCTGACCGCCGCTGACGAATATTATCACAGCGTATATTTAGTCTTTTGGTGCTGTGATTAACTTTTTCATTTTTCAAGAAATTATCTTTCGCAATTAAATAAATAATTTAACATGTATAATTAATCTTTTGTGCTATGATTAACTTTCTCCTCCTTTTCAAGAAATTTTCTTTTCCAATTAAACAAATAGCTTAACAGGTGGGGGTGATTAAATAAAAAATGTAAATACATGTTAAGAAATATGTAAAAATGCTTAGGAAATTAATAAGAATAGTTTGTATATAGATAATCCTAGTGTGAAGGCATCTTTTGTGTATGGGATCAGGATAGAAATTCCATAGGGGAATTTGGGTAAACAAAATATATTCTAGAAAGTATGTAGAAAATATGAGATTCTTTGTTCCAGTGTCACGAGTAAAGCATTCATTTTGTTAAGCTGCTTTGGGAAACAGCTGTAAATGCCATCGATCTGGAATGCATATTGCATCTGTATAGTAAAACTAGTATTCAAAAACCCTTTCTCTCTTTTCCCTTTTTATCGAAGTGAAGCGTGAAACGTGACCTCGAAAAACATGGCTGAAGAAAACAGCTGATAAGCGGGGGGGTCCCCTTTTTCACCCCGTTCTGTGACGTGAGCGCAAGAATTACCATATGAGAATCACAGGGGAGGAGTCACGAGCTGTATCTCGTGGTGTTGCTACGCACTCATTCGGCGTAGTGGGTTTGCTGATGTATCATGGGGAGAGGAAGGCGGGACGACTGCTTTCCCCTCCCGGTTTGGATAAAAAGTGGACATTTTTACTTTTTCAAAAAAGAAGAGATATTATCTTTTCGTTTGGGAAGTAGTTAGTGCTTGATCTGATTTAGACTCGCTGGTCTTTGGCTGAGTGAGGTCGTAAGATAGCTGTTTTAGAGAGAAGAGATTGGAGGCTGGTCTGTTTTTTCCTCTTGATATCTAGTGGTGGGCTGAAGATAATGATGAAAGGTCGAGAGAATTTTGGTAGTTTTTTATGAGACGGGTTGTAAGGAAGGTAGAGCAGCGAGTTGTAAAAGAAGGAAGAAGAAACGAAGAGTGATATGAGAAGGTAGTGAACCGTACGAGCTATGCCGGTGGTGTGTTTTCGAAAAAATTAAGCTGGTGCTAGCGTTGCCCGGTGTTGGTAAAAGGAGAAAGAAAAGGCGGGTCGTAGCTATATTTTTCCCTGAAAGCAAAAGTTGTTGGAGCCCTAATAAAAGAGACGAGTGAGCGTATGGCTGCAAAGGTGGATATATTCGCTGTTCCTGAACGAATGTACCTGTAGTGAAGAAGTATTGATGCTTCCCGATGCATGGCTTTGTCCTTAAAGTGTTTTTGGAAAACACTCTCCTCGACGCTCGGCGGAACTGGTGCAGCTAAAAGACCAAATGTTATGTAAGTCAATTAATATATTCATGTCTTTAATATTCCTGCTTCTTGTATCTTGTTGCTTCACTTAAAATGTATTAAGTTTTTTTTTAAAGAAAGTAACTTTGTGTTGGTATGTAAGGACGAAAGGTCCAGATCAATACTAGCTTCTGTATCATGATGGTATATTTTCCCCTTATTCTGCTGAAAGTTAAACATTAAGAAATATAGTGTAATTCTACTGTAGTCTAATTAAAAATTTGTATATGTTAAAAACTCAAATTTTAGTGTTTGTGCTCCTTTGTGAAAGTATTGTTTTTTTATTTAATTGTGTCAGAGAAAACATAACAAGAAAGTTCTATACTTCTGACTGCGGGTAATGTTTTACCCATTTTTCTGAACTAGAGTTTTGCGATAGAAAAGTTAATAAGTAAAAGTTATTGTTAAGAACACAACGCGATGATAGATTTATTGTTTTTTTTTTTTTAATACTATACGATCCACTTACCCTGTTAGTACCAAAGAAAATTATAATTAGTAAATTTAAATATGTTTATTATTAGTTAATAAATTTAATTTACTTTTATTTTGTAAAGTTATTTAATGCCAAAAAAAAGGTCAGTATTTTATGTTTTAACTTGAAGTAAATTGACCAATTTAAACCTAATGAATATTATTTTAAAAGTTAAATAGATTTAAATTTAAATTTAAAAACTTAGCATAAGGAAAAATTATGATAATATGAATAGTAACTTATTAACAAATAAATCATAAGTATATAAAAACAAAATTATGATAATATATCCGGTCACTGAGCTGTTCTTCTTTCCACAATACACTGATAATTCGAAATTATATACCTACGGAATTTCAGCTTCTTTTTCAAGTTTGAAGATCGTGCATAGTATTTATAAGGATTAAAATCCTGTACACATTTACATTTTTAATCTTAAGTTGAAATAAATATTAATTTAGTACAATGAAAAAATTATGCAGCGAAAGCAACATTACAATTTTGTCCTTTGCAAAGGCCATCAGATGGTTAAAGTTAGTCACAATGGTAAACAAATGTTCTGTTCCTCGTTAAGTACCGTATTTTCCTGCGTTTAATCCATGAGTCAGCTAAATCAATCTTATACCAGAAAATTTATTTAACAGCACAATTAACAATTAAAACAATTAAACAATTAAATTAATATTAATATTAATTTGTAGGATACAAAACCTAATTTAAAAATAGCATTTTCGACTCATTAAAATTTGGGGTGTAAAACTGATTTAGTAGACCAGAGGATTATACGCAAAGAAAAATACGGTAAATTAGGATTTTTATATTTTAGAGAATGTTGAAAAAGAATGTGGTATTAAAAATATTTCCTCACCAGCAGATTTTTTAGAAAAACAAAGTTTTAAAAATCTTAATTTTATAACATTTTATCAATACAATTACTATATAAATTTTATCATTAACCTTTTTATTATAAATAAAGTGTTAGACTTTTGTAAAGCTCTTAACTAATATTTAAAAAACATTGAATATTTACATTAATTTTATAGTTTAATACGAACTGATGAGAAATTTGGTGAAAAAATAATGATATTTGTCAGAAATTTTCCAAACTTCATATTTTATGTAGCAGTAAATATCTTAACTATGCATGTCCACAAACAATTGCTAATAAGATAAAAATAGTGACATCCGAGCATATTAGATGTCCACCTGTCTTGATATCGATCTTCCATACAAGAAATATCTATGTAGAAGCATCCCCTATGGTACTGGAACAGGCGGAAAGATGTCCATTTGACCAAGTTATATTGACAATTCAAAACAGAAATTTACCACTTACACCATTAGTGTAGCCTTAATCGCATTTTGTTATAGAAATATTGAAAATTTCTTATGTCGATCACGATAAATGGATAAGTTAATGTTCTTCTAGAGAAGACTGTAGTGTTTCTACATCAGTTTATTTTACGTGTGTTAGCTTGTTGGCCATAAGTCTTATGACGTAACAAAACATGTAACTGAATAATGCGACCCATAATCGTTTACTGTAAAACAGAGTCAGTTTTAAATATGTAATTGTTTAAGTAACATGTGTATATTTGTTTCAGGCTGTTACTTATATGTAAATTGAAATAGGATCACCTCGTTTCGTTATAAAATGCTTAATATCACAAAGATAGTAAAGAAACTCCAACCTTTCAATCTCAATTCAAATAATTCTGCATTTTTACAATGAATTCAATTTTCTCAAAGTTATTAATTATGAAAAATCTAAATTTTGAAATTAAAGATCCAAGAAAGGCTGAAATTAACAAGCACTAGAATCAAAACTGTTGTGAGCGAAGGTTTCAGTGTTAAAAAGAGAACATAAGTTAACAAAAAGTCTAAAACTAAAATGTCAGCTTATTGAAACTCTTGGAATACAAAATTTATCTAAGAAGAGATATAGTAATTCTAAATTGACTCACGCATCTAGCTTTAATGTTCAACGTTTAAAAAAAGACAGAAAAAAAAGTCGGATGCGTGAAACCTAAACTATTTACGAATCCTAGTAGTTTTTCGGACGCTATTCTTGAAAAATCAGGGTGTGCTTATGCAAGCGACTACTTTCATAAAATTCAGACATATAGTTTTATAAAAATCAGTTTAAATCTGTAGATTAAAACAAAATTCCGTTTAAAATCAGTCTCGTGGATGAAAATCTTGAAGGAGTTTTTTATGGTGCTTAATATGAGTTACCTGGTGATTTTGTTGATTACTGAAGATTTACATTTTTAACACTCATGTTTGCGAAAATTGCAACACCAAGAAGAAAATGCGAATATAAGAATTATATTCATTGGGTACATAAATTATAGTAGAAAGAGCAATTGATTAAGTTTTCAGGATGTTTTGAGTAATATATCCTGAGACAGTACTTAAAGCAGCGATCTCTGGGAGTAATTACTACACTTATCTACCTAGGCATTGAATCGCCCATCGATTTAATGACATATTCGGGTACACGTACAACATTTCATGAAGCTTCAACAGGACGCCACAGTTCATAGACCATAGTTACTGGTGAGTAATGGCAGGCCACTCGCTTTTCAACGATTAAACAGACATTTTCCTTCGTGTGAGATCAGGAGAACACGCTGGCCAAAGCAACGGTTGAACACATTCTCTGGAATGGTGGTCACCACCTGGAATGATGGTATGTTGAACCATTGGTCTCGATCAACTGTTGTTTTCATTCCTGCCCTCTGAATACTCGCTATTACATTTCTGACGAGTTAAGGCCGATCTCTCTGCCCTAAATTCAAGGTCACCGAAGCGCAATATTTAGACAGTGCAATGCACGACCACAAGTTGTCCGTATTGTCCAGACCTTCCTTGATGCAGAATATGTTCGACTGTTTCTCTGTCCAGCGCGTTCTCTTGCACCAATGAAAATTACTGTTTAATCGTTGAAAAGCGACTGGCCTCTCCACCACTCACCAGTAACTACGGTCGATGAATTGTGGCATTGTGTTGAAGCTTCATGAAGTGCTTTCTAATCGCTGTTTGACTCAATGACTAGGCACATAAGTACTGTTATAGTATATACTGATAAGTACTGCTCACAGAGATCGCTGCTTTATGTACTGTTTTCTCAGTACATATTACTCCAAATTTCCTGAAATTTTAATCAATTAGTCTTCCTACTATAATGTATATGCCCAATAAATATCATTCTGATAATCACATTCCTTCTTGGTGCTACAATTTTCAGAAACATGATTGTATAATTCTGGAAGATTTCAAAGCAACACCACCGGCTGAAAGTGTTGCAATATTTGTAAACGATCAGTTTTTTTTTTTTTTTTTTTTTTTTTCCCAATTTAAAAATTTATATATTTATGTAACGTTTTCAAGCACTGAATATGAAAAGAAATATCAGAGCTGCCAACCTTTTCAACTTTTAAATCAAAATTTACACCAATATTTTTAAATGAAAAAAGTTATATATATTTTCGACGATTAATAATACAGGAAACAGCTTTAAAAATTTTCCGGTTTGAAGTCTCAATTAAAAAACGGGATACTTGGCATCTATGAAATATTATATGTATATTAGTTTACCAATAATAAAAGGGGCAGTACCAAATTGAGCAAAATCCATAAGATTTGCGTTCAACTTGTATCATTGAGTGAACGAATAATCTGTAACTTCAGGATGGGTTAATATAGACCCTGTACAATTTGTGTATGCATTTTTGCAACAACAGCACGGTAAATAAAAAAAGAGATAATCATTTATGTAAAAAGTTTTGTAAAAATCATCATCTTTTTATTTACATTATTCAGAGTTTTAAACGAAAATTATCGTCATCTTTGCATAAATTGAAAAAAAAAAACTCTTTTGAAATAATATATTGTAATCAGAATACAAATATCTCATGAAATATAATCATTTTTATGAAAAATATTTTAATTGCGCATGTGCAACCACAAAAAAACTTTTTTTGAATACTTTGAACTAAGGTAAACTTTAAATTGTTTGTTTATTTCATTTTATTCCGGGATACTGAAACGTATGTGCTGTTTTCTGATAACCTGTAATTTTTTTGCATGCTTTTCTTTTTCTTTCAATAATATATATATATATATATATATATATATACATATATTGTTCAATAATTTACTGAAATCTTAATTTTAAACAAATTTAGCATATTGGAATTGTAAAATTCAGTTAATTAAAAAGTATTTTTGACTGTTGACTTTTTGACATGAATATAAAAATCGCATCTTTTTCTTAAAAAAAAAAAAAAAAAAAAAAAAAAAAAAAAGTTTGCATTTTTATTTTGCAACACTTTTACAAGTAATGTAACTAGTAGCAATTTTACGAGTAATAACTTTAAAGGAGATCTTTTTTTTTTAATCAAATTCCTGATGTAATTCTTTCTTCTGATGCTATGACACATGTTTTCTTCTCCAGGGTTAAAGCTGAAAATTCTGAATATGTTACAAAAACTGTGGACCACACGAAGCCATAGACTTCTACTGACCATTAAACATTCAGTTTTTTTTTTTTTTTTTTTTTTTTTTGGTACCCATTTCCTCTTTTATCACATGGAAAAAAAAATGGCATTATTTTTTTGCCTTTTTAATTTTTCCTTCCTACTGTAATAATTTTTCAATTTTTATATAAAAGTGATTATTCCTTCTATGTTTATTTATTTTTTATTTTTATTTTTATTTTTGTTGTTGTTGTTGTTGTTGTTGTTGTTGTTTTTTTGTCTTTTTTAACTCGTCGCTGCTTCCTTCTTAAGGGAAACCTTCATCTAATTTGGTCAGCTGTCTAACCCCTTGTTAATCCATGGAGAAAATTGTTTTATCAATTATTTATTACCAAATGCATTTTTATAAATTCTGTTTTCACATTCAGAAAAATCACAACAGTTAATTTCTTTCTTGTTTTCTAAAAAAATTATTTTAGAAATTTTCAATAGTTCATTTTGAAACTGTAAAATACAAAAAGTGTTGTTAGTTAATTTTTCGCACTTTAAAGCTTTAAAACGAAATATGGAAAATTAAAAATATATATTTATATATAATATTTTTTGGAAAAGGACAACCCTTTTAACTAACAGCTGTGAATTTTCTGAATCTGAAAACAGTATTTAAAAAAATAAAATACTTCAGATAATGAGTAATTTGTAACACAAATTTTCCATAGAATAACATGGGATTAGACTTCCTTTCAAATTGAGTAGAGTATCTCCTTAAGATGCCTGATCGTGCATTTCAGTAGGAGACAGTATTTGCAAGCTAACGTTGTGCATGACGGTCGACATACATATTCTCAACTTGAGGTTAAATTAAGAAGAATTTTAAACTCCACTCCGAACAAGAAGACGACATACATCATGTTTTTCTCCAGGAAGTGCCAACAACAAATTATTAGCAACCAGTTGTTCAAGTTTTCTTCGAATATGTGACTGCCAGAGATCAAAGTCAAATCCGATATCTGATTAACTAAAATGATTTATTCTCTTAAAATAAATGAGTTAATTCATCATATCAAGTAGGAATTTTTTTTTTTTTTTTTTTAACCGACTTGAGTTAAAAATGTAGTTCTTTGAACTAATTAATAGCTTTACATTAAAGCAAACTTGAGTTACCGATATTTGTCGATACTTAATTATTTCTACTCGTTCAACTACTTGTAAGTGGCAACTTCGCTTTCGCTGCAACGCATTTCTTCAGTAGCGCTTAAGTGCAAACGGGCAATGCCATCATAAAATGATCCAGTTTATTAAAAGCATTAATAAAATAAATAAATAACTCAAATGCAACAAATAACTCAAGTCTGCATTGTGTTAACTCAGTGTTCATTGTTCAATTTAGTGAATTTAACCCAAAATAAGAGGGCGCTTTTCTTCTATTCAAATGAGTGAAAATTCACTGAAGTTGAGTTATTTTCTGGATTTTATTTTCAGACAGTATTTAAAAAATTATATAACTATTTCCTTTTCAATTGTAAACACCCCTTTTCAATGACTCATTAAATTAAAATTAGGTAATTATGAGCTCACACTTTACAATCACATATACGTAAAATCTTAATAATAACAAATCTTAATTTAATGTACCTCAGCGCTATGAGATGTACCAAAAAACATTATTTTCATGATTACAGTGCTCAGAAATTGTATAAATAAACAACGATTTTTATTATTCTGAATAATAATCCTAACAATGTTTTAACTTTCGGAAATAATAGTATTCGTGATAATTCGTTTCTAAAAAGTCAATTTCGAATTCAGAATTGTTTAAAAAAATTATATAGTACAAAGCATAATGTTTACACATTTTCAGGAATCACTCTTCTCTAAAACACAAATTCTCATTAAAAAATGTTTTTTCTAAAGAGAATGAATTTTTTAAGGTTTATTAATGAAGAAGAATCAATTTTTATCTGTATCAAGCATCATTCAATGCACATTGAATGTTGTTTTTACTGTCGGCAGCAAAGCACACATTCACACTTTTCATGCTTTTTTTTTTTTTTTTTAGTTTGATCGCTAATTAATTTTTACCATCAACTTACTTTTTTAAAAACAGTATAAGACTAAACTCATGAATAGACAAATATTTACTTAACGGAACAGTATTGTGTTCCCATTTTTTAAATAGGAATTATTACTAGTGCTTCAAAACTTTTGCTACCGACTATATAACTCGAAACATATTTTTATGGTATTATTTTGAAAATAAGCATTATTTTGAGCCAGTAGTAAGATTAATAACTCATTGTATGTAATAGCTAATGAAAGGTTTAATCGTTCCCTTAAGGTAAGGATTGCCGTAATCCCCAGCAAAAAGGTGTTGAAGAATACGGGGCTGGGAATATTGTCAGCCCAAGCATTTCACCCCCTAAAGCATGGGGTGCAGTAATCGGTTTTCTCCATGGTTGTCTACAGATTGTAGACGAAGGGGAATTCTGTAGGGGTGACAATACTTATCGTTAGGGAAATAATAGAAATATCATCTCGTGTGTTTGGATTCGAAGAAAGCATTTTCTAAAATTCTTTGATCTTATATCCTTTCCTCGTGATCGCAATGAGATGTTTTTTTCTTTTCCAATCATTTTGCACTGATATTTTAAAACTTACAAGTTGTCAATCTTCCAATTTCTAACTCATGTTAGACGTAAGTCATGTATATTTTTTTCTCTTCCTGGAATAGCATATTCATAATTTTCTTTAAATAGCGAATCTTTAACAGGTTTTGGTGAAAGTTAAAAATAGTACAAAATGGTGTTTATAAGTTCAAAATACAAAAAATTGCTAGATTTTATGAAAATGAAAAATTTAAAAGAAAAACAATATTTAACTAAATTCAAGGCCAGCCATCCGTAGACATCGTAGGATTTTACGAGTTAGTATTCTTACTATTAAAAATTACAAATTTTATGATATATATATATATATATATATATATATTCTGTTTTATCTTTTTCAATGTTTCTTGTTTTCATCTATTCAATGTTTGAAAGGGTTTTCAATATATATATATATATATATTAGAGTGTCCATTAAATGAGGGGAAAATTTTATTTTGTTTTTGCTTTTTGCTTTTTGTTTTTTAGAAATGAAAACGTCTTTAGGGCGTTGAGCACTTTTTGGGTGATCAAAAATCATGGAACTCGCTTCATCGTCACCGAACGCTTTGAAGTGGAGACTTCTTTAAGAGCGTTGAGCACTTTTTGGGTGAACAAAAATCATGGAACTCGCGCCATAGTCACCGAACGCTTTCCATGAGCTATATGTATACTGTGTATATATGTACATTGTACATAGATATACCTCCGTGCGTTATTAGTATACATTATATATATGCAAAGAGTATATCTCTCTACATATATATATTCATATATGTAGCGCAAGGCGCGACATATGCCTCATATACGTATATATATATACATATGTATAAAATGTATACTAATACGAGTAGTATACTGGCTACTGGCATCTGTCTCTTTCTAGTTCTATACTCTATGTATGTATGTACTTTTTCCACAGTATATACATAGTTCACAAAGTACAAGCACGTGTTTTTATAGACTGTTATATTCTTCTTTTTGCTTTCAATATAAATTTTCAAATAAATAATAATAATAAAAGGGATACCTAATATAAGGCTTAGTTCATTTTATCTGGGTAGCTACAAATATTGTGCCGAATCATATAATACAGATGATAAACACTTCTTTACAAACCAAAAATAATTCGAAAATAATAATCAAACAGCTCGACAATAGAATTCACAAGTTACTTAGTTTTCACTTCTATCGGCAGTCCTCGAAGACTGCTTTAGTTTTTTTTTTTTTTTTTTTTTTTTTTTTTTTTTTGATACCCATACCTCTAACGTTTTTCTTCTTGACATTAAGCACTGTTTAGCAAAATATCAGCTCTATGGGATAATGTTAACATGTGCTAAATTGACCGAAAAATCCTAGTATCTATATTAAGAATTTTCTCGTCCATTGAGCACGTGTCAATATTATCTCAGAGAGCTGATATTTTGCTAAAAAGTGTTTAGGGTCAAATAGAAAAAAAGTTACAGCGTATATGTATCGGATTTCAAAAAATAACATTTATTAAAAAAAAAAAAAACATGTTATTATTTTCATAAAATGTTGAATCACTTTTTTATTTTTTATTCTAATTAGAACAATACCTTCAATATCTTTGGGTCAATTTGTTGAATAAATCAGTTGAAATTTATTTGAAAAATATATAATATTTAAGTTTTCGCCAACTTCAAAAACCTCAATTTGACACCTACTAACTCAATAAAGATTTACGAGGAATTATACATTTTTATTTGCCTGAAAGTCATAATTCAATAAAATGAAATAAATAACAAAAACGGGTGTATTCATTTGAAAGATTAAAACTGAAGCAAAATTTAATACTTTTAAGGCCTCTAATCAGATTCACGTTCTTACTCAAAAGTAAACATAATTCCTACTCTAACAGTACCTATTACAAATTTCTAAATCAGGTGGTAATTTAAAAAAATCATCAAATGCCGTTTTTCCCTTCTAGTAGATCTAAAATTCCAAAATAAGTTATGGTTTATCGAAATAAGTTTTCTCCTATTAAAATAATAATAATAATAATAATATATAAAAAAAAAAAAAAGATATTATAAAAATATTTTTTAAAGAAATGAAAAAGCTAATGTTTTATCAGTACTTAAAATAAATGCATTTAAACCATTTTTGCAGAAAAATCTAAAATTTACATCGCCACGCATAAAATTGACGCAGCGCACAGAGATCTATATTTCAAAAACAGAATACGAAAATAAAAGTTCCTTCAGCTATCTGCATGGATTTTCAATTTTACTTTATTTTTAAGAATAGCCAGCGAAAAAGAACGAAAAAAGTTTTTCTCTTTGATTTCGTTGTTCTTCGAATGAAATCAAATTGCCTTCTTCAATATAAAACCCCTTAGAATTTTCAATTTTGGAAAAAAGTACTAAAAGACGTTTTCAAAGAAAGAAGCAGGATAGTTACAGTCATTTGAATATTCATTTCCTACGTGCGCTAGAGATCTAAATTTTTACGAAGTCTAACTACTGCAGGAGAAAAAAAAAGATATATTCAAATTGCTGTTTTACAATTAAATTTAACATTGGAGTTAATGTTTTATTACACATATAATTGTACATTGAACCAAAACTAATGTAACACACACACACATATATATATATATATTAAATTCATGTTTAGTTAAATATAATTCCTGCAAGTCCTATTATAATTCATATACAGGATGGGTGAAAAGTTCTGCAACAAATAAAAGGCATTGAATGAAAAACTAGATAGAAACAATAGGTGTAAAATAAACTTTATTTTATACTAATGACCAAAATAAACAAAATAAACACAAGCAATTTCAAAATAGCCACCTTTGGCTTTAATTCAAGCTCTTAATCTTTTTGGGAATTCATCAATAGCAAGACGCAACATATTTACATCTAATTTGTCTCACGCAGCCTTTAGTGATTGTTTGAGCGGTACCAAACTTCTGTGTGGTTCTGAGAAATCTTCCCTCTTCAAAACTGACCAGATAAAATTATCCATAGGGTTTTAAACTGATGAATACGGAGGCTGCAATAAATGAAGGAAATTGGTCTGCACAAAATTTCTGATTTGTTCGTGCCTTATGGGCTGGCCCAGAATCCTGCTGAAATGTCCAGAACTGTCCTTGGAAGAGTGCAGGAGCCCTGTGATCTCGGAGAGGTTCGAGAATTTCTTTTTGATATGTCTCGGTATTCACTTTTACATTTTGAGGCATGAAAACGAAAGGAGTGTTCTCTTGGTAAGAGATTCCTCCCCAAATCATCACAGATTGAGGATTGACTTGCTTTGGAATAATTCTTCCTCTCTCATTTGCAGTTGGGATTTCTGGGGTAAGTATTCTATCATTTTGTTTGTTCACAACTTGCTCAATCGTGAAAAGAGATTCATCACTGAAAAGGAATATTCTGTGAGCATTTCGAGCAACTCGAGTCAGCAGCTTGCGACATCTTTTGAGTCTAGTTGCTTTCATTTTCTGAGTTAGATAATGAGCTTTTTGCAGTTTATAAGGGCGAAGTCTTAGTTCATTTTTAACAATGTGACGGATTTTTATAGTACTAACGTTGAGCTCGGAGGCCATCTTCGTCAATGATCTTCGAGGATTCCTGGATATCTTTTTATCGGATATTAAGAATTCGTGGTATGTTTACAGTTCTAGATCTTCCACTACGAGGTCGATCGTTGGTGGTGCCTACCTCACAGAACCGTGATATCGTTCGCGATACAAAAAGAAAAAAAAAACTTCATATTATCTATCCACTGTTTCAATATAAAATGTGCATAAATTACGGATTACTTTATCAAAATATTTAATAATTTTTTGCAACAAAGAATTACATTTATCATGTTTATATTTGTGGGTTGAGGGAACGTTTAACATCTACAAAATACAAAAAAAAAAAAAAAAAAAAAAAAAAGAAAAAAAAAAGAAAAAAGAAAAAGAAAAAAGAAAAAAGAAATAAAGCAAAGCTCATAATTGATTAACCTGTCGTTGGTTCAACCCTCTAATGATTCATATGGTTCATTCGTGTTGTCAGCAACCGTGACTGTTGCTCGGTTTAGTTGAATAAATAGCAAATTGGAGTATCGTTTCATACGTGTAAACACATTTTTTAATATAAATTTTCTAAATGATGAATAATTTGATGAATATTTTTATGAATGTATCGTTTTGAACAGTTCGTTATTCAAATCAGATATTTTACATGTACAAATATTATGCATACATATTACACACACTCAATATATAAATACATGAAGACGTGCCTAAACAGATACTTCTATTCATTAGACATCTAAATTACTTCCAAGGATTCATAAAGCGGACAAAATACCTTAAGAATGTCCATTAAAAGTCCTGGTTATTCTGAACTAATTATCGATATCTATTAGATGTTTAAGTGTAGACGAAATTTAGAAGCGTCTTTTTCAATGTCTAATAGATGTAATGTGTTAGATCAAAAAAAGATTTGGATATTTTTAATATCTATTAGACCTAACAAGTCCAATTATTGGATATTTGGAGATTTATCGGATATGTAACAGACATCTAATGGATGTAAAAAAGAGTGACATTTGTTGTATAATAGATATCTGTAGGATGTTTATATAAGTTTAATAGATCATTTTTTAACTTTTATAGATGTCTTATGGATGTAAGTGGTTTTGTAGCTTTATGCTTTAATACAATGTATGCGCATTTTAATAAAGTTATATCCACTCACCACTCCTATTAATTTACTTGCGCACTCCCTTTGTTCTCGATCATATATTAGTTATATTTTACATGCTGCGACGAAATTATATTATTTCTACATACCGTATTCTGTCTTAATTCTCTATCAAAATAAATTCATTTTGTAATGAAAAAATTTTTAATACAACAATAGAGTGCAATTTTAGTGATCATTGTATCTTCCAAAAAAAGAAAAAAAAATCTGACTATTTAATAATTGAAAAATGAAAAACCTCAAAACTTGCATTTTGCATTGAATGCTAAGTAATTATTGAATTACGTAAAGATAAATACGATCCAAAACTTTTCAAAGTCATAAAATTTAACGTATAATAAAAATGAGATTAGTTAACTTACTTTTCTATATTTTAAACTATACTCAAATATTTGCAAACCAATTCAAATGCATATTTAATTTTCGTATAATTTTCTGAACTACAAACATGTACAAATAGAAAAACTTCGCGAAAAGTCTGGATACTTATTACTATTAAAAGAAATTATCTTTTGTTTAATTTGCACTTTATAACTGATTATTAGATACATGAATTCAACAAAATTTTCTTTTAAAAGTAATATAAAGTAGTGACTTCAAAAATTTGATGAAGAAATAAAACAAAATTGTATAATATGCAACAATGCTTCATACAATTTAAAGAATTCTTGTATATTGAACTATTATTAAAATACTATTTGCTTGATTTACATTTATGAAATTTGATAATTCAATAAAGGAAAATTTTACAACGGTATTATTTATAAATTAAAACAATTCATGTATATTTAATTAATATTTGACAACTTAAATTTAAATCCTTAATTTTAATTATTTTAACTATCAGAAAATATTTATTTAATCTTCATATCAATAATAAGGACAATCGAGTTTTTAATATTAATATTTCGTAAAGTGTTTTTCTTACATACTTTTGAGAATAAATTAAACTTCAGCAGCCACAACTTTTGACTCGACCCAAAGAACTTCTATTAAGCGACTTCAAACTGCTTCGAATGATTAATTGGAGAAAATAGTAAGGGTAGAATTATTTTCAAATTAAAGTTGATACCTTTCAATTAATTAATATATTTAGACGGAGGTGGAATTTTAAATCTACAGTTAATGTTAAATCATTTAATTAAAAATATTCTAGAATGTTTTCTATTTATCTTTTAAGTTTAATTAAATTACAATGATCGTAAATTTTGACACTATTCCAAGAAATAAGTTCAAGTAACAAGGATATTATGCTCCGAGTATTGAAAGTGGAATTCGGAAAATCAGTAACAAAGCACAACTTTTGATTTCGATTATATTTTCAATAAAAAAAAATCTATGAATTTACATTTAAAATTGACGCTGTAATTTGTAGTCGTGCATAAACATAAACGAAGTATATATGCACAACAATCATTAATACATAAGGTATTAATTCATCTCTTTTGAAGACGCTAGATTTTTATATTTCAAGGAATGTAGCTACTGGATTCAACACGAAATTGGTTGATATTTTATTTATAAATGAGAGCCAAATGAATGCAACGTGCTATTTTGGGTTATTATGTTGAAACAATCAACACTCAATATTCTATCGAACATCAACAAAAGGTACCGTTTCGGAAATGTTGTTAGTTCTCGTTGGGTGTCATAATGATTGGTTATCATGCTGCTCAGCAACAAAGAGGCTCAATCACTGTGTTCGTTATTGTACTGAAGTTTACATGACTAGCGTGTGTTTGTTTAAAAGTACTGTTTATTCTAACTTACATTTTATAGAAGACAACACTGTGTATCTTATCGTATAGGTACAGAAATAAATCTTGAGTACAGATAAGTCTTTGTGAGTAAAGATATGGAAAGAATAAATTTGAAATGACCAGTCCTAGTTTACAATTCTATACTTTCGACTGGCGCTACAAAGCAAATAGACGGCGATGCATCAACAGTTCCTTAACAACCACATTCACAGCATGGGCATATGCTTTAAATCCTGTATCGCAGTCAGAATGAATATAACATTTATTTAAGAATTTATTTCCCTTTCCGTATGACTGAGAAAAAGACATTTCCATCTTTTGTCCAGCTGTGCTTAAAGTTACCTTTACATTTTTTGTGGTAAAAGCTACCTTTATAATTTTGATTACTGGTTTAAAGAATGGTGCTCATTTGTTTTATATATTTGCATTTTAGAGATCTTATAAAATGCTTTGGATTGGTGTGTAATACTTGCTTGGGACGTTTTATTGAAGATCCGCCGTGTTTTATTTTTTGTCGAGCCATGTATATCATCAGCTTCCATCATTGCTCTTCAAGTTTTTTAAAAAAAAATTGTTTCCAAACAGAAATTAAAAGAACAAAATAGAATTATGTTTCTGTTTAAAAATGAAAAATTTGTAATTTAAATTTGTAATTTGTTTCATTGCATTAAACTTTAACTATACTTATTTTATAAACAAAATCAGCACATTTCTTTAATTTACGCTTGCATGTAATCAAAATTTTAATACTTTATGGTAGATTATCTAGTAAACATTTGAAATGAGAACACTTTTTTAAAATAGGTGTTGTGAGAAAATTTAATCGACCGATTGTCAGCTCTTTCTACTGGAATTTGGGCAAAATAATAAGAAATCTTTAAAACTACCTCATTTCTAATTATCGTAAACTGCAGTAATATGAATTGTTACTGAAAAAACAATGCAAAAAAAACTACACTTAACTGCTGCTGAAAGGAGTAGTTGAGTTTAATAATCTGTAATTAATTCTGTTTTATTCTAAGTAATTTTTGTATTTTATTTCGTAAATTAAAATAAGAATATGGCGCTAACGTATTATTTATAACAATTATAATAATAATAATAATTATTATTATTATTATTATTTAAAAGTTAACTATTTTCATAATGCTAAGCTTCAAATTTCTTGTGTGATATTCAAATGAAAACCGGAATTTTATTTCGTATATTATTTATTCTTTAATGAAACTGGATTCAAATGGCTGTACTAACTAGTTTAATTTTATTAAAAATAATTTAAAATCTTTCACATTATTTTTTCTATTTAGTGTTCTTTAATTTTTAGCTACATGAGTTCTTGTTATCGAAGCTTAAAGATCATTAAGTACATCTTTTATTATTCTAAAGCAAAATTTATTTTTGCATTCATCTCTTCATTTTTAACACTTACGTGTTTTATTTATTTATTTATTTTATTTTATTATTTTTTTATGAAAAGTAAAGAATGTATTATTTAAGAAAATGTTTTATACAAATCATTTTTATACAGAATATCCCTTTGTTGAAACTGAAAAAAATGAGCGAAAAAGACATTTTGCAAAAAATTATGGAAATCTGTTGATAAGTTTTCTTTTCTCAGTTAAATAAAGCTTCCGTATAAATTTTCGGAGCTAAAAATAAATTGCTGTTCTCTAAAGATTTATATTCATTAACACACTAAGAGGAATGTAAATTTTACAAAAGAGGAAATTAATGGAAAACGAAAAATTCCATCATTTACTTTACTCTTTCGCCATTTAATTTCCCTTTGTCTTTTTAAATAAAAAAATCTGAAGTGACTCCACTCGACTTTCCGAACATTGAGTAACTAACAGTTTTGTAGATAAAATAAAGAAAGAGGAGTTGCTAAACAAACAAAAAAGAGAAAACCTTAACAGAGTGTTTGAGTATTTTTCTCCATATATCACACGAGGTTTTATTTAACGCTACTGAACTTTGAGCCCTTAGATCATAAGGATAAAGAATTTTTCGTTGTGTCCCTGTAAAAATCTATAAATGCTAGATTCACCAAAATGCTTATAGTTAGTGCAACAGTTTTATAATATTCATACAAATTTTCAGCTCAATTGAATAAGGCGTTTAGATGCTATCGCTGGTCTCATAGGCCATAAAGATAAAGAATTTTTCTTTGTGTCCCTGTAAGAAACTGTAAGTGCTAGATTCACCAAAATCTATACAGTTGGTTCAAATAAGACCTATAACATGTGTACAAATTCTTCGCTGAGATTAATAAGGCGTTTAGACGCTATCACACTTTTAAAAATTTGGCAAAGAATTTTTCTTTGTGTCCCTGTAAAAAAACTATAAGTGCTAGATTCTCCAAAATGTATACAGATTGAGTATCTGTGACCTATAATATGTGTATAAAGTTTTTGCTCAATTGAATAAGGCGTTTAGATGCTATCGCACTTTTAAGATTTTGGTCCCTTGGCCATAATGATAAAGAATTTTTCTTTGTGTCCCTGTAAAAAAACTATAAGTGCTAGATTCACCAAAATCTATAGGGTTCTTACTATGGTGACTTACAATATACGTACCAACTTTCAGCTTATTCGAACAAAGCGTTTAGACGCTAGCGTGTTCACTCACAGACATACACACATACATACACACATACATACACACATACATACACACACACATACATACATCATCGTAAAAATAGTGAAAACGAACTCGTTGGACCTCGAAACGTATAGAAACATCAAAATCTCGAATTTGGATTTTTGACATGATTACAATACTTTCCTCACTATAGTGTTCGGAAAGTAAAAATACTCAATGAAGTCTTTTGATTTTTTTTTCTTTTTGCACATATTTTTCTTTATCTTTTTCTTTACTTTTTGATTATTAAAAAAAAAAATGTTGTTTAAATGATTGCGTTTTTGTCATACTGTTAATTTATAATTTTTTGTTTAATATATTTGCGGAAACAGAAAAAAAAAACTAATTAACTAACATTTAATGAAAATTTTAAAATTAGATAAAGTAGTAGACAATTTATTTCTAAATAAATTGCGTGTTATACATTACACTTTGACTAACGGCTGTGCTTATGAGAAATTACCAACTAAATAAAAGTCGTACGACAAGTATATAATTATAAAACACAGAGTATAAGTTTTGGAACGGAAAAATGGTGTCAGTTAATGCTAGCACGATAGTCTATAGTAAGAAATTCCTAATTAACATGTATGTCATTTGTGTGTAGTTAATCTTTTCATAGTAATGCTAAATTAATCACTTCCTTCTTGCTTCCAAGAAAATGACGCGGTGAGGTTTCGCACTCTATTTCTCGTGCTCGTGATATTTCCCGGCTGGAGTATTCAAAAGTAGCGCACTAAAAAGGTTCAAAAGTAAGCAATTTCTGATACCCAGAAAGTTTTTTATTTCTTATTTTATACTATAGATGGGAGTAGCAGATTATTTAAAATATAATTGGAGATAGTAGGTTTATTTTAAACTGTCAGCATTATCCAAATTGAAATATTTGCAATACTTATTTCGTAATCTTAGGTCAGTTAGGCTTTTGAATGCGCGTGGTTTTGTGCTCTGTGGTAAAATATATTTTTTAATAATACATGAAATCAAAGGAAACCTTACTTTACCTCTTTAACTTCTGCCTTAGCACTTGCGGGAGTTGTTTAAACCGCATCTGGTGTAGATTTCTGAAGATCAAGAGTGAAGAAATTACTAGTAGACAAGTACTCCCACAGAACAGCGTCTGAGGAAGGGAGGTGCCCCTCCCGCAAGTGCTAAGGCAGAATTTAAAGAAGTAAAATAAGGTTTCTTTTATTTATGCATTAGTAATTAAGCTTCTTTTTGGAATTTTTTAAATAAGTGATATTTTTTAATATTGTATACATTATGTAGTTAGAATCACAAAGTGACTCGGATTCTAATTTTAGTATGAATGCATCTGAGAGTAATTCGGAAATAAGTGATATTTATGAAAAATCGGATAGCAAATCTGAGAATAGTGTATTATACGTGTAGTATTGTATTATACGTAAAATTATTTTCATAAAATTCTGTTTTAACGTTTAAAACACATATCTTTTATTCTTTCTACTGACTGGAAAACCAACATCCAGTCATAATAACCCTGATTGTTGGTTTTTCTGTAAAATTAAATTTTCTTGATTTCAAGCTAAAAAAAATTAATCTAAAAATTAAAAAGGAATACATGTACTGTTCATAAAGTTTATTTTATACAATTTTCTTAAATAAAAAAATAGGCACTTTTTTTTTTTTTTAGTTTTCTTGAAAATTACGAGATCATAAAGGGGTTAATATGCTAGTGGAAACCGTACAACTTAACGTCTTTTTTTTTAATGATAATTTATTTACTCGTACATAATGCCAAGTAAGAAATTTTTTAATGTTACATATTTTCTTGCATGATACTGGTAAAGAAATAATTCTATACGAAATTTAACAGCACAATAACACGTCATATGTATTATTCTATATATTATAGAGTAAGAACTTAATGAACGTTGTGTGGTACTTTTTTCCACAAATAGATTCATGCAAAATTATTATTGTACAGTATTTTATGTTTTTCGCGTTTCTATTTTAAACTCAAACTTGCTTTACGTTATTTATTTAATTTTTTATTTATTTTTTTTTATAATTAAAGAGAATCTTTTAATATAGCTGATGAATAACAAACTTTATCTATATTTTATATCTTGTAATAATGATAGAGGAAAATAGAAGCATTAATTTAATCAACCTTCGAAAAGACATTGCATTATACTGAATTAAAATAATAAAGTAATTAGTTATTTTCTTTTCCAGAAGTTACACTATTTTTAAATATTCATCGAAAAGGAATATGCTAATTATATAAATAGTTATTATGGCAAAATACATTAATGCAATTTAGAAATTTATCTATCATATATCATTAAAAAGAATATTAAAAAAAAAAAAAAAAAAAGTTATACTTTCATTTAATTTTTACATAGTCTGTAAAATTAAATTTAAGAAAATAATAAAATTAAGTAAAAATATTTACTTATTAAGCAAAATAAAAAAAAGAAAAGAAAAGAAAGAAAAGACAAAGCAAAACAAAACAAGTAATCAATTTCATAGGCTACTAATTTTACTTCCAAAAAAGCTTTAATTAATTAATATAATGCGACTTTTATAAAGATGAAACATTTAGTGATTTTTAAAAACAAATATTATTTTTAATTTCAATTGACATAGATAGTTATTTGTATTTGAAAAATATTTCTTTAAGTGATTTTTGACAAATTTACGATTAGATACTTATTTACATTTTAGTATATAAAAAGTACATTTCGTGAATAACTTTCGAACATAGGCTGTATTTTTAATTTTTAATTTTTTACATGTATGTATTACACAGGAAATGTTTAAAAACATGTAAATATTGAAATTATTTTTATAATTTAAACATATATGAGACGTATTTAAATTTCAGAATCAGTAAACATTCTTCATAATGTGAAATATAACCACGGACTAATTAATAATTATGTGAAATCAAATAAACAAAATGAGTTTTTATTTATCAAGACAACTTTTAATAAAAGTTAATAATTGTGAAAACAGAGAAAGAATACTTACGTACACGAAAAAAATTAGAAATGAGTACGCTTTCTTATTTTACAGCACTCAAAAAAATAATAAAGACACAAAAAATACTCAAATATGAGTCAAATTGTGTCAAATACTCAAAAGGTGTCACATGCTCAAAATAGCTCCGAAGCACACACAAATATACTCAAAATTAAAAATCCCATGTACTTACTGTTGAATATATGAAAATGCTCAAATACTGGCAACGACTATTAAGAATACCAATATTCCAAACATAGATTCTCATTTATTCTGTGTTATTTCGCAAGCCAGTATGAAACTGCCTCGAAATATAGTTCTAGAAATTTGAGGGAATAAATATTGTATGTGAACACTTTCTGTTTAATTTTTTAGAAATTCTATTAAAGAACTTTTTTTAGTTCAGCATATTTATAATAAATAATGAAGTAAATAGATGTTAATTTGAAAACATACGATATTTAATAAATTCGAAGATCATGTTTTCCTTTTTAAAACAAAATTACTCATTTCGAAATGGGTAATTTCATTTACTCATTTTTGAGCACTTTATTTTTAAGAGTGAGCACTTAACGTGTAAAAAGGTAAAATAAATAAAAACATAGAAGCTTTAACTGAAAAATTTAAATTTAACACTCTGCTTATTAAATTATTTTTGTTTACAATTTTAAATGTCTAATATTATCTTCTAAATAACAAAAGCTCGCGTTTCTGGAAACTAATGCTCTAAACTGACTATTAACATCACTAAAACAATTTATTGAAAAAAAGAAAATAAATTTTCACAATTGGTTTGGAAAAATGAATAAATTAGTGGAAGAAAGAAGGATATTTTAGCAAAAAATGGCATCGGAATTGGGACATTGCATTGAAAAAATACATAAATTTTACGCATGATTTGAAAAAAAAAATGTTTAAATGATAATTTAAAAATATATATATATATATATATATATATATATATATATAATTCTATGTAAGAACCACGAATTAACGATTTGACGGTTTTCTTTTTCAGCATCCGCTATAAAAAATCAAAGTGTGGTGATAACATTTATCTCAATTAGAGGAAATCGTAAAACAAATAGTTAAAATTATTATAATAAATAATAAAAAATAATAATAATCTATATTAATAAAATCAGTCTTTTGCCTGTAAATTTGTCAGAATCAAAAAATTTTGCGATATCTTCACGTTTCACTCACCAAGAAAGCCAAAAATGACTTCAGAAAAAAATTTCTGTCTGTGTGAGTGTGTGTTTGTGTCATCGTGTCTGTATGTCTGTAAGACTATTTATGCATCGGTATCACGTGAGAACAACTGAACGGAAATCAACGGCGCTTCGCAGGAATTTAGATCTTTACCCAACCTAAAATTATACCTATCAAACTTTTCGAAATTCCTCTCCGGGGGAGAGGGGAGGGGGGAGGGAGGGAAAACGTCAAAAACACCTTTGTAAGCATAACTCGGCTCCATATTACTTCACAGTAAAGAAATTGCACATAGGAAGACTAGACATAAGTGCAAATAAAATATTATCTATGACCTATGAATTTTCAATTTTTAAGGGGGAAAAACGATTTTTGGCGGGAAATTTTGCTAATTCCGGATTTTTGAGTAGTATAGTGTACTACCAAATATAGAACAAATATGTGGAGAGCTATGCAACTTCCTTACGATATTTCCAAAAAACACATTTTTTTGGGGGGGGAGGGGGGTTACGAGGGGGCAAAATCTGGACATCCCTTTTAGCACAAAATTTGTCCTGAGAAATCCATGGGAGCTGCGGTCACGAATTTTGGTGCTTGGATTGTCTATATGTATCCAACACCTAAAGTAACAGAATTTATCGACATTATCCCGCTCCATCTTTGGAGGGGGGGGGGGGACAGAAGGTAAAAACACCTATGTAAGCAAAATTCGGCTACAAATTATTTCACAGTGAAGAAATTGCACAAGAGGAGACTACACATGAGTACAAATAAGCGATTTATGAAATTTTTATTTTTAAGGGAAGGGAGGGAAAAAATCGATTTTTGGCGGGTAATTTTGCAAATTTTGGATTTTTGAGTAAAACTCTACCAAAAATGGAACAAAGGTGTTGAAAACAGCCATGCGTCTTTTTTAGAATATTTCCAAAACACGTTTTTGATTTTTTTTTTTTTTTTCAATCTGCCATTTTTTTGTTAGGTGGGAGGGGGTATGTGTTACGAAGGGCAAATTCGAGACATCCCTTTTAGATCTAAATTTGTAATGGGAAATTTATGAAAGCTGCTGTCACAAAGTTTGGTGCTTGGAATCTTTATATGTATCCGACCCCTAAAATAACGGGATTTAAGGAAATCCTCCCCTTTCCCCCTGGGGGGCAAGAAGAAAAATGTTTGTAAGTATAACTCGGCCTCAAATTGCTTCATGGTGAAAAAATTGAACATGAGGGGACTTGATTTGAGTATAAATAAAACATTATGTACAATTTTGGAATTCTTGATTCTTACAGGAAGGAAGGAAAAAATCGTTTTCCCCCGTAAGTTGCTGCCGAAGGCAGTAGGGAACCGGACTCCTGAAGTTGAGAGTAGAGAAATACCTCTACTGAACACAGACCACTTATTTAAATAGTGCCCAGCGAAGCGGGCAAACACTGCTAGTAATTGTATAAATTTTCGTAATTTAAAACCGAAAAAAAAAATCTTGTGTTACCTGGATCGGATTCATGTACAATAAATAAAAAGTAATAAGTTTGGGGCATTTAAGTATTATCCCTTCGACAAGTAAATTTGCGCTAAAGTTAATTTTTGTAAATAATTAAATTTAAATTACATTCCATGACTCGAATTTCATTATGTTGTAAAAAATTAAATTTTAAATAATAGTTTTATTACTGATATTGTCTATTTATCAAGAGATTTCGCCACTACTTTTATTTCTCGAATATGAAGACAATTTAAATAAGATTCATCTAAAAATATCGATTTGGGCGACGACTGACTAATAAGTGAATTAAAAGAAAAAGAAACTAATATCACTATATTCAGATGCAATGTCTAATTATGCTGCGTATTTCGTGTAATATATTTTTATTTAATTCCTTAAAGACTGGAATAAAAGAATAGATAATTTATCTAAAATTTAATAATAGTTTCGATTAAAACTTATATTAATTAATTTTGTTTAATATACAATCCACAATAATTTTAATAAATAAATAAATAAATAGTTGAAACTTATTTTGAAATATGATCGGAAAGCTTCTGTTTTGGATTTCTACAACACGAAGAAAATTAATCTTCTAAGATTATTAGTTAATATATTTTAAGACTCATTTACATGTATATTAAAAACGGATTTAATATCAGAACTAACAAATGTACATTACTTGAGAGAGAACTCCCTTCATATCGACGGAAATATTAGGAGCGAACGAAAATATTCTGTACTTAATAACTAGTTTTCTTCCAAAAAAATTGCACACGTATTCTATCCTGAAGATCTATTTTTATCTATCTATTTTTATTCATTTATTTTACATTCATAAATTCTTTTATTTTTTATTGAGTTACGGTTATATTTTATGCTGTCTTCTTTTAAATTCTAAAGTATATCTTGGAGAGATTGATCGAAAGTATAATTATTCTGATCGGAAATATTTTTATTGCAAAAATCAAATTTTGCAATGGTTTTTCACTTCAATAAAAAATATATTGAATTAAAAAGATCAAAATACGAAAACAATTTTCGAAGGCCAACAATTTGGTAATTATTTTATTAAATATTAATGATATATTCATCATCAACTACTACATCTCAAAATTTGCATTTTTCATATACAAATTTGAAAAAAATGGAAGTCATTATTATTTGTCCAGAGAAAAAAGAAAGCAACTCGTTCAAACATGTACTAATTATTAAGAAAATTAATTCAATAAAATTGCGATAATCGAAGCTAATTTTGTTTAAAAATGTAACAAAACGTTTCAGACAATTTAATTTCAGAGGGGTTTTATTAAAAAAAAAAAAAAAAAAAAAAAAAGTTATTTTCTCCATTTTTTAATAGGAAAAATTGTGAATTCTGCATGAAACAACTTTTTAAACAAAAATTAAATAAAAAAGTAAAAGACTGTTAGAAAGTTTACAAAGTTAGGAATATGTATTTTTTTTTTCCTTTAGTATTAAATCCTATGCGTTTTAAATAAAGAGAGCGAAAAATTACCTGCAGCATTTCTTATGTAGGAGGAGAGTAAAAACAATTGAAAGTGGTTGAATGTTTTTTTAGCAGTGAATACGATTTCTCCACAACAATGTATCCCTGTATTGGTAGCCTAAAGATCTATCGGTGTTTACAGGCACTTCATATGCAATCCTTTGTATCGGAAAAGTTGAGTTTCATACTCAGAGTACAGAAGCTGTTTTAGGAAAATGCAAATGTTTGGAGAAGATTGTGACATAGTTGTCTTGATGCAATAAAACTAAATGAAGATTGGTATTTAACATTAACAGCAAAGCAAACAAAATATGAACACCACTCTAATGCAACAACAATTTCAGCGAGATCCTGGCACTAGAGTTTTGACCCAAACAGTTTGAAACATGTTTCATCATGATGGCTTGTAAGCTGGCAAAGCTATAGTTTGTGTTTCATAACAGCAATATCCGTGCTGTTCGTGGAAAAGGAGAAATCGTCAATTTATTAGTTTTAAATCATTTGTTGTAAATCTAGATTTAAATCAGTATGATTAAAATTAAACAAATCTCCCCTCCCCACATACATACACACACTTGGTTAATAGCTAAAAAATAACTTTAAACACTCTCTTTCATATTTTGTGCATGTACATTCTTCTTCTGCTGTTATCCGCTATAAAACTTTTCTGTTTCTGTACAAATCGAGAAAGTCTGTTCATCATGATCAGAAACTCTTTTCAGGTTGGCTTCAGAAATTCCTAAATGGTTATCTTCATTCAGTATCTAGAAAAGAATATATGTGGTAAATTTTCTCTCTCTCTTTCTTTCTTTTTTTTTTTTTCCCCTTTCAAAATGACTTTTGCAATAAAATGTATTTGTAGTTATTGAATATACCTGATTAGTTTATTTTAGCAAGTATGTGCGTGTGTGGAGGGGGGAGAGAGGGTTGTAGTAAAAGTTTCTGAGACAAGTAATATATTTGCAATATACATGTGTGTTCATTATTTTGCTAACAAAAAATGCTATTCAGGAATAAAATATTATATGACATTTAAAAAAGTATCTTTCTTTCTCAACTTTCTTTAACTGAACGATTTAAAAATCAAATAAACTTTTTTAAATTTAATTTAGTTATATAAACTTTCATAAAAAACATCCAAACAATTTGAGAAATACAGTCTTACAAACATGTATAACGGACTCATAGTAAGAAGCGTCATTTTTACCAAAACTAAGATTAACACTCCAAGATTACTAATTTTACACGTAGCTTTAAAAAGATAAAAATGATCTTTATGATTTTATTACGAGGTTCCTGTTGCTACATAGATGAATTAATTCACTTACAATCTTACAAAATAAAAGTGTAAATGAATATAAAATTATTATTAGAGAAAAAAAGAAGGATGGGAGTGCGTCAGTAGTCATAATTGTTTAAAAACCGAACTGTTTAAAACAACACATAAACCTCATTTAATTTAATTTAACTACATAAAATCCTTATTCATGTTTTAGTAAAATAAAAAATACAATTATGTAAATATATATCATGATTTGAAGTAGTAAGGAGAATTTTTATCCTTAAAATAAATGCTAAGGCATCTTATTAGTTAAAAGAATGAAATAAAAATCTCGATAAATTGTTTTTTTCGTGGACAGTTACATTTCCTTTATGTAATAAACCAATTCACATTCGAGGAAAAAAAAAAGTAATAGCTTACTTATATAAAATATTACACACAATTTATTTATTTATTTATTTATTTATTTTATTTTATTTATTTTAATTTATTTATTTATTTTATTTTTTATTTTATTTATTTATTTTATTTATTTATTTATTTTTGAGGGAGAGCAATTAAAACTAATACATTTATATATTCCAAGTTGAGGAATTGTATTAAATATACGATTTATTTATTTAAAAAAATGATGGATGGCAGATTTAAATTTTTAAATATTTCTTATATTAATTTAATTTTGTAGTTTAAAAAATAATTGACATTTACACTAAAAATATTTTCTTTTTAATTTTGAATATATATATATATATATATATATATATATATATATATATATATATTTTTTTTTTTTTTTTTTTTTCGTTAGAAAATACAAAGATAAGTTGATAATTTTGAGTAACTATGAGGAAAAAAAACATCCTTTTACTCAGGTATTTTCTTCCAGATAAAAAAAAAAAAAAAAAAAAAAAAAAATATTTGTGAATAGAAATTATATTTTTTAAAGAAAAGACGATTTTCAATGAAAAAATATGCAAACGGATATTTCTAAATTTCAAAATAATAAAAAAATATAAATTGAAAATGCATGAAATTTGATATAAAATTTATAATAAATAAATAAATAAATTTAGGCTAACAGAAATTATTCGAACAATGCTGAAAACAACATAGATACGTGATCAAATTTCTAACTGTGTTTAGTTTATGAGACAGAATTTATTTCAGTTATATGCGAAAACTGCTTTCATAAAAATTTTAAAATAAAATTTCTCAAACGTGTCTCTAAGAAATTTACAAAAATAACCAATTTTACAAAGCACGTTTTCCTAGAGAATTTCGATAATTTCAAGAAGATTAGTGAGTGTAATCGTGTTTATACTAGACAAACATGAGAATGAAATATACTATGTTTTTTTATATTTAAAATATGCATATTTAGAGTAGGGAATTTATATTTGTATGTCCGAAATAAACGAATGATCTCGTTTTTTTATTTGTTGAGCTACACCAGTAATTTTACGGGTACGTAAATATCTTTGTTCTTCTCAAATAAAATCAGATTAATGCAAAGTATTCATTATGCTATTAAAAAAAGTGACAACTTTTGAAAAGTTTATATATATATATATATATAGTTTAATTTTTTTTTTTTTTTTTTTTTTTTTTTTGATAAATCGATCGGTTCAACTGAAGTTTTACATGATTAACTATTAAAAGTAAATAAATAAATAAATAAATAAATAAATAAAATAAAAATATTATTAAAATTTTAATTCATTGAGAGGATGTTATATACCTTAATAAAAAAAAGACATAATAAACTGGTTTTTCTATTGAAAAAATTCACTATTCGTATTTAATGAAATATTGCACCTGTGTATAAAATAATAATAATAATAACTTTAATATATATGTATAAAATTAAAGCCTTTTTTTTCCCTTTAACAAATGTAACTTAAAAGAAGAACAGGGCCGTATAGTTAAAGTTAACCTGCTTAGACCTACATAAGTCCCATTCTAGTAAAGATACTTCATAAAAAGTCATGGTAAATGGGTAAGATAAAGCCAAAAGGGAAAAAGATCTGTGATAAAAATTTACAAAAAAAAAAAAAAAAAAAAAAAATTAATAGTTCAAATTTCGATCGATAAATATGGCGCTGCTCATGCAATTTATGGAAAGTTTTTAAAAAGCAGTCGTTAATGTTGTAAAACCATTCCGCACGGTAACCTTACAAGGAGAACGAGAATTACTAATTAAGTTATTTTATCAGAGCGGTAATCATTTTTAAAGTACACTGCAAGATTATCGATGTTTGAATGACTTACGAAAAAAGCCTCATAGCAGACAGTCTTTGATAAAGATTATTAGTAATTTTCTTGAGCCTGGAAACTTAAGTATACTGGCATTACGGAAAATGGCGGAAACTGATTTAAATCAAACTGTAGAAGAAGTTGCAATACCGTTGTCGAAAGAGCGTCCGGTTACCAATAGCTTTCGACAGGTCCAAAGGCCTACATCCTCTGACTCTTCCTTAAACTTTAGTATGACGTTTCTGTAATCCATTTTAAAGTAATATTCATAGAATAAACACCAGAATGCATTGATTTTGCTTGTCTCGTTTTGGTAAAATTGACGATTAAAATACATCCGGAAGCTTTTAGACAACAGCTGTAAAAATTCTTCGACAGTTTCTTTGTGAAATCAGATTTTCGTTCTCTTCCTCGCAGCATACCCATAGACTAATTATTACAGTGGACGGAGCATTCCTTTATTATGGGAATATAAGAAAGTGGGCCAAAACTGGATCAGATGAGTGAAGCAAAAGGTTAACTTTTTTGACAATTATTGCGCTATTGGAGATTATCTGTTTTGATTTGTTTATTTATTTATTTATTTTTTATGAAACGATAAAGCAAGCAAAACTTGTATAAAACATTATATTTTCACCTTTTCAGCTAATTTTTCTTTTTATTTTCTCTTACCCATATATAGAGAAAGTATTGTTTTTGGGTCAAATTTTCCAAATTGAATTTTTGATATATTGCACGTTTTTGGGTCCTCTGAATCCAAAAATCCTCTTTATAGCGGTTGGTCTGTGTGTGTGCGTGTCTGTCTGTTATCAGCATATCTCAAGAACAAATAATAGCAGAAAGTCCAAACTCGGTATTCAAAATCATATAGGGATGCTACACTAAACTTATCGTTGAGACCAAGCAAATAGTTCATGTACCGGGACACACAATAGAATTCAAATAAATTAGGTCTATGGGGGAAATTGCAGGCAAGTAGGGTTTAACATCTATAGTCTGCACTAAACCAAATGAAACAATTATGTATATTTTTTATATGTATAAAAACAAGTTTCATGTAGAATATACTATGGAAATCATTCACTGTTTCTTTACAGGGCTGCACAAAAGAACTATATTGTAGTACGACAGTACCTGAAAACTGATGGAAGTATATTTCAGGTTCTACCGTATGTTATAAATATAGGATTATATTTATGTGCACCATGTTGTGTGTACATAACGTTTATAAGATATACAGGGCTGCCAGTACTTAAACAATAACATTCTTTTTTATTGTTAGTGGAAGTGCTTTACTGTAAGAATTCCCTATAAAATTGTCCGTGAAAGCTGCTAAAGAATTGAAATTAATTTATCATAGCCATATGATAATTATTGTATTTTTTTAAGATAAATATCCCTCGCATAGTGTTTTGTATATTTACACATTTTCCTGAATACCGAAGTCAAACTTTTAACGCTTGATCTTTGTCTGTCTCTCTTCGAGTAAATTAAAAACAAATACTTTCAGGCGATCCGAATGTTGTATTTTTAATTTAATACGTTTGTTACTAGAAAAGTTTGATCAAGATTTACAAGTTTCAAGGAATATTGCGTGCAAAATTTGCCTGAATAATTTTAAATGAACATTTGAATTTAATAACATATTTAAATTCTATATAAATGTATGTACAATAATGAAACGGAGGAGTTTATGGCGGCAATCGCACCCTCACACAGAATTATTTGTCAAATTAAGCTGTTCCTAAGCCTAATTTAAATTGTTTAATACAGGTTTACACAGCAGTACTCGTTATCTTACCCCTTAATCTCCAATCTGTATTTATAGCATTAAATTTAAGGGTAAAAGAAAGTAGTGCGAGTGGCACACCAGATTATATCCCCATTTAATACAATCATTCAGACATATGTGTAATTCCTACCAATTATTACTGTTATAAAAACAAAATTGCATTTTTTTTTTTTAAGAACTAAATATATAACAGTTTTAAGTATTTTACAAAAATAATTGCTTATAAAATGTGAAATATTAAAATATAAAAATTTTACCATCGAAATGATATATCTCCGCCTTTTATACAATATTCTTTACAGCTTTTTAAAGAACATCTAGTAGAAACATTGCTTGCGATAAAATTTGTTTTATATTCAAAGCAATCTAACTTTTAAAGGGAATATAAATATAAACTTCAAAAAGAACTTTCAAAAATAAGGAAAGACATCTATGAAAGAGAAAACAGAATTTAAAAATTTCAATTTTGGCCAGTTTGGCTTATTGTACTCACTGTAGTGCCTTGTGTCACGTAATATTTTTATGGGTGATCTTTGTCACACAAAAAGATTATCATTTTTCAGTCCACAGTAATAATAGGTCTATGAGCATACCCAATTTTTCAGTCTCTTTAAATTTAACAATCATTTCTCGCAAACATTTTTCGACAGAGTCCTTTTCTTTAGCATTTTAAGCGTTGATATTCTCACAGCACAGTTGAAATTTGATTACCGTTTAGATAAAACAACTCTTAGATTTCTACTCTAAGAAAAAGGGTGAAGAATGATTGTCTCACATTCCTTACTAATTTTTCTTTTCTTATCTTTTTTTTTAATGCTTCATTCGCATAACGTCTTTTCTACATTGCATGAAAAGCGATCTATTGATCGAAATTAGAACTATCAATTTTTATTGCAGATTTCCTTTCTTCATGGTCTATATAATGTATTTACCAAGTTTCAACAAAGTACGTTTACCTTCGTACGTTTCAACAAAGTACGGAACCTATGTAAGTTTAAACAGAGTAACTTTTATTATAACCACCGTATATTGTACATTTTAGGTAATTAACACCAATTATTTAATGCATTCCGAGAATTGAATAAAAAAGCGATTTACTTATTTTAAAAGTTAATAATGAATGTGAGATTAGAAATTAAAGTTTGGGATTTGTCTAATTTCAATATTCTTTTATTTATTTAAATTTAAAGATAATTTCTTTCTACACTAAAATGAGTCTCTTATTAATTTTGTGTACATATTTTTACATTTTTGTATTATTTTTACATTGTATTACATTTTTGTTGCTTGCTCAATTCTTTTCATGTTTTGCGTCATTTTTTGTTTTATTCTTTTATACATTAAATGCACTTTTAAAATATTGCCAAATGAGTTAAGAAATTCTTTAAAGAATTTCATTATTGCATCCTAAATAATAATAAAAATAATAAAAATCAGCTTAAATAAAATGCTTCTCAACAAAGTTTTGCTGCTTAAAACAGAGTAATTAAAAAAAAAAAAAAATTGTGTAAAAATAAGGAATGAAAGCAATTTTCCACACGTAGGATTTTCTGCGTAATTTATACAGTTTACTTTTATTCAAATTTTTCTAAAAGTGCGAAAAGCAATTTTAAAAGCAGCAAGTAATGATTCTTTCACTTAATTAAATTTATCTTTATTTACTTTAAGAGAATTTAAAAAAAAATATCTCTGTTAATCTTAAAGTAAATTAAATTAAATTATGATGACTATAAATTAAACTTTGCACAATTCTAGAATGAAAGATAATAACCAGAATCAAAAGGTAAAGGTAGAAGCGTCTGCACATATATCAACAGTATAATAAAAAACGATTTAAATATTATATTTTTGTTAAACTATCAGTTAAACTATCAAAGAATATTTTAAATTCCATTTATTTTTATGCATTTCTATTGCTATTTTGTTGTTATGCTTTAATTTTAAAAATCTTAAATAAAATTCAAAAATCTACTTTACACAATCTATGTTGTGATTAAGCAGATTAGTAGGAGAGATTGCTAACAAAAATTGAATTTTAGTGACATTCGTGAAAGTTTTTTAAGCAAATATTAATGTAGGAACTAAAATTGCCCGTTTCGCTATGGTCACTATATTTAAACAAATCGTTTTTATAATACGTCGCCTCACTTTTTTTAATTTCTGTATTTATTAACAGTCCTCGAAAATATGAAATGTTATCGTTTGCTACACATGAATTATTTTTGAAGAATTCATTCGCAAAATGTTACCTTGAACAGCAACACTCTTAAAAAAATTGTTGTTAAAAAAAAAAAAAAAAAAAAAAAGCTTGTGTTTTTTATGCGGAGGAATAAAATATTTATCTGTAACATTCAAAAGCCTTCTAATATTATATTATAATTTGGAGTTAAGATTACTATTTCTTGTTACCCTTTCTATCGCTAGTCAATAAAGCCCGCATATTCATAGTAAAACGTAGATGTTTTCTGTATGAAAATGTACGTTTCCCATCTGAATGACGTCTATCGAATGATGAAATTTCCATGTTGTAAAATTCATTATTCAAACATGTTAAAAATTTATGTTTATTTATATTATATTAAGACTTGCGTCATTTTGGCATATTCACAGTGACATATTTAAAACGCACATGCATGAATTTTTACGAAAGCGTTATTTTAGAAGTAACCTACATATATCAAATTTGAAGCTTCTAGCTTCATTATTACTATAGAGATCATACAAAAATGTGGTTCTGGAGAGGATTTTTCCTCAACCCACTTTTATTAAGTATGCGCTTTAAATATAAAACTCTCACAATGCTTTAATTATGGTATTAAGCAATAACTGTCACAAGTTTGATTGAAATTGGTTCAGAGGTTTGAGAGGAGTTGTAAGACACACATTACCACATACATACATATATATATATATTTTTTTAATCTTTGAATTAATATATTAACCTAATTATTTTATAGATTCAAAAAAGTGAAATAATTTTATATATAATTATATATTTTTAATACAAAATGGTGGATTCAAAAAATGCAAGTCCACATAAGATTACAAAATAAAACTAAGTTATAAGATAACACATATAAATTAAATTAGTCAATTTTTATTTCCACAATTTCAATTATTTCTTGTTTGCTGACTGAAACTGTTGTCGTCCGAATTCAATGCACTTATTAACGTAAATAATGCTGATTTCGTGTAAACACCTGCCTCAAGTAACACATTAAATCAAAGACGTTTGCTTCAGATTAGAGTCCTGCATTGGGTCGGGTAACCCGATTTTACCCGAATCGCGGGTCGGGTCAGGTTCGGGTATTATTTATGACATAAGGTGTTGAAAACAGGCTACTTCTCCCACAGTAACCGGATATATGATTCATCTATTTTGATTACTCACACCCTCTTAAAATAGATTTCGAATTTAAACAGATAATTAATATTTTTTTCTTGCAGATGTTTCTAAGAAGTTATAGGAATGTAAACTTAGGTGAGTTTAGTGGGCGTTTAGTTCGCGACTGTAACATTGTATTATTTTAATATTATTCTGTGTGTGATAAGAATTAATCAATAACACTACAAACACTAAGCTTGAAACCCATTTTTGTACACTTGAAGTTCACAGCACACATAAATAGTTAAAAATTATTATTAATCCATTTTTCAGATTTTTTTTAACTTTGTTAT
Source organism: Salticus scenicus (assembly GCA_963930645.1). Taxonomy (NCBI): domain Eukaryota; kingdom Metazoa; phylum Arthropoda; class Arachnida; order Araneae; family Salticidae; genus Salticus; species Salticus scenicus. Next base: position 226,481,880 of record OZ005654.1, read on the forward strand.
AACTTAGTAATTATATTTTTGTTCTTTTTAAAATGATTTACCACACACACAGCAGTGTGATAATTAACATTTATTTTATTTTATAGATTAAAAAAATTTTCCATGATTTTTAGATGAATTGTTAATTTTTATTTAGATTCAGATTTCGGGTCGGGTTCGGGTATAAAGAAATCAGGTTTGGGTCGGGTGCGGGTTCGAGTTGGTTTTTGGGTCAAATAAAATTTATTTGTCCGGTTCGGGTCGGGTTTCGGGTTGATTCAAAATTCACTTGTCGGGTTCGGGTCGGGTTCTACTTCAGACATTTAAAGCACTCATCCTAATTGTCCTATTATTGCAAACAGTTCGTGAATGTTTCCTTGAATGGAAACTAATGGCAACAAAGCAGCATCTCTTCTAATCAGCAGGTGCGCAAACTCGTAAGTTTTGGTAGATGAGATTGCTCGGCCCTTTATTTAAACACAGCTGCTTTTAGAAAAAAAAACTTTTTTATTCACCTTTTTATTTTGGTTATTAGATTATAGAACAATGTTTAATTTATTTATTTATTCACAATTTTCAATCTGCACAAAATCAGAGAAACACTTATAATAATTCAAACATTTATTTGGAAAAACAAAACAAATTAGGAATGTTTTATCCTAGACACTCGAGACAATCGACATGGACATTCAAGTAGACACTTTAATATTGCTGTTGTACTGGATTGCTACCTGCAGTTGCTGCGCGCGCACTCTACTCCTGCCTTCAAATTTTCTATGTGCGCAATATCTCCAACAGCGTAATCTCTCCTAGTTTTATCTTACATATATACTTTTTCAACTAATAAAATATTCTTGTTGAATATAAGAGATAATTCCTATTTTTAGAAATATGAGAACAACACTTAGAAATTAAACTTTTAAAGTACAATGACATACATTTTTCATTTGAATATTGTAACGCAAAAATACTCCAAATTAAAACCGTTGTGAAAAAAAACATCGTTTTCTTTTCTTCCTTCCTTCCTTTCTTTCTTTTTTTTTTTTTTTTTTTTTTTTTGTGAAAATCCAATCCGTCAAAAAAAAATTTCTAATTATTTAATATTTAATTTTCCTAAATAAAACTTAAAAAATAATAAAACTCATAAAAAACTGTCTGCGCTGCAAGTTTTCTCTTCTCGTGCTGTCAAATTCTCAGAACACCCACCTAAAAACAGTCTTCAAAAAACTATTAAAAAAAAAAAAAAAAAGAGAGAAGAAAAACAGCACACAACTGCAAATAATCTGAAGATATTTGGAACAATAATAAAAAATTACCTGCAATTTTTCTTTCTTTCTTTTTTTTTTTTTTTTTTTTTTTTTTTTTGTAGTCTTTCTGCATTTTTTTTTTTTTTTTTAGCTGTGCAAATACTAACGCTTGTAATTAAATTAAAATAACTTAAACATTTGATTAAATGTATAGAAAATGACGTTTGTAACATACCAAAAGCACATTCAAGCTTCTCCTCGCCTGTTTCGTTTCAGTTGCTTCAATCAAAATTCTGATGAATGTGGATTAATTTGCTATAACCTTATAGAGTTGAATTTGTAATCAGAGAGAGGTCGAAAGTTTTCTAATTAGAAGAAAATATGATGAGGCCAGAAATCGAATTCTGTCATCTCAGGTCATAAAGTGCTGATTAACATAGTTAATATCACCCCACTATTTTTTTAGATTTTGTATTAAATAACTGAAGATAGAAAACATGTAGATTTTACAGGAAAAAAAAAATGTATGATATATACATATAGCATTGCTCATTTTTCTTTAATTTTCAAGTTGTAATTAGTTCTAAAAATAATTAATTATATTTATTTTGGTGAAGATACCTATTTACTTTAATTTGTACATCAGAAAACTGTTAGACTTTTTAGTTCCCCATCATACTATAGGTATGGGGAACTTAGGTAATCGTGAAAATTTTCGACCTCGGTTTCATGAATTTTTTATACGTTTTCAGGTGTGAAGAATCCGAAAATGACAAAATTTGTATAGAATATAAAAAATTTTTTATCTGTTAGTGTGTTAGTCCGTTAGTGTGTCAGTCCGTTAGTGTGTTAGTCCGTTAGTTTGTTAGACTGTTTACACGATATCTCACGAACAAATAAACGCAGAGAGGTCAGATCAATTTTAAAATATTACTTTCGATACTGGAAAGAACCCTATACATTTGCAACATTCGAATTAAAAAACTTCGTAAGTTATTAGAAATTTGCGATTTTCTTAACATGGGAGAATAGGACAAAAATTCACTTAAACGTGCATTAAATGGAAACCTTTTACTGTAAAAATGTCAGACCAGTTTTAAAATATCCGTTTAGATGCCGGAATGAACATCAGTAACTATAAATGTTCTACTTTGAAAATTTCGCAAGTTATTGGAAATTTACGAATTTCTTAACATGGCAGTATAGGGAAATATTTTACATAAACGTCAATTTTGAGAGATATTTTCATCGTAAAGATGTCAGACTACTTTTAAAATATTATTTAGAACACTGGCATGAACATTAATGACTATAAATTTTCCAATATAAAAATTTCGTAAGTTATTGGAAATTTACGAATTTCTTAACATGGCAGAATAGAGCAAAATTTCACATAACCGTGAATCTTGAGGGATATTTTCCTCGTAAAGATGTCAAACTACTTTCGAAATATTATTTAGGATACTGGCATAGATATCATAGACTATGATTTTTCCAATTAAAAAAATTCGTAAGTTATTTCGAATTTACGATTTACTTAACTTGTAAGAATAAGGCAAAATTGAGCATAAATTTCCATTTTGAGGATCATAAATACATGAGACAACTTCAAAATTACATTTATGATATTTGTTTGAACATGATTGAATACAAATATTCTAATAGGAAAATTTCGTAAATTATTCGTAATTTACTATTTTATCAACATAATGAAATTGTAAATTTTTCATATAAATATGAATTTTGAGGATTATTGCATTGGAAATAGTAGCATGAAAACTAAACAACGGAATTGACCCTGATAAAATAAATTAATAGATTAGAATAAGATAAATATATCGAAGTGAACGGTGGATAGCCTATTATGCGAGGATTTCATTCTGTCACTGCATCAAGCTTTGGTCAAATTCATTTCTTTTAACATGATTACAATACATCTCGCACTAGAAATTTATGAGAACATAAATATGATGGGGAACTGAGCAGAGTCCACCTATGCCAACTAGTTTTTTTTTTTTTTTTTTTTTTTTACTTATTAAATTAAACAATTAATACGGGGTAAAATGTTCAATGATTAGTAAAACTTCGAAAGATTTATGAAAATAGTACTTAGTAAGCAGGTTAAAAATGCATAAGTGCAAGAAAAAATAAATAAAGGACAGGTATTATAACAAAAAATAAAATTATCACAAAGAATATTTTATTTTATTTAAATTATATTTGCTTTGAATCTGTGTAAATATAAAATGAATATAAGTTTTATAATATATAAATATATATACACCAAGAACAATTAAAAAATCGACAATAACAATTTAAAATTTTACATTCGGTGTAATTTCTTAAAAATTTTCTCTGTAACTTGTAATAATCTATGTAATTAAGAAAGATTTCTTGGATTTGCTATATATGTCATTTTCTGATCCACAGGTAGTATTGTAAATGTAATGTTTCTTTTCATTTTGAGTGAAAATGTCTAAATCAACAGCTTTATAATAAATAATTCTGGTGTGAAACAACCACACGACTTCCATTACCTACTATTACACGTATTATGTACATTTTTTGGATATAATGCGATCAGAATAAATAAAATTGACGTAACAAAGCAGACACCTAAATCTTTTCCAGTAAGAGAAAGCTGATACTCGTATAAAAACATGTAAAAGAGATTTTATAGCGAGTTAAAAAATAATTTAAAAAATATAGAGAAAGAGCCATTTTTTTTAAATTTCCGAGGTCTTTTTCGAAATTTTAGAGATCTAAAACTGACCTACGTAGTCAAAACGACAGTTAATTTCCTGGTAATAACCACGTAGTACACGAGAAAATATATCTAAAATGAATTTATGTAACAATTTTCAAGTAAATTGTTAGAGCTATTTTTGAGATACTGACTTAAAGTTAATATACTCAATTGTCGAAAAGAAAACAACAATTACATACAAAATGATATCTAATAGGGGGTTAATATGGCGAATTTGAAAAAAAATCCGTACAGTCGTTTTTAACGGAACGCACTCACAAGACCTGAAATTGAGCAATCTGTACAGGGCGCCATCAATTTTCCTGAAATAGCAACTAACTTATACGAAAAGACATCTAATAGAGTGTTTATATAACAACTTTGAAGAATATCGTTAGAGTCGTTTTTGAGATAAGGACTTCCGGTCCTACTTCTGTTTCCAGACGTCCCACTTACAATTTTCCAATTTTTACCAAAAGTTGGAAAAGTATCTGTACACCAGACCTGTCTCAATTCTGAAATATCGTAGTTCTATCTTTATTCGTTTTTGAGATATGATAGTGAAAAGACTCCCCACACACTCATACATACACACACACTAACCAATTGCCCAAAACTACTTTTTTGGACTCAGGAGTTCTTAAAACATATAAATCAGGTGAAAACTCGATATCGAATTTTTGGACCGAATACAATACTTCCATAACCTACGGTAGTCGGGTAAAGGAAGTAAAAGTATACGATTCCTAATTAATTTTCCTTCAAATGTTTTTTGTGATAGCCGGATGGATAGGATAAATATAAATTATATTTTTTCTTGTTTTACGAGTAGAAGATTTACAAATAAGACTGTACACTTCAAAATCTTTCAATATGATGTATTTATACTTATTAAATAGTGAAATAATTAAGAAGAAAGTTAAATAAATAATAATAATAATAATAATAATATATATATATATATATATATATATCCTAATAAAACATTTTTTTTTTTGTACTTCATCTTTAGAGTGGTTTAGTTCAATTTTTATTACTATGCTTATTTGAAATTTTAACATTCATATATCGCAACTCGGATTTTAATTAAAAGTATATTACAAGTTACAGCACAAATACTAAAAGATGATTTCAAAAAAGCTATTTACAGTCTTCTTTAAAAGGAAATGTAATTTTAAGTGCATTTATCGATTCCAGCTATTCAACAAAAGAGTATTTTATTAAAGGAAATCCATGCAAGAAAAAGAAAACTTAATGCAAACGAAATGATCAAAAACATCCGATAGAAAAAAATCTTTTCTGCATTTTTTTTTTATAAAATAATATTACATTTCTGAAGTAATCTTAGAAAACTTTTTTGTAATAAAAATGGGTTTCAAAAATGACTTTAGTGTTATAGAGTTACATTTAACACTTTATAAAGAAGTAGAATATAAAGAGATTTTAATAAATTGTGCAAAATACAATTTTAGAAAAACTTTTATGATGCAAAAAATTAACAAAAAAAAAAAGTAAACAGCGTATTTTGAAAACATTGCTCCTCATCATGGGCACAATAAAAAATAAAAATATATATTTTTACTACAAAAGCAGACTTTATGCTAATTTCTAAAATAAAAATCTGGTGTGGAATCTATACAACATTCTCTAAGCCAGCATTTTAATTCTATAAAGACAGATTTCAGATTGAGGGATGGATAAGATAACAAGTACTGTATATAAACTCACTTTAAAATGATTCGAACTAGGTTTAGGAATAGTTTTATTTCATAAATAAATCTATATGAGGGGGACTATCGCTCCCGCAACCCCCCATTTGACAATACTATTTGCATGTATATAGAATTCAAAGCTGTTATTAAGTTTAAAAGTTTATTCCATATTATTCATAAAACTTGCACCCGCAGCATTACTTGAAACTTTTTTATCTTGATAAAACTATTCAAATATCAATTTCATATAAATTCCAATATACAACCTTTGAATTGCCTGGGATTATTTGTTTTTACGTTGCATCGATAACAGACAAACACAAAGATCAAACGTTAAAAACTTGACTTGAGTATTCAGGGAACCTCAAAATGTGTAATTATACAAAAAATTAGCACTGAAAATTTACCTTGAAAAATACATTATTTTCTATATGAATATGAGGAATTAATTTTTATCCTTGAGCAATTTTCCTGGACATTGTAAAGTATAGTAAAGCGCTTCCACCAATTACATTTAATAAAGAAACATTTTTTGCCGTAATTATTGGTGGCCCTATATTTCTTCCGGGTCATTCCATGTCAAATCATCCAGAATTTTTAAAAAATGACACCCACCGACTCCGATTTGGGTGAATTTTTTTATAGTTATAGAACTTTTCACGCTGATTCTAGAAATGTCAATTATTTTGAGATCAGTGAAGTAGTTTTCAAATTATCAGCATTTAAATACATGCCAAAATGGCTGCCTGACGGCCATGTGTAATGTTGCATATAAAATATAAATGCTTGTATCTCCTCTCATTTTTAACATAGAATCTTCAAATTATTATTATTATTATTATTTTTTTTTTTTGGTTTATTTAGAATGTAACAAGCTTTTATTTACCAAAGTTTTGTTTTCTTAAATCTTTACATTTATTTATAATAGTGACTTTTTGTTGTTTTTCTTCATATGTAATCTGAGTAACTTTAGCAGACAATTTTTTCCATTGCCCCTTCTTCAATTTTCACCAAATTTTGTTTACAGGTAGCCCAAACTATGTTTTTATGACTGATAAAAAATTTTGATGGGCAGTTAACAGGATTTGCGTTTAAACAATTTAAACTTAACCTCCTCGACATTACCCCTTCCACAAAAAGATGGTTTCCTATTTCATTCTGATTTTAATATAAATCCCATGCTTCACTATGAGAATTTCATGTTTTACAACAGAATTTAATTACACAGCTTATAAAATACTTGAAAACTAAGAAAATAAAACTTAACTAGATTTTATTCCCTGCACCTTTTTTTTTTTTTTCCATAATATTCTGTATGCAAAACCACATTTAATTATACATCATTAAATATCAAATTAACTATGATAAAATTGAAGTATGTAAAATAAAAGTATAATAGCATGAAAATTGAATGCATTATAATACAGTTAGTTTTCACTATTAATAAGAAAAATTGTTTTAACAAATAATATTTCATACATAAACCAAAACACGATATCTACCAATGGAAATTAAAAATAACATAAGTATAATAAAGAATGTAACTTACAGTCAGAAAAATACAAATAACTATATGTTATTAAGTTAAAGTCTCCCCTGTTTATTATTATATTTTGTCCATTTCGAAGTAACTAAAGAAGTGGATTCATCACTGAGTTTATATGGTTATTTGCCTTTTTCTGACTAAGTTATATTCTTTATTATACTTATGTTATTTTTAATTTCGGTTGGTAGATATCGTGTTTTGGTTTATGTATGAAATATTATTTGTTAAAACAATTTTTATTATACTTTTATTTTACATACTTCAATTTTATCATAGTTAATTTGATATTTAATGATGTATAATTAAATGTGGTTTTGCATACAGAATATTGTGCAAAAAAAAAAAAAAAAAAAAAAAAAGAAAAGAAAAAAAGAAAAAAAGAAAAAAAAGGAAAGAAAGTAAAAGAAAAAGAAAGTGCAGAGAAAAAAAAATCTAGTTATGTTTTATTTTCTTAGTTTTCAAGTATTTAATAAGCTGTGTAATTAAATTCTGTTGTAAAACAAGAAATTCTCATAGTAAAGCATGGGATTTATATTAAAATCAGAATGAAATAGGAAACCATCTTTGGAAGGGGTGGAAGGGGGGAGGTTAAGTTTAAATTGTTTAAACATAAATCCTGTTAACTGCCCATCAAAATTTTTTTATCAGTCATAAAAACATAGTTTGGGCTACCTGTATACAAAATTTGGTGAAAATTGAAAACGGGGCATTGGAAGAAATTGTCTGCTAAAGTTACTCAAATTATATATGAAGAAAAACAACAAAAAGTCACTATTATAAATAATTGAAAAGATTTAAGAAAACAAAACTTTGGTAAATAAAATTTGTTATATTCTAAATAAACCAAAAAAAAAATTTGAAGGTTCTTTGTTAAAAATAAGAGGAGTTATAAGCATTTAAATATTTACATGTACCATTCAAAATGGCGGCTAATCGGCCATTTTTCCATGTACATCAATGCTGATAGCTTGAAAACTACTTCACTGATCTCAAAATAATTGACATTTCTAGAATCAGTATGTAATGTTCTATAACTGTACCAAATGTCATCCAAATCTGTGTCGGTGGGTGTCATGGCCTGGATGATGTGACATGGAATGACCCACTATAAATTATATACAGTAAGTATATTTCTTCTGTAAATTACTACTTTGGGTATTTACATATATACCAACATTAACAATACATAGCACAACCTGCAATTTCTAAATAAATGTATTTATCTGTTTGTTTGAGATCTAACATTCGTAATATATATATATATATATATATATATATATATATATATATATATATATATATATATAAATATGATTCACAGTTTCAAGCGTATTTAATCAATCAAAAATAGGAGTAAAAAAATGTTTTAAATGTTTTACATTTTCACACAAAAGAAATTTGATACGTTAATGCATATAATTATTCGCAAATTATTATAGTAACAAACGATTTGAAACAATGTTACATAGATTTATATTCTTAAGGCAACTATAATCCTTTTCGTATTCAAATATTCAAATTATCTATTATTTTATATTTTCCTTATTGGTCTTAATCTTCATGTAACGCTTCACAACCAACTAAGTTACCACACTGATAATACTTTGATTTTAGCAATAGGAATTCAAAATTTTAAGTTTAATGTAATTCAACAATGTATATTGTATTCAATCAAGTATAGTTAAACTAAGTACGTTTGCAGGTACTGTACTACCAAGATTTGATTCAACTTAGCGCACAAATTTTTAACAGGCCAGCTATTTGGTTTCGTTGTACTCATTATTTGCATGAAGAGTTATATTTTGCAGAAATTATCAAAAGCTTGTCAAAACAACGCTTACTAATTTTTAGACCATATTTCAAATTCTTACATTGTTTTATGCACATAAAAAGTACTATTAAAATATTATTTAGTAATATAAAAATTCTTTATTTTATTCTTATTTTAATTGCATTATAGCTAGTTTCGATAGCATTATCAACTTATTTTATTAATTATAATAGGTGAAGTCCAGAAAAATCAGTTTATATCCAGTGAAAGAATTAATGCAAATTCGCATTGCCCTAATAGTCATCACTTAAATGATAAATATACGTACATGCATTCTCATTGTTAGAACTGTTTACTGTCAAGTCTAAGAATTTATCATTATTTATCGTTAACAAAAGCGAGAAGTGAAGAATAAATTCTTTATTTGGATGATGCACAAATATTAATAATGCTTACAGCCCTAATCCCTCTATTTACATCTCCATTAATATAAATGGATCAATACGAAAATTTGCAGTTATGAATTAATCGTAAATATATATATATATATATATATATATATATATATATATATATATTTTCCAGAGCAAAAAACTATTTAATAAAGCATCTGTCATATGTAGAGAAAAGAATCTTCGCAAAAATGATCCATAGTTTTCAATTAATTGCAAAATAATCAACTTTATTACTTTTAGTCAGAAATGACGTTTTTGCATTAAGAGAATAAAATATTCATCTTATGAATTTATTTTTATGCTAAAGCAATAATAAAAGGACGTAGTCAAATAATTATCAAAATTATACGTTTTTATGTTATTTTATTTATTTATTTATTTTTCAACTCGGAGCAAACTGTAATAATTTTACAAGATTTCTTTTCTTTTGTTCAAAAAATTATTCCTTCGAGTGACCCCTTTACTTTTAGCTCAAAAATGTAATAATGTAATCGAACATAATTAAACATCGGACTCAGAGAATTTTGCACGGTAATTCTTGTAGTCTGTAACATAGGATGACCAGACGTCCTCATTTTCTTAGTACAGTCCTCGTTTTTCAAGTGTTGTCCTCAGTTACTTTCAAAAGTTCTCACATCCTCATTTGTGCTCATTTTTACACGTTTCTTCTCATTATTCCTCATTTTTCAGTAATTTCCTTCTTTATATAAAATTTCAACATTGGAGATGCTGCTGACTTTATTAGTTTTCAATACGATTCTACAACTCAACACAACTTTAAAAAAATGAAAAATAAAAAATAAAAAATAAACACGATTCCTTTATTCTATCCCATTCATTTTTAAATCCTCTACAATACAATTGCACAGAACATATTTTTTTGTTGGGATATTTTAGTCTTTGTAACATTATACTGTAAAATACATAGATTTAAAAAAAAAAGGGATGTTTAAAAATTTAACATGAAGCTGGAAGTAATTTTTTATTACTAATTAGATTTTATAACTAGCTAAATTTAAACACCTTTTTAAATGGAAAAGCATTTTTTATCAAGATTGAAAACTGACTAAGTAAGGGATAGGAGCTGAACGCAGATTACCTTTCTGACATTTTACGATGTTTTTGCTCTCAAGTTAGTAAATAGTGTTACTCGATAGTCAGCATAAGCTCAGTTCGTAAAACGTAAATGCTTCATGCCGCCAGAATATATTTCAATTCCTATGCCCTTGCCAATTTTGACATTGTTCATATTGTCTTTTCGTTTTAAAATGTTATTTTTTAGATCACTTTCATTTGAAGTAGTTACGATTTCGGTTACACTAGAGACTTGGTCTATACAACAGTAAAAATTCTATTAAAACAGTTTATAAAAGTATTAATAGAAGCAGATACAAAATAGTTCGGTACTTTCGTATCAACCGCATATCAGAAATTAATACTTTAATATTAACAGCATGTCATTATGTTAAACGAAGATAAATATAACGTGTACAAGTTTATGATAATCTTTATTGTAAATTTAATAATGCTTATATAAATATTTTTTTGTAATGTTTATCGTACAAGTTCAGAAAGTAGTATAAATTTATCATAGTGACGATTAATGCCTGCAAGTGGGGATTAATATAATATAATTTTGTGCTATATTTAAAAAAAGAAAAATTATGTCCTTATAGAAATGTCTTCATCTTTCTCATGGAAATGTAGACATCGCATAATTTGTCCTCATTTTGCATAAAAAAAATCTGGTCGCCATATTGTAACATTACAAGCATCCAAAAAAATATATATATCTAAAGAATACTATTTTGATATGAATAAAAAGTTAGTTTTTAATAAATTTATTTCATTACCATAATACCATTCAAAATTACCTTTACAATTGAATCCGAAAATTTCAAAGTGCAACTTGAAAATCTAAAATAATTTTAGAGAACCTGAATGAAACAGATATATTTACAAAATATTCATAAAACATTTATATATAGCACATTAATAGATTCACAGTAAGTATGAAAGTCCTTATACAGACTTTTTTTTTTTTTTTCGCAAACATACACTTCAATTTACAAAAGTACTTCAAATAAGGTAAATATTTAAGTTATGCTCAATATAATTTTTAAAGTATCGAGTTTATAAAGTTAATCGATTCTATTTTTAATCTAGTTTCCTTTTAACTACAATTATATTTAGAAAATGTTTGCAGTTATTATACCAAAAGTAACGTCAAACGTTTCACGACTGTGTAACAAAAGAATACCAATTTATTTTTTCAAAATTCGGAACTATTTTCATAGAATTTTTACTGTTATTGGGGGACGGGGGGTTTAAAAATTTTAAAATAACTTGTCATATAAAATAACACTCTAGTACAGCGACTATATGCAACTAGTGTATTCATAGAAATGTGAACATGATCGATTCAGTATACAAACTTATAGAGTTTCACATTGTCAGTTTACATTAATATGTTTACATTTTTATGCATTAGATTGATATTTCTACATATTGCACATTGACCAGAGAAAGAGACACAAGTCAAAAAAAGCAATTTTGAGTTTATGTCATTCAAAAAATGTATAAAGTGCCCGAATGTGCACAAAAAGCATTATATCTCTATCTCAAATTTATCCACCTGAGAAGTAGGTGTATTAGATTTATTAAAATGCTAGTCAATGCGTTAACGATAATTTAAATTTATTTTTCTCAAATACTGCGTTTTGAATTTTGTCACTTTTCTTGCTGGGGTTTGTTATATGCTATTTAAACCCTGTTCCATTTCCTTTCAATCTGTGATGTATCATTTTTAGGAATTTTGATGTACACAAGCGAAAATTTATAGTATTTTTGTGAACTAAATATGCATTTGTGTTAATGAACAATATCACGCTACAACTTTCGATTTAAAAACTTTTATATGTCTTGCTTTCCCTATTGACTTCTGAACTTTGAGTTTGTCATCGGATACTCTAATTTCTTTTAGTGTCTCAGACTTGTCCATTTTACAGTAGATGCTATGTATACGGTCAGAAAACACCTTCTTTGGCACAAAAAAGGATTTTACCTTGTTTAAATCTCTCCATATTTTTTAAATTAGTTTTTTTATCAGCACCTCAATAAAACATCTAAGAATATGACAAAATATTCCAAAAAAATACTTCGGGCCGCTTAACACAAATGTGAACATTCGTCATTACGCTTGTTAAGATAAATATAAGTTGCTAAATATAACTATAGGTAACGGAGAATGGTATAAAAATATTAGAAAATTTTGCCGCATTCAAAATATTTTTGTTATTGAAAACACGATTTTGGATATATATTTTTGGATATATATTTTAAGGATATCTGAAAACAAAATGTAGGGTGAAAGAACCACACAGCTTCCATTACCTACTACATGTTTAGCATGCACTTTTGGGAGATAATATGATCACAAGATATAAAATTGGCCTCACAAAGTAGACACCTAAAAATTTTCCGGTAAGAGAAAACTGATGCATAGGTAAAGATATATAAAACAGAGTTTACATATAGATTTGAAAAGTAAGAAAAAAAAATCTGTAGAGGCATTTTTTGAAACACCAAATTTCAATATCTAAATCTGACCTACCTAATCAGCATGACTGTTATTTTTCCTGAAATAACCACGTAATATATTGAAAAGGATATCTAAAATGTGTTTATGTAACAATTTTAAAGAAAATCATTAGAGCTGTTTTTGAGACATCGACTTTTATCAGAAATTGGCATAATCAATTGTTGACTGAAAAACAACAATTGCATGAAAAAGTATATTTAAAAGAGTGTTAATGTGTAATGTGGCGAGTTAAAAAAAAAAAAATCCGTAGAGCAGTCTTTAAATTAACGCAATTGCGAGACCTCAAATTGAGCTATTTATACAGAACTATAAATTTTTCTGAACTAACCAACTAATTCATGCGAAGGGAAATCTAATAGAGTATTTATATAGCGACTTTGAAGAAAATCGTTAGAGCCGTTTATGAGATACGGACTTACGGTTCCACTTCCGGTTTTCTAATCTTCACCAAAAGTTCAATATCATCTGTAGAGCTATCTTGATTCTGAAGTTTCGTAGTTATTTTTATTTTTATTTATTTATTTATTTATTTATTTTTATTTATTTATTTATTTATTTATTTATTTATTTTTAAGATATGATACTCAGAAGACTCCTCACATACATACGCATACACTAATTGCCAAAAACTACTTTTTTGGACTCAGGAGACCTTAAAACATGAAAACAGGTGAAAACTCTATATCGAATTTTTGGACCGAATACGATACTCTCATTGCCTTTGGTAATCGGGTAATAGAAATAAAAATCACCAAATGGGAAAAGCATTGGCTCCATAACGTATGCAAAATGATAATGGCAAATGTAAACTGAAAGAATCATTTTAGTGCGTACTTTATATGATGTATTTCAAAATTAGATGCTTTATTTATTTTATTTTTTTTAATGCGTATTAAATTAAAAATATACATAAGGACACATTTTCTTTTCTTTTAAATGAATAAACTGCATTTTACTTTCCGCAGACGATAAACAAATCTGTTTATGAAGTTTTCCGTAGCATTCTCATGATCAAAATAAACATTGTCTCGAAGATCACATTAGTAATGCAAGATGCGAAACTACAAGGTAAGTAACACAAGAAGGATATTACACTCGATTTCTACAAAGTAAATATACTAATAAATAAATATTCATAATAATGTTTAAAATTATCAGTTTCTTCAAATGTCACCGAGATCAATATTCCATGCAGTATATAAAAAAAAAAAAAAATTAGTTTTTGATCTTAATCACTCTGTAGTTTGAAATCTCCAAAGTTATCTCGCAGTAAGAAAAAGAAAGTATTTTCATAATCAGTGGCCCATTAATTAAATTTTTGCAAATTAATTTTTCTTATTCATAAAAAATAAATAAATAAATAAATAAATAAAAAGAGCTAGTACATTTGTCTCAAACTCATTTACCAGAATCTTAGATTCGTGACTCCATTTCTCCAAAAAGGCGTTTGTTCGATAGCTAATTTTCCCGACAGCTCACATGCCTAGCAGTTTTATTTACAGAAAAGCACACTTGCGCAATACCCGATTTTCCCGACATCATCAGTTTCACTGTTTTTTTTTACTTTCTTTTACTCATATATATTGTAGAGAAAGTATTGTTTTTGGGTCTAATTTTTGAAAGTGCGTTTTTGATATATTCACACGTTTTGAGGTCCCCTGAGTCCGAAAATCATGTTTTTAGCGGTTAATCTGTGTGTGCGTCTGTCTCTGTATCTGCATTTATGTTATCAGCATATCTGAAGAACAAATAGTAGTAGAAACTCGGCATTCTAAACGTCTTCCTATAGAGATGCTACACTAAGCGTTTCAATGACATTAAGCAATTGGTTCATGTACAGGGCCACCCAGGATAATTCAGATACATTACGTCTATGGGGGATATTGCAGGTAAGCATAGTCTAACATCTGTAGTTTGCCTTAAATGTAATGGAATGAATATTTTTTATCTATACATAAAAGCATGTTTTGTTTAGATTTTGATATGGAAATCATTCATCATTCGTTTACAGGGCTACCCAAAGTATTTAGATATATTGCGACTATATTTGAAAATTGCTAGAATTTCTTTTGCGTTATATGTTTGTCAAGTAAGACTAAATTTAAGTACACAATATTATTTATAGTGCATATTGATTATATACAATATACAGGGCTACCCAAAATTAAAATAAACGTTCTTCTCTACTGAATGTAACTGATAGAAGTGCTTTGGTACATTTTATTATGTCGACAAACACTGCTCATGAAGCAAAATTAGTTTTTCATACGAATTCTGTAAAAAAAAGTATTTTTTGAATTTTCAAATCTGGATTTTTTGCATAAAATCACGCTTTGAGGTGCCCTGATTACTAAAGTTGAATTTTTAGCGGTGGATCTGTATGCGAATGAATTATCAGCATAATTTAAAAACATATAGCTGCAAGAAGTTCAAATTTGGTATTTTAAAGTCCGTATTAGGTTGCCACTCGTTTCAAGGCAAATTAGTAACAATTTTGTTTTTTTATTTTATTATTATTATTTATTAATTGTATGCACTATAATTGAAGGGGGGCTGAGGGGGCGGCAGCCTTTCTCACACAGAATTACATGTCAATCAAAACTGTTTCTAAACCTATTTTAGATAATTTAAAAGTACATTGAACTTTATTATCTTAAGCTATTGCTTTTAAAACTTATTATGCAATTTATCTTCATACCAGTGAAATGCAGGGTAAGAGAAAGTCGTGTGAGGGACACACCAGATTACTTTTAAAGAAAGCGAACTCGGTATGAAAAAACAAATATGTATCGTAACTTGGAAATTTCTGTTTCCTGATGGTGAATTTTTTCTCGACTGCCGTGCTCTAATAACAATTAAAAATTGTATGTTTGGCCATACTTTTCGAAAGATTATTTATCTTGGGAAAAAAAAAAATATTTTTTCCTTATTTGAATAAAAAATATCTGTCTGTTTCATGCACTCACAAATAAATTATAATAATAATAATAATAGGAATATGTCAAGAATTAATTAGTTTGGATTTGAGAAGAGTCAAATAAAAAAGAAAAGAAATAGTTAAATTTCCTATTTTTTTATTACGTTGTATCGACTTTTGATGTTAAAGATTTAATTTTAAGATAATGTATGTTTCTGTGCTATCAATTTTATTTACATCTTTATTTATTTCTTTCTTTTTTTTAATCTTATTTTTCTAAAACAAATAAATTAAAAAATAGACAATTATGCAATCATATTAGAAGTTAGGCAAATTTCATCATTGAATAATATGGCAACTAAGTAGTTTAACAGTTGAGTGCCAGTCAATCAACGTTACACAAATGGAAGATATTTTGCAAATTTTCCTGAAAGTAACAGATACATATTTAATATATTATGAATTTGATTTTTAGTATTAATAAGAACATTATAAACAAACATATTTATTTAAATTAATTTTATCGTTCTTTAATTATCAAGTAAAGTATTATTATACGTGGAAGTTAATAACACATTATTTTATTGAGGGTATTTATTTACCCTCAATAAATACCTCTATTTCATAAAGGTTAATGCCTTACGATCCATTATAGTTCTCTGCATGTCATATATAACAAGCATTCAAGATAAGATTTCAAAGAGCTTAGCCTGTATTAATGATGTAATTCAAACCGATACGGTTATTTCCGTATTTACACCCATCCTCAGAGAAATGCATTAAGGTTTTAACTCAATATATTGTATGAATAATAATCCGCTTTTCGGCTGGTATTTACTGCGATAATATAGGAAATAACAATATGTGACAAACATTAATTTAGATAAAATGATATTTATTATTCAGGATATCAAACTTCGATTTTTATGTTATTTAATTTCAATATTTAATGAAAGGAATGTTAATTTTTAAATCTAAGTAAACCACAGTAATTAGTTTTATCCAGATTACTTCACGAATAACAACTTGCTAACAAAAAAAAAAAAAAAAAAAAAAAAAAAAAAAAAAGTGGAAATTATAACGGTAAAGCGTTAAAGGTTTACATAAAAAAACTTTACTTTCAAGCGCAAGTAAAAAAAAAAAAAAAAAAAAAAAAATGTTACCAACTGTAGACACAGTCGGTAACAAAAGTATCCGAACACTAGCAAAAATTCCTATGTAAAAAAAGTAAAGTTAATACTGTTTTGTTAAATAATTTGTTACTGACTGTACATGACGTTTTGCTTAAAAGGAAGAAGAATCATCGAAAATAATTTTTTAATTTGGTAGATTGAATGTTGTCTAAACTTACCTTATGCAGGGCCTGATTAAGGGGGAAGCTCGCTCTTCACACATTATTTATACTTACACCGTTATCTTTTAACAAATACTTTCCTCCTATAATAAACAGAAAATTTTCATTAAAAATTATTTTAAAAGAATTCTGGTGTCTAATAACGGTGAGTAAATTGGATTGTTTTACACCGTTCATTTTTTATAAAAAATATTTCCTTGTCAAAGCGTAGAATTTCTATGACATGAAGTAAAGAATAATTGTAAAAATATTCCGGTATGAGCGAGCTTCCCCCTTAATCAGGCCCTGACCTTATGCATCGTATAAATCTACTAAAATATTCTCAAAACACTGTACATGTATATTTAAAATTTCTATCTTGTACTTCATAACACATCAATAAGTCATAATCACACTTAAATATTCTGAAAAAGTATTTGAAAACTCTTAGCACATCTGAAAATGTCTTTTCATAAATTTCTAATTATAGCCCGATGTATACCGGGTGAATCAAAACTTAAAAAAAGACAAATAAATAAAAAATATATCATTCAAAAAGTTCTGACTGTAGCACAATGCCCTTTTCACTAAAATACATAAAGATACGGGATTTTTTAAAGTAACAAAAGATTTATTTCCGAATTTAATTTTTCTCCATCAGGTGGTGCTTTATTAGTAAATTTATATTTTTACAAGGGAGCAATACACATTCAACAGTGGAACTCGGACTATAAATGTCCAGTCATTCGTAAGAATGGTTGTCAGACGTTGTGTATTGAGAATTTTCATAAAAAATCTAACTAGTAAAATATGACTTTTAACAATATAATGATTTTTAGGACGATTAACAGCAGTAATAAGCAATAAATGTTTAATTTAAATATTCGCTAACATCCTGAAATCATATGCAACTCGATGAAGTTAGACAATACAGTATTCGCAATATGGCGTCATTTGAGAAGGCATATCTGTTTAAAATGTGAGAAGATACTTCGAATACAATGTCATCTGCTGATGAAACATTTAACTAATGTTTTGTTTATAAAAAAAGTCCCATGATTTTCTGGGTATTTCAGTGAAAACCGTATAGTGCTAAGGTCAATACTTATTGAATAATACTACTTTATCTCCTCTGGAACTCTTGGATCTCCAAATTTTTGATTATTTTTGCATGGGAATTTAACCCATTATGTTAATCATACAATATTCTATAGAAATATCTTTGTGTGCATACTAATAGTAAATGTCAATTTCACTATGTGTTATGCACTATAAAAGTTATGTGCTTTATAGAAATACCTCACTCATAACGCAACGCATTGGAATTCTGTTAGGTGTCCCTATACAGGCACAGCGAACACAAAAAGTCTGTATCAGTTTGAAAAAATTATAAAATTATTTACGAATATTAGAGTACTTGCAGACGGAAAGAGAGGTAAATAGACAGAAAAACCGGCTAGCGAAATCAAAAACACTTTGTACCAATCGGTAAAAAATGTTACACAATCTTCCCCAAGAAACATCTTAACAACAGCAAATATTTTACGCTCATTATTTATAGATAACTTTAAAAAACTTAAAATCTAATTTAATAAAAACTCAATTTTTTTTTTTAATGTTGCATGTAAAATGATAATTACAGAACTATTGTACATGAAAAATAATTTATTTTACGATGCGATACAATGTGTTGCAATCAAATAAATAAAACTTTTATTCTATTTAAAGACCCATAAATATAATGAAAAGCAATTTACTACTATATAACAGAGTAAAAAAATTATTTAGTACAACAACGCATGTTTTCAATAAATCATCTTACACACAACAAATTCTAATCCAGTAACTTACTAGGTGTATCGGTTGATAATGTGGATCGTTTTCAATAAATGGAGTTACAGTAGAATGCTTTAGATGAGAGGTGATGTGTGGGCGATTTCAATCAACTAACAAGAAGCGTCAAATTCTTAGAAGTCACAAGTGGGACGAAGGTGTTAACATCATTGATATGTTTACGATAAAGCATGGTCAAGTCTGAACCAAAAAAAAGAGCATATGCGGAAGGTGTTGATTCATTACTTTATTTTAAAGAAAGAGCTGCTAAGGTTATTGAAAATTCCGGGGAGCTTGTGATGAACATGCTCCGTCTCAAAATACATGTTAACGATGTTTTAAATACTTTAAAAGAGGTGATTTTTGTTATGAAAGACAACGAATGACCAGGTCAACCGAAAAAGTTTGAAGACGGACAACAGCAAGAAGTATTGGATGAAGATGCATGTGAAAACATAACAGTGATTTCTACCGACATCATACAGTCAATTTCAACCATGATTTGTTCCTCAAACGACCACAATAGGCAACCATAAGGGATATGGCAAAGTAACGACTATAATGGTTAAGACAAAATAATATTGCTTCATGATAATGCACCATTACTCAATCCAATATTTGTTAAAGACATGTTAAAAAAAACCTTAACTGGGAAACATTATGTCACCCGCTATATTCACCAGACATTGCCCCTGCAGTCTACTACTTTTTCTGCTCGATCGCACATGCATTTTCAAAGCAAAACTTTATAAATTATGAAGAAGAGAAAAAGTGAAAAAGTGGGTCTCTGAATGGTGTGCTACCCAGGATGCAAACTTCATTAAGAGATATCCATAAATTGCCTGAATGATGGAAAAATGTGTAGCTATTGGTGTCCATTACTTTGACTAAAGAGCACACGTGACGTTTCAGTTAAAATTATCGTGTTTCCTTTGGTTACAAAATTCGCATTATTAACCGGTACACATAGTAATATTATTCAAAACAGCTTTTTTTTAAATACTTTTGAAAGGATGATATGCTTAAATCATAATATGAATATTTTTATCTGCTAAATTTATATAGTTTTAATTCAACACATTAATAAATTTAAATTCAGTATCTAAAGGATGCTTTATGTTATAAGTCTTGTGTATTTATTGAACGTTTTTATTATTTTATGCAAATACTTTATTATATAAGCAATGGATCAATCCGTCAATCCATAATGAATTAAATATTGTTGAAAAGAAAAATTATAAACCGTCATGGAAACCAAACAAGTATATTTAATAAGCAACGAATAATAAAACTAAAACGTAGAATATTAATATTCACCAAATGCGTTATTTTCAATGTAAACATTTTGTATTTAATCTCGTAACCAAACAACAGTTCATTCCGGTTGGAAAGACTAGACGTTATTTAAACACATTACGAATAATAAGCAACCCTACTTCATATTTTGGAATATTCTAGTAACTATCGGTAAATACATTACATTGTATTTCATGAGTGTGAACATCTAATACTAAATCTTTATGAAAAAATATCAAGTGTCTTTAGCTTAAAATAGATAACCTTTATAAAAAATGGCATTAAATAATTGGGTCATTCTCTGAAAAGTGGGCATTTTTTTTTTTTTTTTTTTTTTTTAAGTAAAAAAGATAAAACCTTAGTCCAAATAAAATTGCTCCAATTTTTTTTTTTTATATACATGTACACATATGTTACAATTAATAAAAAAAATAATATAAACCAAACTGTATCTGATAATTTTTGATATAGCAATTACTTTTATTAATTAGAAAAATGAGGGAATGACTGTGAGGGAATGACAAATTTCTTCCAAAAACTACTTTATAAAAATATTATTAAGTTTAGTTATATTTTCAAACACTAAATATTTATTAAAACATATTTTTATTAATATAATATCATAAAAAAGCAAATTTGATTTATTTTAGTTAACTTTATAATGAGTGAGGGAATGACGTATAATAAAAATACTGTATTTCAATCTAACGTTTGAGAGCCTTATGCAACTCATTGTAAAAAGTTTCGAACAGAACACAACATGGCTTTTTACTTTGCTGCTATACAAATTAAGTTTGACTTATATAAAGCACGGGCTGCCATTAATGCAGTAAGTAGGGGTGTGATTATAGTTTGATGAGGGAATGATATCTAATACCAGGGACAACAATAAAGTGTCTTCTAATTTCTTTCATTGCATAATATATAAATGTAGTATAATGGATAAATATTTATTAAAGTATGTTTAATAAATTTTTAATTCAAATAATCCAAATATACATGCTTTAATACTATAGAAACCATTTTATTTACTTACATGTGGGAATGGGGACACAGTGAGGGAATGATATTTTGCATTTTAAAAATTATTTAAAAATTATATTTGAATTCCAATAACCAAAGAATAACAGTTTATATGTAAAACCAACTAATATTGATAGTTTAAACAGTGTTTTGTTTTTGTGCTTTTAAAAATATACCCTCAAATCTACTGGGACATGAAATGACCACTTTTCAGAGAATGACCCAATTACTGTCCATAAGTCGTAGCATGACGATTTTTTTAATGCATAATTTTTAAACAGTATCATAAATGCGAAGAACAGAATTTTTAGTAGCGCCTTTCATGTAATTTTATAAAGTGTTATTACATTTCTTGGTATTCCAAGTATGTTTTCGAATTTTAAATCTGAGAAACAATGACGGCAAGAGAGAAAAAAAAAAGACACTTTGATAAACGTAAATTACGAGTAATATTTATAAGAAAACATCCTAATCTGTATTTTCTTCATAAACTGCAATAAATTTCATCACAAATTTCTTTCTCATAATTTATCGCCTGTTTGATGTTTCATATTACTGAACTATGGTGACCAGATGTCCTGGAATCCCGAGAACATTCCTCGAAAACAATCTTCGTCTCGAAAAAATTTGAACACATTTGAAGATGCCGGTTATAAAGTTATTAATTTTTTTTATTATTATATATTATTATGTATTATTATATGTATAATAAATAAGCTGATATCAGTTCTTTCAGGTACTTCATACATAATTACTAACATTTTATAATTTAAGGTGATTTATTTATTGTTTTCTCGAAATTCGGAGACACCGGCATATTTGTTCTCAAATTCGGTTTAAAAAATCTAGTCGCCCTAGTTATAAATTTAAAGTCATAGATACTTTCCGAAGTTTATATAAATGATCCTAACGCATCTATTGTGTTATCTAAAATGTCACAGTTTACTTAAAACGTGTTTTTTTTTTTTTTTTTTAACAATCCAGTATTTGTACTATTATATGCATGTCAAAAGAGAATACGATTTTCGCAATTATGAAACAGTTAACTGTACTATTAATTTTGTTTGTTGATCCAAGAAGCTTCTATAGTACGGTATTTATTATTTACTTTTCTGCACTTATTTTTTTATTAATGCATTTAAGACCAAAAATTGAACCTAAGTGAATTAAGTTTATTTCCATTACTTATAAATCTATTACAATTTAAAATTTTTACTATATCTTATAACGAGACTAGTATAATACATAGCAAAAACGTATACAATTCGAACATAATTTACAACCGTTCAAAAAAAAATTGACGATATACATTTTATGGGTCATAAGAACAGGACAAGTGTGGAAAATTATAAAAAGTAGATTTAATGTTTAGATAAATAAACCTGTGTAATATATACATCTCCTAAAATTGCAAACTTACTCATTCTAACCTTTTTATGCACAAAATATTTTTAAAATTACACGAAAAATTACAAAATTATGCAATTTTTAATAACATTGAAAACATTAATATTTAATATATTATTAGCATAAAATAGGCAACAAAGCAATAACATTTGAAAAAGGATTTTATATTATTAAAATTAACATCATAATACTGCAGATGAGGTAAATTTGCAAGAAAATAATTGGTTAACGCATAAAATTCCAAGACAGTGTAAAGAGACTGGCGTATATCTACAGTGGACTAAAAGAGACATTTTTTGTATTATAAATAGAAGTATTATAAAATAATATAAATATGTCCTCTTAAAAAGAGAACTGTGCCGTTTTATATATAAATAAAAGTATATGTATTTATTTACAAATTTAACGTTGATCAACTAGGAGGTCTCTACGTGGAGACTCAAAAAGATTTTTGGTTCTGTTTATCTATGGAATTGTGTGTCTGTGCGTCTGTCTCGCGATAGCGGCTGCAAAAAATCACGCTATTGACTTAAAAATTAGTACACATTTTCATGAGGCATACCAATTTGGTTGCATAGTTTTAGGCGTGTATTCTATTTGTTGTTCGTGTACATAAACACAGCAAAGTTTTTCTTATCATTACGGTCTGTGGACAGAATTCGTATGTATTGCAATAGCGGCCGGAAAAATCTTTCGATTCCTTTGCAAATTATCCATTTAGAAAAATTTTATACTTATTGAAATATAACTACATTTCGTGCTAACTAATCTAAAAGTAAAGTGGTGTAAAAAAGGGGCGTGTACTAAAATTCTTCCGTTACATAATTAGGATGCTGGCAGGTATAGTTTGTATAGAGAGAACTCATTTTAAATTGTGGGTTGCGTTTGTAACATTTTTTAATAAGGTTTAAATGTGAATATTATTTCGATTCATCTATGTAAATGTGTGTTTGTCAGTCTATTCTACTGGAATTTCCGTAAATATGCTTAGAATGCCTTTAGGCCTATTTATTTTTATCAACTTCACTCTATAACAAGTTTTTGATCAAAATATGTATAAATAGTGCAACTTGTATTTACAGAGGAAGTCAAAAAATATTTTCAATTGATTACGATCAATGTGAGTTATATTTTTAAGAAATATATTTATATTTTTATATTATACACACAATCGGGAAGTTAAAAATTGTTATTATGATATAATAAACATTTCGTTTAATCTGGAATAAGGTGTGTATAGCGAAACTCAATTGTAAATAAGGCCTCGTTAAATTTGTTTAGGGATATAAATGAAAATTAATTAGTGCACATTTTCTGAGTTTAAAGAAGTTTTTTTTTTTTTTTTTTTTTAATGTATCATGCATTTTACATTAATTTTTGGCAATTCTAGAAAATATACAGATCAACACAAAAGTAATAATTTTAATACTCTCAGTTTCGAAACGAAACAAAAAACAAAAAAAAAAAAAATAATTTTTTGCTTTGATAATTTAAAACAAAATGCATTTTTTTTAAAAACAACATAATAAGTATGTACATTTGAGAATCATCTACAATCTGTACTTATCGAATGATTTTGTTTCTTTGTTTTAATTATAAATTCAGTCATGATTAAAAGTAAGAGACAAAATAATAATGAAAAATCAAAAGTTAATAATTTTATATATTTTTCTATTAAATTAACATTTGTGTCCTCATGTCGTGATAAAAAAGATATAATTATCCTAAAATATTTAATTGCTTTAAAATTTTATAAAAAATTATTTAACCTGTACTTCCAATCATATTTTTCCCTAATAAGAAAATGTTTCATTATATTAAAAAATATATAATAAAAAAAAATAACCGGGTTTAAACCTTCAAAAAAGATTTATTCCATGTATAAAATGATTTATTACTAACCCTAAGTCTTTATAAAAATTCATAGATTGTTTAAAATACAAGATTAAGGAGATTTTTGTCAAAAATGATTTATGGTTATCGTTAATACGCTTTTGTACTATGCGGTGTCAAACTGTGAGAACGTGAATTTTTCATACAGTCCTATAATGATATATGTGATTATCTTTGTTTTATTCTTCTTTGACAATTACAAACAAAAGTAGAATAGTAGAATGCTAAAAATTAAAAGTGGAATACATATATAGGGTAGGTGCTCCGGTGCCTGGCATGCTCCAGTAATTGACATCGCGAAATAATTAATAAATAAGAAAAATAATAAAATCATATATTTTACATATAAGAATTTTAACATTTTATGTCAAACATTTGAGCATAGGGTGCTAATAACTGGTAAAATGAATAACTAGCAGTGTCAAACACTGGAACATAGGGTGCCAATTACTGATAAAAGGAAAAACTGGCAGTGTCAATTACTGGAATATTGAGTGGGTGTCAAATAAAAATTCATGAAAAAAATAATTGTTATCAAATGTATATATTTTAACATATATCTGATTCTGAATGTCTTTCATACCATACGTACTAACTTAAGATTTCTCAAAATATTTTCTGATGACTAAAAACATTTAACTAAATTTGCTCTAAAAATGTCAATCACTGGTGCACTTACACTATTACTCTTTTAGTATTATTTTACTTTTCCATCAAAAAGCATTTCTTTTTGTGTGATCAGTAGTTTAAAACAATGATAAAGTAAAACATTTTGAAAAAATTAATTTAAAGAGAAAGTTAACTTAAATAGCATTATATAAGAATCATAAAAGAATCATTATTTTACAAATGTAATGTGACACTCAGAAAACAACGCAGTTAATTTATTTATTTATTTATTATTTTATTTATTTTATTTTATTTTATTATTATTAGTAGTATTAGTATTATTATATTTTTTCTTTGATGTTGACATATTTTAAGTAGCGTTTTCAAATTTAAAATACAGCGGATAATAAAACATTTTTTTTTTTTTTTAACTGATATACTTTACATTCCCTTTATGGTCTCTCAAGCATTACATTTTCAAAACAAGTACTCTAAATTTTCCAGTTATTCCATTATAAATTAAGCTGCATTGTACAATAAAAATTTGTATATTTTTAAACAAGTAATTCTTTCTTATAAAAATTGATAATTGAAAAAAAAAAAAAAAATACTTTTATGCATCTTCGAAGCTAATGTAAATATTTAACTAAATGCAAATATTTTTAAATATGCATTATATACTTTTATTGAAACAATCATTCTTCGAATATGCTATGTAAATTTCTGGTTGAATGCATTTACGAGATTAGATTTCGGTAACTGAATAAACTAAAGTTTAATCCAAGTGTTATGCATAGAAGGAAAATCTTTGAAATTGTTCGGATGTAAACATATATGAAGTTTACATATCGATGGATTTTAAGTGTGAACTAATTTTAATAAAACCATTGAGTTTGAAGATTTAACTCGAAATTAAATTCAGAGAAGTAATTTACCTTTGAAATGAATAATTAAGTCTCGGATGTACGTTTCATGAATTATTACCTTTAGTTACGAATGCTTTATACTCTAAAATAAGCATCTAAATATTTAACATACATTATTCATCAAACATGCAACTGGCACTAATTTTAAGAAAACATGAAAATGTTTAAGGTATGCGGGATTCTTTGAATTCATTTAATTAATAAATTCTTTTAAGTTTGTTGCGTACATGATAGTACATATTTTTAAATTGTGCTGTTATTTTAATATTGAAAATTCATGAAAGTATAAGTATAGAACAATTCATGCACGAATAACTTTTCCTAAGATTGTAATGGAATGTAAATTTTTAAATATTTTGAGATTCCGAAAATTTTACAATAAAGTAAAAGGATAAAAAAAAATTGAATGTTTAAACGTTGAATGTTTAATTTAACAGTAATGGTTTCAAAACAGTTATTGGAATTCATGAATTATCTTCCTTTAGCAATAGTCTGGATAACATTAGTATATTTTATTCAATGTTCTAGTTTAAGAATAGATATTAGACCATGATAAGTACATGCATAAAACATTCACTTAACTGCGAAAGTTGACATTCTTAAACTTACGAAATATTTTTATGAAGCATACAAATGAAATGAATTTATAATATGACAAGCTGGTTTGGCCTGCTTCGCTGGTAATTATATATAAATGAATACCCAAATTTCTGTATTACTTAATCCATTATCTCTCAAATTTCCATTTCACCGTATCATAAATCTGAAAAAATCCAAAATAAGAAAGCAAAAATCGTTGAAATTGATCAAAACCTCAATTAAGGTTCCCATGACTTTCCTAACTTTTTCCCACCTGCTGAGCGTCTTCGGACAGCGTCTTATTCAATCGCGCGCAGAAAGAAATGTATTCATACAGGAACTTTGGTACCTCAGCGAGTTTCACAATTCTCTTTCTACCTATTTCAATTTTACAGCCACGGAAATAAATACCAATTATTCCCAAACCTAAAAACTAACCCGTCACACCAAAAATCACCTTTATTCAATTAATTTGGAATGGAGTTGCGCTTACAATCCTGTTTTACCCCTTCCGTTTTTCCCCATTAAAGTTGAAAATTTTCGAAAAATACTGTCAAAGTTCCTGTTACGTATACTTTACCAACACCTACAAATCAATTCTCTCTAACTTCCGGTTATCTGTAGCAAAGTTAAATTAAAAAACATGTTTTTGGGGATAATTTGAAACAGATTTAGGGTTTGAAAGCTCTGTTCCCCTACCTCCTTCAAGGTGTGGAAGGGATAATTTTGCAAAATCGTTTGAGTACTCATAACCAACCCACATGTAAAAATTAAGCATTCTGTGGTGATTTGCAGCAGAGTTACGTTTCGAAACATGTTTCACCAAGCGAAGTAAAAAGAATGGCTATCGAATTTGCTCCCTCATACTCCCCCCCCCCAAAAAAAAATAAATAAATAATAATAATAATAATAATAATTAATAATAATAATAATTAATAATAATAATAATAATAATAAATAATAATAATATTAAATAAATAAATAAATAAAAGAAAAATAAAAAGGAAGGAATGAAGAAGCTTTACAGAAAACTCAAAATTGAATCTGGAAATATTCTTAAAAAGGCGTACTGCCATTTTTAATCTCTTTGTATAAAAGCATTAGTAAATTCTATTTTGAAGAAGCGTGCAAAATTTCAATAAGATTATTAGTCTTTGAGAAATCGTGTCCATCACTTTTCTGAAGGGTCTGCGAAAACTAGGAACCTCTGGCTGAATTTTCCAAAGTTTTCAATGAAAATTTTATAAAACGATGTTTAAGGTTGCTCTTTTATACGCTCAAAATTTTGAACAAACACTTTTACTTTATTATATTAAAAAGGTAAAAGAAAATATGCTTTTTTTAGCCATCAAAACCCATGTAACTACTTAAAACAAATAGCTTTATGTTTTAGGTCATGGTAATTATATGTATGGAAGTCCTAAGTTTAAAAAAAAAAAAAAAAAATTCAAAAAAAAAAAATTCAAAAAAAAAAAAAAAAAAAAAAACTTAACTTTTTAATTTGAATTTTGCAACCACATGTCTATTTATATATTTAAATTATTAATTTTTCGTCACGTTGTTCAATTGTACATATTTAATTTAGTACTATTGTTTTCTCCTGAATTAAAATACCCGTATATCAATGAAAAGAGCTTATTCTAAAGACAGAAATTGTTTGTTTTATTTATGGACAATCAATGAGCGAATCTTTCAAAACCATGCAAACTAGGGGCAAAATTTTATTTTCTTTATCTCAATACATTATTGCAATTATGGTGTAATTTATTCGTTAAATCATCTCTTTTCATTATTTCATTCAGCTCAAAGCATGCAGGAAAACCACGGATAAAACTTTATTTTCCTTATTCGGGTACATTGTTTTGGCTATGACATCATTTTCTGCGTTATTTCCGGGAAATTTGGGCTTTTATTATTAAGAAGACGATTCATTTTAATTATGGAATTATTTCTAGTATATTCGAGAAGAATGAATAACCTGGAACATTTTTATCTTTTGTTATAATAACAAAAGTGTCTTTTTAAAATCTCTTTTGTGATTTTAAAATTCTCTTCCTTACATTGTGAAATAAATAAATTAATTTTTTTAAGTATTTAATATGGGTTTGTTATGTCTCTGTATGGTCGCTTTTTGGCACATTAATGCTCATTAGGCCATAACCATAACTTAAAGCTGATTCCGAATAACTACGAATATCCATGTCCAAACCGGGATATGAAGCTGAAACCTTGACATCAAAAGACAGAGCGGGAACCGCTTGTCTGCAAGGTGGACGTTGTATTCAAAACTGTTTATTACCCTAACAACACACTTGTCCATAATACATCCTGAAGATGTCCACAGGACGTCCTTTCATCCATAAGACATCCTGAGGACATCATTTGGATAAGGTGTACTGTTAGGGTAAGACTGTAAAAAACAGTAACTGATGGTAATAATGTATGCATTTATGTCATTTTATTTTATTTGAGTATTATAGTAATTATAGATTATTTTATATTCATTTAAATTTTAAGACATTTTATAAATGTGAAATATTTAATTTTTGGCGTTTCTGTAAGAATCACTAAAAAAGAATGTTACTTATATTCTATTTTATTTTAGATTTAATTGATAATAAATAATAACATTGTAATAATTACCAATTACACAAAATGAATTATACGCAATTCATAATCCGGGATTTCCTTTAAAATTAAAATAACATTTTATCAATTTTCATATAAATTTATACAATATCTTGCATTGAACACTTTCAAATCAGGTGATGCAGAAAACCGTAAATACTAAAAATTACAATTCACTAAACTTTTATATTTATAAAGGATATTCCTCTCATATATTGTAAACGGATGCATTCAACCAGTCGCACTAAAGATAAAATATTCTATTTTTTTTTCATTCTAAAGCTTTCAAATAGTTTCTTACTATATTTGCCATTTTTAGTTTCAATGCAACCGAAAGAATAAAGTTTTTTAAAGAATAATAAACAAAGATTAAGCGATAAAACCGCTTTTAAATTCTACGCATGAATAGAAAATTGTCTGTGATTTTTCTAAAGCATTAAATAAAGTAAATACTTTACTATTATTTACTTTAAACTTTTACTATGCGTTTTAAAATTTTGAAATTTTGAAAAGCTTTAGATAGATAATAAGTAGATAACGCAGTGAAGGACCAGTAGACACAAAGCAATCGTTTCTAAGATTAATGGTCTTTCAATGTATTATTTATTTTAAAAAAGAAAATAGACCAATTGAAAGAAATGTTTTTGAATTAAGAATATCGATCAAACTTCCTACATTATCATATTGCATTTACAATAAACTTGCTATGTCGATTATTTGGGAGTCTGTTATTTAAATTTTCAATGATGTTTTTATCATTTTTATAAATTTAACATATAGAATTTAAATTATAAAACAAGTATTAAATATTATAATTTGTAAAAACTTCAACGCACAAATAGTTTTCATTTTTTTTTTTTTTTTTTTTTTTTTTTTTTTTTACATGCGAGTTTATGCCATACATAAATGTATATTTATTTTACATATAAGTATACAATTTTTGGCTTTTACATCACAAATACACTTTTAAAATATATCTTATAAACTCGTCATACACTACAACGCAAAACTTTAAAAAAAGAACAACGTTTGTTACACAGCACAGATTGCGAAAATTACGTAACCAATTTACCTAAAACGATTCAGTGTAATATGCTGTACATTCTATACAATATTTAACAGTGAAATGTTGACTTGTGCATATTACTTGTGCTTTTTTATTTTTTATTTTGCAGTTAATTATATTTCTTGTTTTATAAATTCGTTTATGAAGCATACCTTTTAAAACTGAGAGTCCCAATAACCTTAAAACTTCATGAACGAACTTCATTTGTGGAGCATTTGCGAGTCATTAAACATGAAGACCATCGGGTTCGTCTGTTTCATGGGGTCTCCCATATCTGCATTTTGCTACATATTTTTAATCACTTGATAAAAATCGATAAATAGATTTCTTTGATCTAGCACTCATAATAGTCAGAATTTCCAAAAGAAGCTTGCCTTAAACTTTCAACTGCCAAAACTCTGTAACCTCATCGGCTTGAGCCTGTTTAGCTCGCAACATTCTATTATGAAATGTGATAGTTTCAAGACGCCAAGTACTGGAAGTCTATGACGTCATTTCTTTAAATTTTGCGATTGTGAACAAAAGCGATTTGTTGCGATTGTCAACAAACTCACAATCGCATCTAAACTTTTACAACCGAACGTCTGTTTTTATTTTAAAAATACAATATTAATCGTGAGATTAATCGTGTTTTGATTATAACATTTTAAAAATTTCCAATATATTTTTTTAGATTATGTAATTTTACAACCCCAATTCTAAATTTTAAGCTGTGAGACGTCATTCTATGTGTAATGTGAATTAAAAGGACGATAGGTAATAAAAATACAATAATTAAACATGACAAGTTTTATTCAAACATTATCTGAGTAATTCCCTTCATGTGCAAATACTATAAATAACATAATTATTACATCTTTAATAGGAAGAACTCTATTGTAATAATACTTATAATTGTTTGAAAATACTATTATTATAAGTAATAAAAGAACACCACTGATATATTTTTAACTTACACTTTCTAACTGCTAAATGATTCAACTTTACACATTAAAAATTTTATCTATCTTCATAAGACAGGAAATATGTCTCATGTGTAGTTTATAGAAGTAAAACTTTCTATAAGAAATATATTTAAATATAAAAGGTGAAATTAATTGTTGTTTAGTTTTACATAAAAACCTTTTTCAAAATAAATAATCGCTTGTTTAATTAATTATTTATATAAAATGGCAAACTCTCTCTCTCTCTCTCTCTCTATATATATATATATATATATACAAATAAATAAATAAATGAAAGGAATCCCAAAATACTTGTAGGTCTTCGTCCGGAAACCCCCACTCCCCAATCAGGGAATAAAGAAACAAGAAGTTTCTCAAGGGACGTATGTTGTAAGCTAAGAAACACGTCCTCAGCCCCCGACTTTTCAATGATGAAAGCATAAAAATTATACAGCGATCGAATTCAAGATTTAAATGAATTAATAAAAAACATTAATATAAAGAAATCAGATGCACAAATAAAGTATAAAATAATTTACCAATATAAAAATATAAAAATAAATTCATAAACCAATAGCAATGATGGAGAATGGAAATATCATCTCCCCCTCTACACACACACTCACACATCAAAAAGAGAAACCCTCTTCGGCTGGTAGGACTACTTACCAGTGCTTCAATGTCGCTCGAGTGGAAAAAAATGAAATCCTTTCACTAGGTTTGTTAATTCAGATTGAAATGTTTACTTAATAAGAATGGGCGATAACGGTTAACGGTTAAACTGTTTTTTAAGGTTTTTTAGAGCTATATTCAGATCTATTTTATTATTGCAAATCGTTTTTATTCTGTTAATTTGTTTTAACATAATGTTTTTCAATATATTAAGACTTACGCAGGAAAACTAGTTCGTCAAATTGCAAATCCTAAAACCAAATGCCTGTTTTTTATTGTAAGTAACAATTAACCATTTTTCATTAGTTTTTTCTAATTTCTAAGTCCAGTATAGAAATTTTATCATCCGTATCGGTTCAGTTTAAAAAGAGGTCATAGAGATAGGTTTCGGTAGCATATTTCGCAAAATCTTCGCAGTTAATTACTATTACGTCATCAATGTATCTGAAATAGATAATGTTTTATAATTTTTTCTCATAAAGAAACAAGTTTGCAAATGCACTAGAGTAGCTAATTTCCATCAGGATTTCTCAAATTTGCGAAAAGTATTCCATCCCATTAAAGTATACCATTAAAGGTATTCCTTTCATTTATATATCTGATTATTTTCATATAATATTTCCTTTTATTGCATTGTACGGATTGGTTTATAAATGCCTCGTTGTAGCTTTTTTAAAAACAGATTTTTCATAGTTGATTCTCAGATTTGAATGTCTTGTACAGTCGGCAGCAAAAGTATCCGAGCACTAGCGAAAATTCTTATGTAAAAAAAGTACATTTAACGCTATTTTGTTAGCTAAATCATTGTCGAATCATGTTTTTAGACTGACTAAAAACATGATTTTTAATTGATGAAATTAATCGACAAGGATTTATTTAACAAAACAGTATTAAGAGTACTTTTTTTATATAGGAATTTTTGCTAGTGCTCGGATACTTTTGCTGCCGACTGTATATACAAATATATATATATGTATGTGTGTTAAGGCGACCAAATTTTCGAGATGAAAAATTGAGGACAAATCAGCCAGGTGTCTCTATTTTTAAATTAAGATATGGTGGCAAAAGCAATATACTTTACAAAATTGTATTATTATCAGTTTTGAATCATAAATTGCAACAAAAGTTTTGTTTGGAAAACAAGTTTAAGTGGGAGGAATGAAAACGAATTACAAAATGTGGTCCCCACAAAGTGGAGACATTCGGTCAGCTTAGTGTATGTATATATATATACACATATATAGACAGATAGATAGATAGATAGATGTAGAAATTCAGCCTTTTAGTAAATCATTTTTGAATGAATTAAGTGAGTACATTAAATTTTAGTGGCAAACGTTATAGTATCTTGTGGGAATCCTGATACATATACCAGGGTTGCCAAATTTGGCCTTTTTTTTATTCAATAGTCACCAATAATTTTCAGAAGTGACATTTGATATACATAATACACTATCAATCTTCGAAGTTATTAGTCAAACGTTGTAATTAAGAATTATTGGAAACTACTGAATAAAAAAAGGTCAAATTTGGTAACCCTGACATATACATATATCTATCTGTCACTCTATATTCTTATCTCCTATCTATCTCTCTACCTCTTTATCTACCTATTCTTATATGCAGAAAATTAAAATAATAATAATAATAATAATAAAGAATTTAGGTATTGAAAATTAATTAATTTAAAAAAAATTTTAAGATATCGTTAGTTTTAATTGAAAATATTATGTAATCGAAAATATCGCTTCAGTTTTAAATCAACGTTTTTTCAGATGAGTTGCTGTGAAATGCAAATTATAGTATGATATTTTGAATATACGTATGAAATAAGGAAAATGTACCCTAAATAGAAATGTATGATAGAAGAAATTTCAATCAAAATTCAGTTCAAAACTAAGAAAACTTTCAGATATGAAAAACTAAGCAATGTGATTTTTTTTTTTTTTTTTTCAATTTTGGCAAAATTTGTTGCACTTGATTTCATTATATCTTGAAGAAATTGCATGTATTTCTAATTTACATCATTTCTTATACTTCGCGGAAGCAATAAGTTTATCTTACATTCACTGGTGGGAATGTGGACGTTTATTATCAGGATAATAGAACTGCTCTTGCATGTATTTTATTGCTGAAAATATAATTTAATATTTTATATACCCTTCTTTGCCCTTTGCCCTGCACTTGTTTCCCTTCAATAATTTTTATGCATAATATTTTGAGTTTGTCGTCATGGTGTCACACATGTGTTACCTTTCTATGTAGAATGTCTAGACAGTCAATAAATAGATAAATAAATTGAATGAAACATTCACTGAGTGCATCCATAACCGCTCCCTGTCCAATGATATATATATGTTGTCTACTATCATTTATCAATTGTATGACCTGAAGATGCAATGAGAATTCATGGCGAAAAGCTTTGTATATTTTGTAAAATAGGTTTTTATAAATATAAACGTGTTTTAAAGTGTTTACTAGCTTTTAATGCTCTTTTAATTATTAATTTGTACACGTGCTTTTTTTTTTTTTTTTTTTTTTAATATCTTATTCTATGAGGTTATGTTTTTACAATTACTTCTAGCTAAAATTTCATTCGTATAAAGTTAAATTTGTGAAAATCAAAGTTTTTTGTTAAGAAATAAAACACAGATCTCATTTTTGCACTATTTTACGAAATTAACTTGAATAACTTTTAAACTATTTTTATTGTATAATAAACAATAATGTACATTTTAAATTAACTTTGACCATTTTAACCATTCAGACTATTTTAATCGACCTTAATGAACATATGGTTAATTCGCTAAAACATCAAAATCCACCAAGAAGTATAGAATTGGGAAATATAATGAATATGTGTTTGCTTTCAAAACGTTTATGAATTTTGACGAAGTCCTTGATAGTCTGTTATCTCTAACACATAAATTCAATAATCGCTGATGAACCAGTTTAATCAATCTAGCGAATTAGAAATGCAAAAGAAAACATGAGCTGAAACATTGTATCCATGTAATATAATTTTATCTTTTAATTATTATAAAAACTGAAAGTAAATGCAAAGTATAAAGAATCTCATAACTAATTTATTCATACATTCATGTAAAACTGTGCTTTTTATATGCATACATGTTATAAAAAGAAATTTTAAGAATACACTGGTTCTCATAATTATAAGAACACCCGTTTTTCTATATTAACTAAACACTGAACATTATTATTTTAACAAATATATTTTTTATTAATTTAAATTTCATTAACAGACTATATTTAAAAACATTTATCGTTTTTCTATCTTAAAAACTTTAAATACGACCAAAAAGATGATTTTTCAGGTGTTAACAATTATAAGGACAGCTCGAATCTTAGTAATTTTATTTCAGTTATTCTTTAAATTAATATTTTATGGGGTCTCTTTTTAGGGTGAAGCAGTCAGACATTGTCTCGGGTATACATATATACATTATTTTTTAATATTCAGTTTCAATACCATTTCAGACAGCATAGATGATATTCTGAATACATTTAAACTATTTAAAATTGTTTTCCACTTGCATGCACTTTTCTAATATTATAATTTAAGGCTTTTTCAATTTTTAGGCCACGGGAAAGGCAATAATACAGAAGTTTCTTTCTTCAAACAGTTTCCTATTGCTCTAAAAGTAGAGCAAAAATGTAAGTCTTGTTGAAATAAATAGTATTACCCCCCAAAATCTAACAAAAATCTGAGAATTCCACGTTTAAATTTTGCGGATATTCTTTTGATGTTCATAATAATAGAAAAAATTACTAAATTCATTCTGCCTTCAGTAGAAACTTTTCCCCACATATCCACCTTTAAAATGCCCGACTCATATCTGCCTTTAAAACGTCTGCTCTGTCTTTCGCTATCTTCAGATCGTGCCGGTAACTGTTCAAACCATTTGGATAATCAAGAATAAATTGCTTTTCATCCGAAAATGCAACATTTTGCTGTTTCATATTGTCTTTATTCAACTTTAAGACAGACGTTCTTTCCCCCATTAAGTGCTTATTGATTATTACAGGTTTTTAATTATTTCAACATATTATTAATTATTTCAAACATGCATAAATG
Source organism: Salticus scenicus (assembly GCA_963930645.1). NCBI lineage: Eukaryota > Metazoa > Arthropoda > Arachnida > Araneae > Salticidae > Salticus > Salticus scenicus. The sequence goes on from OZ005654.1 coordinate 226,518,159, forward strand.
TGGACCCCAACCTTTCGTTAAAAACTACGAGCAAATTCAACAGCAGTCATTATAAGTAGAACAGTAAGAGGAATTATGAGTCTTCGATCTCTGTAAAATAACTCTGATTTTGTATCAGATCTCTCTTCTATCGAACCAGCAGTTCAACGTTTGATCACATTTCCTTCAGCAATTTTAGATCTTCGAATTTTATTAGAAATTAGGCTGATTGAAATTATCCTTCCCCTTAAAAAACACATTTATCATACTTCATTACGTGAACGTTCTTTTTTTTCGAGGAATTACCAGTAATGTCCGTAAGAGAAAAATTGAAGTCTTATATATGAATTAATCTAGCCCAGTAGTTAACAAATTCGCATGTCATCTGTAATTTATCCGCTAGTAAGTTAAATAAAACGAAAAAATCTTGATTTTCCCTATAATTATGAACACCTAAAAACGTGGAGAAAAAGATATTTTGCATTATTTTTTGTTAATTTTGTTTCATATTAAAAAAAATTATAGCAGTTTTGGTTTTTAGAATACTAGATATATTAAGTCCACTTAGTATAATCTTGTTCACAATTATTTTTACATTAATTAATGCAAAACATAAAGTGTCCTTATAAATATGAGAAGGAGTGTAATGTTATACAGGGTGCTTTGCTACACAAAGACGATTCGGAATCGCGAAGTCAGGGACGGAAATGCAATCCTAACGAGATAAGTGTTTTTTTTTTTTTTTTCGGGGGGGGGGGTATAATTATTAGAAAACAAGTAACATATTTAAGCTCTTGACAATTAAATTTCATTTCACTATCACCATGTATTCATAGTTTTTCTCCTAATACTTCTGCTAGTGGTTGTTAACAGTTTTACTACCATAGCGCCTTAACTACTTAACTCTCGTGTACGTAAAACCCGCGGGATTCGTCCACGCCCTAAACTAAAAAACATCAGTTAGCATCATACTATTTAAAATTTATTTGAAAGTATCAGGTGAATAAAATGACCGATCATTATATGCTTATTTTAACACAAATGTCTTGAATTTATTAAAAATTGGCAACATTTGGGTGTGTATTTAAACAAATATAAAAGATCTAAAATGTCGCCTATCTCGTTAAGATTGCATTTCCGACCCGGCATTGTTATGTGGTTTTGAACTGTCTTTGTGCCCCCTACATCTCCTATAAGTAGAGGATGACCCTGTATTAAATTAGAATCTTAATGTTAAAAAAAAAAAATTTAAAAAAAAAGAAAAACATGACATTTACTTAAGCACTAAATTTGCCAAAATACAAATATTTTGTTTAAAAAGATAATAAACAAAAAATGTTCATAAAAGCAATTGTCAATAACTTCATTTCTGAATAAAATATAAATAAATTAAAATTTGAAAAATTATATTAAATTAATAATAAATATTCAACATGAAAATAATAAAAACAGAACACAGAATGAATACCTATAATGTTATTATAATGTTTAATTCAACATAATCTCAGGAGACAACGTATATTATATTACTCTTTTATTTATTATCGTATGTATACGTATATTTAAATATTAACTATACTATTGATTATCTAATACTACGGGATCTTCATCTTTGTAATAAATAAACAACGTTCTTATAGTTTACTCCACGTAGGATGAAAATATTTACCATGACGTTTAGGTTTAGTGTTATACAAAAAAAAATTTTTTTACTACCTACCTTTTTTACTTTTTTACAAGACCATGTTTAGATGAACTCTTGGAAAATATTCATGTAAATGTACTTTTTTGCTGTTTTACGTTCTTAATTATTTTTATTTATACACTATGTACATTAAAACAAGCGTCTGAAATGCTTAGCAGCATAAATATTTTGTTAACAAATGGGAATAAAATATTTATTTATAATTAAGATTAATTATTGTAGCAAAAATAGTTCTATGTTCCAAATCTCTATATACTTAATATTTTCATAATTATCTTAGATTATAAGCAACGCATTTTTATTTTAAAATTTAAATTTATCTAGTAATATATTTAGATAATTTATACATTTTAATATATAATAAGTAAATATAAGCATTAAATAAAACCAATATATACCTTAATTTCAATACATTAAATACAGGATGAACAATAATTCTTCTCCTCCTAATTATAGGTATTTATTTGTTTAAGATATTAAAATTAGGCACATATTTGTGTGTGTTTGTGAAAGATCATGGATTATATGGGATAAACACCTCCCCCCCCCACACACACACACACACTTCTTCTCATTAAAATTATTAAGAGCCTATTTAAAGAAACTTCCATTGTTTTAGACCTAGGTTTATTTCAGATAAAATAATAATAAATCAAGGTGTGCGACAGGGATGCAGCTTATACCCACAACTACACAACACCTATACTGATTATATCTTCAGAATTCGGAAAAACAACATAAACAGGAATAGGTCTCGGAAAAAATTTTGTTTAACAATATACTACATGCAGACGACGATTGTTTCAAGATTATGAGGATAATTTTCAACGTGCAATTTTTGCTCTAGTCAAAATTGGGAAAGATTATAACTTAAAGATTTCAAAGAGTAAAGCAAAGCTTTTGAAAGTAAAGAACCCATAAAAATAAAAATCATCTTACAAAATAAACCAACTGAACAAATATCGCATTCTAATTATTTAGGATATGACACGGGTTACAATTACTACAATAACTTACAGAACCAGTTAAACAAGTTTCAATACATCTGCAGGACTGTAAGGAGAACGTTAAGAAATGCAAGAAAAGATATCAGAATAATTTTTTTTCAAAACAATGGCAATACCAACTCTATTATATGGAATCGAGATTTGAACACACAAAAAGGGTGATGGAAAAGAAATAATACAATCTTTAGAGATGAAATTTCTAAAAAGTGGAATTGGGTGTTCCGTAATGCGAAAAATAAGAAATGATGACATAAGGTGGGAGCTAAAAATTATGTATATTGATCGTATATATATATATATATATATATATATATATATATATACTATAATGAACAACAGAAATAAATGGAGAGAATGTTTAGAACGAATGGATACTGGCTTTGAAGCCAAAAGAAGAATATACGACTAATTTTCATTTATAAGAATTTCGATTGAATTTATATTAAACCCAGAATATCTGACAATAAGATTTCTGTACGATTATGCTTTAGATGTAACTTTAACTCGATTATGGAATCAAAATAACATGCATTATAATAAATGAGAACAAGTTTAAATCTACTCACCCTCTACCAGCATCCCGGGAATATTAAACGACAATGGCTCACAAATAATTCGAAAAGTGATTCCAGCTTTGAAGAATAGATATTATTCGATTCAAGACTTAACCTAAGATATGTAAATATGTTAAATTGTCTTAATGCGAATAAGTTTATTAATTTAAATAGTTTTGTTTTTATTGTTCAAAGGTACATTGCACCTCTTCCGATTCTAGGGAGCGACTAGCAAACGTCTGCTCAGCGCCGTCTAAAAAAGTTCAGTTCCGCGCATCATTACTTTCACTGCCTTCCTTCCCGCCATCCTCCGGGGGGAGGGGGGCTGGCGTTTTCAGAGTGACGACTCTAACGATGCCATCATCACCAGGATGGACGTCCAGAATTCTGGCCAAGTTCCACTGTGCTGGCTGATTCGAGGGCTCCAAGACCAAGACGAGCTGACCAGGTTGCAGATGTGTGATACCCCTTTTCCATTTAGCTCTTGACTGCAGAGAGGTAAGGTATGTTCGTTGCCATGTTCTCCAAAAATTCGTCTTATTCTGCTGAAGGAGTAACCATCTGGAAGAGTAACTGGTACAAATTTTATTAGTAGGATTATGAGATCGTTCAGGAAGCTGAAGAAGCGGAGCCCCAATTAGGAAGTGTCCTGGGGTAAGGACTAGAAAGTTATTGGGATCGGTGGAAAGTTGGACTAAGGGGCGTGAATTTAAAGAAGCTTATACAGTTGTGAGAATAGTATCGAGTTCTTCAAAGGATAGACAACTTCCTTTACAAGTTTTAATTAAATGGCGTTTAGCCATTTAACTGAAGATTCCCATAGGCCGCCAAAGTTAGTCCCGTAAGGTGGAATAAAATGCCAATGAATTTGTCTATTTGCGACATAATTTTGAATAGCGTTGTCTTTTGAAAGTGTCATTAGCTTTTTTAAATGGGCATGGGCACCAACAAAGTTGCTTCCGTTATCAGAGTAGATGTCAGTACGATAGCCGCGACGCCCTATGAATCTTTGTAGGGCATATAAAAAATGTTCGGTGGATAAACTAGTGACCAATTCGAGATAATTGCCTTGGTACACATGCAAATGAAAAGACAAATATAGGATTTAAACTGCGTACTTTTCCGTTTACGGTCACACTTCGTTTGAATAGAGCCTGCGTAATCAATGCCAACATGTTGGAATGGTCGACAAGGGTTGACTCTGGCACTAGGTAAGTCACCCACCATTTGCTGAATTGGGGTTGGTTGTACTTCGGCACAAGTGACACATTTTCGAAGCTCTTTTTTCATAGTGGATCTACCATCAGGAATCCAGTAAGACTGGCGAATTAGATTTAACACGAGGTCGACACCTCCATGACGACTATACACATGAAAATATCTTATTAGCGAGGATGTAAAAGGATGATTTTTAGGTAACAATAATTGATGCCTAGTGTCATAGGGTAGGTTGTTGTTTTTGTCAATTCTACCTCCCACTCTCAATAGATTTTCTGAATCAATAAACACATTAAGAGAATTTAATTTACTATTGTTTGCAACGGGTTGGCCGCGCTGCAAAAGGGCGGTTTCTGGAGCAAAGGACCTTTGTTAGACGACTTTAATAACAGTTTTCCTAGCCTCTGAAATTTCTTGTACTGAGACTGGTCCCTTCAAATTTGTAGTATTTCGAAGATTATTTATGAATCGTTTAATAAATGCAACTACGCGAAAAAGTTTTGTACTTGAAGAAAATTTTGAAACCAAATCCTCTATCACAGAGTCATTCATTGGGTTTGACTCTATTGGTCCACGAGTTCTCACAACTGTACATTGGACTGAGGTCGCAATCTTTGAATCGTGATCTGAGACTTGGATCTTTTGCCAACTAGGTCCAGACCACCACAAGTCAAAGGTTTTTAGTTTGTCTGGAAGCAGCCCACGGGTTGCACAGTCCGCTGGGTTATGTTTGCTTGGTAAGTGATGCCATGTAGTTGCGTCTGTCAGAGATTTTATTTTGTTGACTCTGTGTAGGACGTATGTGTTGCCCTTTAAGGATGGATTTAAGATCCAACTACCGGCGATTGTGGAGTCTGTCCATAGGAGAATTTCCCCAACCTGATAATCTAACGAGCTCTGGACAACTGACAAAAGTTCCGATAACAATACAGCTGCGCATAGCTCCAATCTAGGCAAGGTGATGGACTTCAAAGGTGCTACACGGGTTTTAGCTGCAATCAATTTTAAAGATGAGTTCTGACTTGGATATATATAAATTACGGCAGCATATGCCTTTGTTGACGCATCACAAAATCCCTGTATCTGGTAAATAGATTCGGATTTCAAATCTAAAAATCTGGGTACTGGCATAGCCTTAAAGGAGGCAATTTTTTCATAAAATTCATTCCATCTGTTTTGAATGTTTGGTGTTAGAGGATCATCCCAACCAAGTTTTTGCTTCCAAACATCTTGTAGTAGCAGTTTTAAAAGAATAGTGGCAGGGGATAAGAGACCCAAAGGGTCGAAGATACGTGCAATTACGGACAATAATTTCCTTTTTGTTGTGACGCTTTCTTCGGTGTTAACCCCGACCTGTAGGGTATCCGATATTAAATTCCAGTTTAATCCCAAAATACGTTGGGATTGATCGGGGTTTAAGGATAATTCCTGATTTGTTGATTTTAAAGTTTCTGGGACATGAACTAGAGCTTCCACATAATTCGAAGCCCATTTTTGCAGCTTGAATCCCCCAGCATTAAATAAAGCCTGAAGGTCTGTGACCAAGGCTTGAGCGGCCTCGATTGTTTCAGCCCCTCCAAGGAGATCGTCCATATACAAGTTATTACGGGCAGCCTGCACAGCTACGGGAAAATTGGTTTCCTCATCGATCAATAGTTGTTGTATGGTATGCAGGGCTAAAAATGGTGCACAGGCTGTGCCATAAGTAACCGTATTCAATTGGTAAACACGAAGTAGATTTGACACATTGGCCCTCCAAAATATTCTTTGGTATTTTCGATCAGGCTCTGAGACTAGAATTTGTCTGAACATCTTCTCGATATCACTAGAGAGGGCGACTTTATTTAAACGAAATCTAATTAGATTGCTAAATATACTTGTTTGAAGTTTTGGCCCTTTATGCATATTAGAGTTCAGTGATTTGCCAATTGTAGTTAAGGCCGACGCGTTGAACACTACCCGTGATTTGGTAGTGCTACTATTTTCATTTATAACTCCATGATGAGGCATATAATAATTTGGTTTACGGTTAAGTTCTTCAGCTCGTAGTAGAGTTATATGACCTAGATCTGAATATTTGCACATAAACTGACAATATTCTTTTTTTAGGTTATTGTTCTGAACAAATCGATCTTCAAGTTTTTTAAACATTTTTACTGCTTAGTTTGCACTTTCACCCAAATCTATCTCATCATGGAGGGGTAATTTGACTACATAGCACCTTTCGGGGTTGCGCTTGGTGGAAGATTTGTATAATTCCTCGGCCGGGTAGGCTTCGTCATTACCACCATTAGAAAATATTATTGGATCATTGTCGAAAAATGTGTTTAAATTTAAACAATGTGATGCTTGACTATGAGTAGATTCTGGCTCCATTCCATCCCTTGAGAAAGGGCCACTCAGTAAGTAACCGAGGGAACTAGGAATGGCAGAGGGTTCTCCTGGCCTTCCATGTACTGGTTTGCCACAAATTAGCAAGGACAAAATATCTGCGCCTAATAACACATGCATTGGTTGTGGCTTGGAGAAATTCATGTCGGCTAACTGAAGAATTTTTGTGTGTGGCCAAGACGTCGTCCTCACCCGGAAATTTGGCAGAGGGGCAGTAACCCTATTTACTACCAGTGCTTTCAAATTTCTATACTCGTTAGCGAAATATGGCGAGAATGAAAATTCCGTGAAATTTAAAACAGCTTCTGCGACAAACCGTTTATGCCTACAAGTCGATGCGAAGTGCCAAACAAAGGCAAATTTAGCTTCTCAACGCATTCCTTTGTTATGAGACTATTTTGTGAGGCACTATCAACTAACGTCCGACATTGAATAATTTTACCATTAGGTGACCTAACCTTTATAAGTGCAGTAGATAATAACACCCTTTGTTTATTAAAATTTGCATTAGATTGTGAACTATTTGACACAGACGTAGTAACAAGGCCACCTCCCTGATCTGCAGAATTCTGTGTATAAATGTGCAGAAGAGTGTGATGTGAACCTGCACATACCTTACATTTAATATTAATTCTACATTGTCGCACTTGATGGTTAGTTCGCAAACAATTATCACACAATGATTTAGATTTAACTAAGTCCCATCGCTCCTGAACATTAATTCGATTGAATTTGGGACATTTAAACAATTGATGAACTTGAGAATAGGCGACGCATTTATTTTCTTTGACTATTATTGAATTATTGACACAAGATTTTTTTTTATACTACTACCTTCTACTGGCTTCTTAAACATCCCTGGTTTATTTTCAAGCTTTGTTTGACTCGACGCCTCCCTTTCAATGAATGTACGAAACGAGTATAAATCGGGAATAGTTTGCGTATTCTCTGGACTGAGCTCCCACCTATGCCTAACGGATGAATCCAATTTTGAAATCATGAAATTTATCAGAATAAGATCGCTAAGAGGATTAGATTCCAATCCGAGGGTCGATAAATTTCGCACCGCTTCGTTACAAGTATCTATTAAATTGAAAAACAATTTAGGATCATCCGCTTTGTTTACCTTTACCGAAAAGATTTTATTTATTTGAGTTATAGCTAATTGGCGTTTATTTTCATAGCGCTGAGTTAGGATTTCCCAACAGTGTTTAAGATTTTCCGATTGTAAAGCAAATCCACGAATAAGTTTTGATGCTCTACCTCTTACACACGATTGGAGTTATTGTAGCTTTTCAACCTCACTAAGGCTGTCGTTATCCAGAATAGATGATTTAAATAAAATTTTAAATGAAAACCAAGAATTATTATCCCCGTAAAAATAAGGAATTTCAAGCTTAGGGAGACTAATATGCGAATTAACCGAAGTCCCTGATTTGGTACGTGCATCATTATTTACATTTGGAGTATTTGATTGCGACTTACTTTCTAATACAACTGATAATACTAACAGAATGTCCCTATTTTTTAACACTTCTTCAAAGTTTTCATCGTTTTCCTCTTCGGAAAAATTTGTAACTGTTTCATCTAATTTCTGTTCTAATGCATTTACCTTATCCTTTAGGATCTTTAATCTGGCTTGATTGCCTTTATCACAACCATTGACTTTCGATTTTATAAATTCTATTTCCTTAATTCCATTTTCAAATTTTATCACTTCATTAGATTTTGGGAACAACGCACTCTATTCTGCATCATTTGCCCTTGTTCTACCTTTTCTACCCATCCTCCGAACAAACTAATTTCAAATAATTAAATTTAAATATGATTAATCGATCGAATTAAATTATTATTCTACAGATCAGGAAGTAAAATATGAAAAAAGAAACAAGAACAAATAAAAAAAAAAAAAACACATAAGAATAGATTTTTTTTTTCTCTGAAATAAATAATCTAATAAAATATTAAATGCACCTTTTGCATTCTCATACTCTTTTTTATTCAACAATTATTTAATATGAATGTTTATTTCTTAAATTCCTAACCGAAATTGTTCCAGTTTGAAACCCGAAGTACTCTGAATTACGTTTTCTCTCAAACCGAAACTCATACGTATACATCAAAACTTCTGAAACCAAACTACTTTGAATTACGTTTTATATCAAAATAATTTAACTCCATATTAATGATTTATTTAAAAAAATTGATTTTAACTTCTCTTAAAGTTCTTATACAGAGAGTTTTATACTACGTAAACAAAAGAATTTTTTCAATTAAAAAAAAAAATTATTTAACGAATTACAATTAATTATCTAATTAATAGATAATTGAAGCTCCGTTTACGACTGACCACTAATGGCTTTCAAGCCAAAAGAAGACTATACGACTAATTTTCATTTGTAAGAATTTCGATTGATTTTATATTAAACCTAGAATATCTGACAATATAATTTCCGTAAGATTATGCTTTAGATGTAACTTTAACTCGATTATGGAATGAAAATAACATGCATTAGAATAAATGAGAATAAGTTTAAATCTACTCACCCTCTACCAGCATCCCGGGAATATTAAACGACAATGGCTCACAAATAATTCGAAAAGTGATTCCAGCTTTGAAGAATAGAATTTATTCGATTCAAGACTTTACCTAAGATATGTAAATATGATAAATTGTCTTAATGCGAATAAGATTATTAATTTGAATAGTTTTGTTTTTATTGTTCAAAGGTGCATTGTACCTCTTCCGATTCTAGAGAGCGACTAGCAAACATCTGCTCAGCGCCGTCTAAAAAAGTTCAGTTCCGGGCATCATTACTTTCACTGCCCTCCTTCCCGCCAGATACTGACATACAGTATATCAAAAGCAGTTCTGGAATATAGGCCAAGGGGGAGAAGAGACAAAGGAAGGCCCACGTAAAAGATGGATTGAAAACAGAACAAGTTTGTAGTCTTCAGCCGTGTTGATGATAGCGATGATGATATATTTGTTTGGATACATCGTAAGTACTATTATAATTATTTTATAAAACAATTTACCTCAGTAAATTTCACCGTCTGCCCCTTCGTAGCTCGGAAAATGTCTAAGCGGTATTCCAGTTCTCTCCAAGTTTCTTTTTTATGTCTTCTTTTACAGTAATACATACCGCAACTTGTATCCTAGCCTTCAGTTTTTTTACATCAGCGACTGGTGTTGTAAAGACCTATCTTTGATGTAGTCCAAAAGAAAAAATCAAGAGGAGTAATATCTGAAGAGCGTGGAGGCCAGGGTGTTGGTTCATTCTTTCCAATCTGCTAATGTGGAAAAGTTTCGTCTAGACAATCACATACTAAGGGACCTCAGTGTGGAAGTGTTCTATCTTGCCATGCAAACTAAGTGCCTATCATCAAATGTTGACGTCATCTTTCCGGATCCACACATGGATTTCCGAATCGTCCGATTCTCGTCAGCCCAATTCTTCCAAACTCACATCACTATGCTTCTGTTACGCTGCACAGGAACTATTATTGCTCGATAGGAAAATCCTCCTTCACGAAGGAAAGTGATTCCCCCCCGTTCAAACTCTATAAGTTGTTGAAGTGTGACCTTTTTTCGTCAGAGAGGTATAGTTACGTCTCATCTAAAGTTTATCTCTAGAAGATAACTATAGACTATTTTCAACGTCCCGCTACAATTTTCTATGTATACGGTTTTAGAAGCAGTTCAGACTGCGTAGCTTGGACCACGTATGCGTGGGGGTTCTGAATTTTTAATCATTTGCTTAACACTCTATAATTTGCATTTGCTGAAGATTTCAGCTCGATCGTATCACTCTTTCATGGTGTTATAATTTTCCCAAACATGAGCGTATTTCCAAGACACAGTTTCTTTTACTAGTGCGTATTTTAGATATAAATAAATAATTGATTTTTCCCGACAATCGAAATGAAAAAAGGATCTGTATTAATTGTTATTAAAACATTTCAATTTTCAAAAATATGATATTCATTATTATTTTTTAAAACTATTTTTAAGACAGGGGATATTCTTTTGCAGTTGCATAAGACTAAGCAATAAATTTGGGCCAAAGAGCTCAAACTACTTAAAGTGCGATAGCGTCGAAATACCTTATACAAATGGGCTGAACATTTATCTACATATTATATGCTATTGTCCCACAAGCTCTATAAGTTTTGGTGAATCTAGCATTTATATTTCTTTTACAAGGACAAAGATGAAATTTTTTTATCATTATGGACTATGGGCTCAAATTATTTATGGTGCGATAGCGTCTAAAGACTTTTATTCGAATCAACTGAAGATTTATATACATATTATAGATCACCATAATATTAACTATATGACTTTTAGATAATCTACTATCAAAAGTTTTTTTTTTTTTTTTTTTTTTTTTTTTTTTAGAAGTATACAATGAAAATTCTTTATCATTATGACTTATGGGCTCAAATTATTAAATGTGCAATAATGTCTAAGTGATTTAAATTCATATGCATATCATAAGTCATCGTAGCACGAGCTGTATCCATCTTTGTGAATATAACGCTTATAGATTTTTACAGGAGTACAAAAAAAAAATTATCATTATGATCTATGGGCTCAAATTATTTGAAGGGCAATAGCGTTAAATTAAACTCCATGCTATATGGAGAAAAATGCTCAAATACCCTATTATAATTTTCTCTTTTATTTATTTAACGACATCGCTTGCTTTATTTTTACAACCGTTAATTACTTAATCTTCGGAAAGTCGAGTGAAGTCAATATATATATTTTTTTTCATAATTGTATAATGGAATGCAGACGATTAATTTTTGACTTTTCTTAATTATTCTCAGTAATAATTTTACTTTTACTATACTCAATAGAAGAAAAAACGAACGAGTATACATGTTCGACGATTTTGATATTTTGAGCGATCCAGAACACGATTTAACCACTTTTAGAATTGTCTGTCTGACTGTCCATCTGTCTATATATTTGTGATAAAAATTTTATGGCTACTGTACCTCAGAACTGCTGAACAGAATTGAATAAAAAATTATATTTTGATTGAATTTAACCAGAATTAATGGTTGTCAACTTTTGGTGGCATTCATTCAACGAGTAGCGTTGCTACACAGTGATTTTCTCAATTTCAGGGAAGGATATATCTTAGGAATTGAGGCACAGAATTGCATATAAATTTATATGTAGGTGCACCTAGACCTAAATAAATGACTGTTAACTTTTAGTGCTATTCGCTCAACAAATGGCACGGCTACACAGTGAATTCCGCAATTTCAAATAAGGGTATATCTTAAGAATCAATTCACATAATTGCATATCAATTTATACGTAGACGCACCTCGAAATTAATTAGTGCTTATTAACTTTTGGTGCCAGTTGCTCATAAGGTGGCGCTACTATGCTGTGAATTCCGCAATTTAACGAACTGCTATATCTCAGGTTCCATTGCGCATAATCCAAAAAATTTTGATCTCTGAAAAGGCCATTATGTGATATTATATTGATTCCGTTTGGCTGCACACTGGACAAAAGGTGGCGCAGCTCTACTACAATTTTCCCTGAGAACGGTAAAGATGTCATCTGCATTCTAAAAAAATTACTTCCATGGAACATTTAGTGTAATACCTCTCGGAAATGATATTCACCTGCATTTATAATGAAATAATAATAATAATAAACAATTTATACTGCGTGAATTTGTATAAGAAAATTTAAAAAAAAAGAATGTGATGACCTTAATTTACTAGTTTTTGTTATTTTATTGAGTGGAAGTGTCTTTTCATAAGTTTATGCCTTATTTTAAGAAATAAAATGATCTTAATATCTAATTGTATTTTCTTGTTGTACTTTTTTATTTATTAATTCTATATTAGGTAAACTTAGGATAATACTTTCGTAAATAGAAATATTTTATTAGAGTCCATGCATAATTTATTACATTTCAAGATGGAAATTACAGACAATCGTCTTAATCCCTTTTTATGTGTTGCACGCATATTACGAATGAGATTTACTTCATGCTGAGGCCTCATTTTCCGCAATCTGATGAGAGCTCCTCATTTTTCATAACACTATAATTGTATTTGTGCATTATAAGATAATATAATTCTGTTAAAATATTAAATGACATGTATCACATATTCGGCAGAAATGTTCATTTTAACTTTAATATTGTTTAAGAAATAAAATAACTTCCATTTAATAATAAACAATGAAGTCTTACCGTGATCTTTTATCTGATTCAAAAATACTCAAAATAATTGTTTTAGAAGTAACAGTTTATCATTATGTCTTAAAAATATTTCTAATATTAAAATGTTTTAAATACTATTAATTCATAATATAATCTTTTTATTACATTTGTTAGATTTTGCATGTTTACATGTGCTAAATACTTTGAGATATTATTAAGAAAGACTCTGGGCATAGTAAGCACAAATTTTGGCTTTTAATTTTTCTATCTTTTTGCGCAATACTTTTGGAAAATCTTATGAATTAATTAGAAAGCTTAACTTTTTGATTAGAAAATCATACTGAACTCGTCAGTTAAATGCGTGTTTAATTAACTTCAAAATACGTTTTCCTTAAAGCATGCAACAATATCAACTAAACCCGTTCTGAGCTTGTTCACATACCCGTACGAGCATACCCGTAGAGTACTAATGTGATAAGTATACGGATACTGAAACATAACATAGAAATTTCGAGGAAAAACATTTTTTTTAATCCAAACATATTACTTTATCAATATTTGGCCAAAAATATTGGCATAAATTTATGAACAAATAGTTAATACTTTGAGAAAAATAAATTCTGCTTATTATTATAACTACGATAATTATTCAAACAGAATTATCTCAATGTCTGAGATAAACCAAGCACTGAGAAAAAAAATCTGTAACTGACATCTAGAATCTAAATTGTGGCTGTAGTAAAAACTGTTCCATGTCATCCTTATAAAATCTTGTCCCCTTGGAAAGCGAGTTCTAGAAGCCCCTATTAGAATTCTAGAGCGTTTGCCTATATTCTCGAAGCCAAAGTTATTTAAAAATCTCTGCAAATAAATGAAACTACAAGAGGCGGATTTCTGCAACTATAATCTTGGTTTATTACCAAATTCTAGAAAATCAAGCGAGAATTTCTCGCAATACAAATGATTCAGAATATTTAGAGTATTCAGAATATTGTTTCACCATCTAGAAATGTGTACACTAGAAATTCTCGATAATTTCGTTTATTCAGTTTATTGGCGTGCCTTATGCGCATAGCCTGGAAATCTATATTTCTAGTTAAGGGATTTAGAAAATGGCCACTTATTCATTATAGAGAAAGGCGGTATATATTTTTTTTTCTCAGTGCGACTGTAGGAGTTGCGGCTAATTTAATTAAACAAGTGGGTTGAATTTCTGCACAATTTTACTTTGGTCGTAACAATATTGAGTCATCCTCGTCTGACCATCTCCGATTTCTCTTTTTTTTCACAATGGTAAAGATACAAATCTCATTGCCATCAATTTCATCAATATTCACAAGATACTGGCAGATTTGGTATGTTACCAAAACATGACATTTATTATGTATTCAGTGTAATCAGGAGGCCCTTTTTACTATGACGCATTCGCTGTTGGTCTTCTGCGATGTGAATTGTTAACATATTTGAGCGGTTGAATAAAAACCCACACCATCGTCTTGGTCAGACGCTGAGGGTGAAAACTTTTCCCCATGTAGGGATGTTTCATCTTCTAATGCCAATTGACCATACCTAACTATGCCTATTACCACAACAGTAATATCCAATGCAAAAAATGATATCGAAAATTTCCACACATTTAAAACAAAAGATTATGATACTTTTTTTATTAATGTTTGTGTAAGTACAGCACTCACGATACTGTCTTTTACCATACATTTTAACAGGCGAAATTTTTATCAACAACTCTACATTCATGTTTTAAAGTTTTAAATACTAAAATTGAATTTGGCATATAATATATGTGTGATATACCATATGCTAATTTATGTGTTCATATTTCTACACCTATCAATGTAATGTACCTACATTCATAAAACAGTTAAAGATATTACTAGATTTAAAAGTTGTGAGGTTTGCGTTGACGCAGACCCCATCTTAACTCAATGATTACCTTAGTTAACTTAACTACTTAAGTATTAAATATGAAATTAGCACAGAGACTCAGATATATATAAATAAAACTAAGAGTTTATTCATCTAGAATGATGGAAGGATAATCTGGATTTTGGTAACTTAGTCAGCGGATTTAAATTATTTAACAAATAAATGCACAATAACTAGTTTAGATAATTTTGAAATATCTCACCCCAGAATAGTAGAAGCATAGACGGATGCACTCCTTTACGTAAATACCGTGACTTTCCAACAGATTTGTGGATTCCCGGCCGAATCAGTTTTCCATTCACAAATACTCGCACTGAAGCCTAACAACACTCATCAAACTGCTTAACTTAAGCACCACTTAATCTCAACTACTGAAATATAACTTTATCCAGACTCTAAGCTTTATATATTGTCGTCGACAGACGTCGGCAAGACTCCATTACCCCACTTCTTTTACAAAAAACATCCCCATCTTATACTACTTTCTACCAACTTCCTTTCTCTTCATCTCAACCTAACTTTCAAAATCGCTTCCAATTCATCTACATCTCACAACTTAATTCCTTTGTTGCAGCACCATGTCGACACAAAACTAAACTGACCTAAACTTTCGCCGAGTCAATGGCGTCGAAGCGATTTAACCGTCTCAACTGAATACTTTGCTGGATCGAGCTTAATTTTAAACCAACTGTAGTGATCTTCTACAGTCTCAACCTCACAAAGTTTCGTTAAAATTATTCAAAAATCTTTCAATCTCATCACTCTTTGAAATATTTCAATATTAGCAAAAGTTGTTTTTAAGAGCCATCGTTACATGAAATACATTCAGAAAGTGACTTTCTGATGTTATCTACTTTTCTAACAGAAATTAATCAGCACCATTTTTTCAAGTATACCGATCTTAGTTAAAATTTGGCATCTCCACATGATCTTCAAAACACCAAATTTGAACACCCTGCAATTACTTGTTTTAAAATTATGCTCATAGCAAGCAAATACAGAGAACAATTTCTTAAAGCCTGATTTCTGCAATCAGAATATCTCAAAACGTGTAGTTATAGAAAAAAGTTAACTTCAAAAATTGAATCAATATATTATCGACGTCTTTCAAAACGTAAACTTTCATTTTTATATAAGAGAATATGCGATATATCTTCAAGATTCTGTGAAATACATTTCTTAGAACTTCTTACAAAAATTTATAAAATCGAATATCGTTATTTTGAAAAGTCGACCATCTGGAAGTGACAAAATATTGTATTTGAGTAATAAGGTAATTCGCTTAGTTTGACAAATCGAACATTATTCTTTTAAAGGAGAACTTATTTTATAGACAAATTAAATCTTGAGTAACAAAGTATTTTAGCTAAAACAATCATATTTTACGTTTGCTTATATTTAATAGTTTATCGCCTATACTTCATTTTTCAGATAAACAATTTTAATAAACTTGAAATCTCTAAAATTCCCTCCAGATATTTTCGTTTCTGTGGTACAATTCTTCT
Source organism: Salticus scenicus (assembly GCA_963930645.1). NCBI lineage: Eukaryota > Metazoa > Arthropoda > Arachnida > Araneae > Salticidae > Salticus > Salticus scenicus. The sequence goes on from OZ005654.1 coordinate 226,534,662, forward strand.
ATGATACTTCATTATTTTCTCTTACGATTCATTTTAATGGAAGAAATTTTTGTTAACAGTCATATATTCATATATTTAAAATTAAAGAAAAAAATTGAATTTTGAATGTACTATGTATGTGGCATATATTTCTACCTCCAAATAACATTTGAGTACTGTGTTTACATTCATTAAAACAAAAAAAAAAAAAAAAAAACTAAATATGTTATTATATTTGAAATTTTATTTGAAATGATAACTTTCGACCTCATGATTCTTTAAAACAAAACGAAGTTGATAAAAAATATCAACAGGCGTCTTAAGAAACTAGAATTTATGCTGGTATCTTGATTTGATTAATGGAAAATAACTGATCATCCGCACCCTTCTTTCAAATTAACCAATATTTATAAAATTTCCTAATTTCATCACCATACTGCATTTTATCGCCAAACTACCTTTCTGAGAACTTCGTAAAAAATTTCATGAAATGGAATGTCGTTATTTCGAAAATTCAAGCTGATCTGGAAATGGCAGAATTTTGCAATTGTGTAATAAAGCGATTTGCTTTATTTGACAAATCAAGGATTATTCCATTTCAGTGGAAAATATTTTATACACAGAATAAATCTTGAATAATCTACAGTATTTTAAAAAATACAGATATATTTTATGTTGTTGTTTTATAATGAACAATTTGTTATGTATGCTTTTCTGTTATTTGAAAATTTTTAATAGATGTGAAAATTAAAATTTCTTTCAGGAATTTTTATCGCCATTTATATTACTAGCTTATGTCTAATAAGTAAAGAACAAAACGGCATTTAAATCTTTTTAGGACACACACACATATATATGGTGATCAGTTTAAAAGAGTACCCGTTGGTTTTTCTTATCACCATTAAACCTGATGGATGTGGCAACTATTCTAACACTGAAGTATAATTGTTTGAACCTCGTTTAAGTGTGGGAGACCATTTGCAACACTGTTGGACTATTACAACATTATTTCTGAGGTAAAACAGAAATTGAGACGCACAATGTTATTTAATCCTGTGATAATTTAGTTTATGAAAACTAAAATTTATTCAAATTTTTTTACATTATCATTCCCACATTACATTTACGTTAACATTATCATTTTTACGTTATCATTTCATAGGGTTTTCCAAAGAAGTCCTGCAAACATCGATGGATTAAAACATCGTAACTGAAGATATCTCGTATATAACACCAACGATGCTGCGAAGTGTGTCAAAAACTTGGTTCGACGTGTTCATGTTTGCATTCAAATTGGTGGCGAACATTTTCAACATTTTCTGTAAGGAATGATAACGTAAAAAAATTAATTAAATTATATTTTTCAGAAATAAAATTATCACACGATTAAATAACACTGTGCGTCTCCATTTCTGTTTTGCCTCACAAATAAAGTTGTAACAGTCCAACAGTGTTAGAAATCGTCTCCCACACTAAAAAAAGGTTCAAACAATTGTAAATCCGTGTTAGAATAGTAGCCACATCCGTCAGATTTAAGGGTAATAAAAAAACCAATGGGTACTCTTTTAAACTGATCACCCTGTATATATATATATATATATATATATATATATATATATATATATATATGTGTGTATATATATATATATGTATGTATGTATTATAAACAAGAAATCTGTGGTAAACATAAAATTAGAGTTTAAAGAATAAAAAATTGCTTTTATTTTTATTTGATGATTTATGCAAGGGATTGATATAAGATCTAGAATAAAATCAAATAAAACAAGTAGAGTCTTACTTGTGTGTTGAAACTACAAAAGAAAGCATACAGAATATACAGCACAAAAAAAATATAAACTAATTTATTGCTCGGAAATTGACTAAGAAATACAGAATGGGGAATGAAAGTGAATGGCGGATACGTAACCGTCCCATGAATTTGAACCATTTTCGATGACAGAATACAAAATTTAGCATAAGGTGACACATAAGAAGATGGAGTTACGTAGTTCCCTAATCTCATGAGAAAGAAAAAATTCTTGATGGTATGATGTAAATCTGTTTTTCCACACAGTAGAAGGATGTAAAGATTTTGATACTTCTGAGATCAGCCTAAGTATTGCCTGTCTCAGAAAGAAGAATGCTATCCCGTGACAAAATGTGCCTGTTCTAGTATTATAATTCTGGTCTTCAGATTTGCCTAAAACTGCCTGTATGGCCGTTACTTCTAGTACTGCTGTACTGGAAGGGAGTGTATCCCATTTCAGAATATGATAATTATCACAGTCTCAGATTCGATAGATGCAATATATTCTGCTGTCAAATTTAAGCGGAATTTGTGATAATGACCCTTTAGATGGACAAAAAGGAATCCAGTGACTGATGTCAACAGATGAAATAATTTTACTTAGATTTTAATCTCAAGAGCTGAATAACGCTTATTTTGTAATATAATCCAAACAAATATGCTGATATGTTACTCACACGATTTCTCTTTCCCTGCATTTGAATATTACAAAGAGAGATTACAGACTACTGTAAGATTACAAGTACAGTACAAAAACGTATTTTAAATAAGGATAAAATTGTTTGAGAAACAATTTTTATTTAACGTACATTTGGTAACAAAAGTATCCGAACACTAGCAAAAACTCCTATATAAAAAAGAGTAAAGTTAATACTGTTTTGTTAAATAAATCCTTGTCGAATCATGTTCTTAGTTACCAAATGTATATTTTTGGGTAAGGAAGGGATGTCTGCACTCTCAGTCCCCCGATTGAACATTAGTACATTCATTAAAAAAAAAAAAAATTGAAAGTTTATTCCAAATTATTTAAACAAATTTTATCCACACCACTCCTTGAAACATACTAATCTTGATCAAATATTTCAAGTGGCAACCTTATCTGACCTTCAAAATTCCTAAGTTTAATTTCCTATAATCATTTCTTTTGCGTTATGCTGATAACATATATGTACACTGGTCATCTGTTAAAATCGTGATTTTCATATTTAGAGGATCTGAAAGGAGCAATTAAGCAAAAAATCAGATTTCATATTCAAAATACAAACCAGTACTTTGCTTACAATATGAGTATGAAAAAGTAATTATCACCTTAAGCAATTTTTCTAAACTTGATACAATTTAGTAAAGTAGATCAAGTACATTCAAAATTTTGGGTAACTCTGTGTATTGTTTATAAATAATAGACACACTACGCAGTGTATTATAATTTAGCACAGTATGAAAGACATATGTCACAACTTAATTTGCAGTTCCAGAAATTTCCAACTGTAACCCAACATATATCTTTTTTGTTGTTGTTGTTGTTGTTGTTGTGTGTATGTGACCTTGTAAATGAATATTGAAGGATTATTATACTATATCCTATATTAAACATGCTTTTATAAAGATAAACAAAACATACTCATATCGTTTAGTACATAGTTTAATACACGTTACATAGTTTTAGTACATTTTTTTTTTTTTTCATTTAGCTATTGTGCCTAATAAAACTTTCACTCGTAGCTTTAATTTATTTAAATTCTCTTGTTTTTAATTTATTTAAATTCGCTTATTTATCTCCAAAAGCGAAGCAATTGTCCAATTTCAATATAAAGATTGAAGTAGCATCCGTATATTATACAGAATTAGAATACCGAGTACGGACATGCTGCTAATATTTCTTCTTCTGTTATACTGATTACAAACTCACAGACACACACGCATACACATACACAAGGAGAGAGAAAGAGATTAACCGCTAAAAACCTGAGTTTCAGGTTCTGGGATCCTTAAAACATGTAAATATGGCAAAAACTCAAATTCGAAAATTCGGCCTAAAAATAAACACTTGGTCTACTTTCATATGGGTAAAAAAAAAAATGTAAAACAGAATTTAGAAAGGAAAATTTACAATAAGTATACGGATGCTTTAATTAAAATAAATTTATTAATAATTAAAGCATTATGTCTTAAATTAATGACGTTTAAAATTTATTTTCGATAATATTTACTTCATAAAAATTTATATTTAGAATGGTAGTTGTAAACAGATTAAAGATCTGGAACATAGATTGTGAATTTTTCAAACACAACGTAAGTAATTAAAAGAGCATATGTCTAATGTATGCACAGCAAAATAGTACGAAATTATTTAAAAACTGTCATAAAACCTCTTCGCATTAATATAAAATTCATTATCGTGAAATAAATATTTATTTAATGAAGTAAAATGTTGCATGCATTAGTTACCTCAATAATAGGATACATTAATAGTTGAGACAAAATTTGGAATGTACATTTCTTTCTTATTTCAATGTACGTACATTAAAAATTAATTTAGAAAAACAACTTTAAAAAGTTCTTTTTCATAAAATTGCTATTATTTAATTATTAATGTAAAAAAAAATTTAACTTCGTGTTAAAAAGAAAAATATTCTACCTTTAGTTTATCTCATAAAATATATGCTATTATTAAACAACGGTGCGTGAAAATATTTTCGAGGCGAACATATCTTTTCATGGAGAAAGTAATTCTATTCAAATATTAATGAAAGAAGTTACGCTTATCAGTGATCTGTAAAATGTTTTGTCTTCGGTCACCAATTAATCATTTTGTTAAAATTAATTAATTTTGATTTTGAAAGCCAAAAACATTAAAGGTATTTTAGTTAGATATATTAATAGAAAGTTATAATCTTCTAAAACTTTTCTGTTAAAAAGCTTTATTGCAAAACATTATTCAATTATAATGAAATTATCTATGAAAATTCAAGATGTTACACAAAAATTTATTTTTCTTAGTAGCATTTCTCAGTAGAAAATATCATTAATAATTTTTGCAAAAATGAACACTGATATTTATTATTATTTCTTATTTCAGAAAAAAAAATGTTGAGCATAAAATAAAGGTTTCCAAAAACCATACATCTTTATTTTTAATGCATCTATCCAGATGGAACTGACAGAATTATGTATCTGATTTCGTATCTCATATTATTTACCTTTATCAAACCAATATTTTCTCTTTCCTAAAATTTTAACACTGCTTACATTTTTAATATTGTGTATTTTTTGCAACAGTTTTGTCATTTTTGCTATTATTTCGGTTGAAATATTTTACCATTTGTCACTTTAATGGTGTGGAAAAAAGGATATTTGCTCTGTCATTTTAAAATTAAATTATATTACATCATTTTAGGTTATATATATATATATGTGTGTGTGTGTGTGTATAATATTTAGGCTTTTTCAATAATTATATATTTCGATGCCATTCGTATGTACAATTTCATTGATTTAAATAACCTTTATTTCTATTTACTTTTTTTTTATAGATTTTTCTTTCTAGTTTTTATTAGTTCAGTCGTTTCGTTCTGATTTGAGTGACTAGCTGGAACCCGTCGAATTCGACTATCAATTTATGACCGTAATGTTTCAAAAATCGTCGCATCATTATTTAAATGTATTTCAAGTTAAAACATCTAATATAATTTACGATATTTTACTTTAAAAAAAAGAAAGTCGGAAAAATTCTTATAAATAGAAATACTATATATGACATCACTTTCTACAAAGTACTGTCAATGTGACGTCAAACTGACTCAAAATAAACAGTTGCTACCTTTTATTTTCTATTTCGTTTAATACTAAGACTACATGTTAGCTGACCCTTCCGGCGTTGCCCGGGCCCATGGTAATAAGCTTAAATGAACCTTAAATTTGTATGGTTGTACATCTTTAACTCTATTTTGTTTGAATTTCTATTTTTAAATGAAAGCATCGCGAAAAAATAATCAGCTGTAACAAAAAAATTACCTCGAACCGAACTAAACTCTGCCTTGTGACCCCGGTGCCTTCGACAGCGCATACCCCGGCCTCTAATAACATAAAAATATTCCCAAAAATTAACCTGGAACCGAACGAACCCGCCCGATGATGCCCGAACCCATGATAACTTAAATGAACCTTAAATTTGTATGATTTTATACCTTTAACTCGATTTTGTGTGAATTTCTGTTTTTAAATGAAAGTATCACAAAAAAATAATCATCTGTAGCAAAAAAAAAAAAAAAAAATTACCTCAAACAGAACGAAACTGCGGCTCGTGACTCGGTGCCTGTAGCGGCCGGTGCGGTAGTGTATATGCAGGCCGCTAATAACATGAAAAAATTCTCAAAAATTAACCTTGAACCGAACGAACCTCTGACTCGTGTTACCGCTGCCTGTGGCTTCGGCAACGTATAGCAGGCATGCTACGCACGCGCTGCAAAATCCACTTTCCTCCACCAGGGTGCACAATATGTTGTATACAAACATCACCAATCGCCTTGAATTTCCAAGATTTTCAAAAAGGTGTGACATGGTGGTGCTAACTGCAAAATCCTTTAGTTGCACTTTCCACCGCCAAGGGGCATAGCTTGTTGTATACGAACAACACCAACGGTCAGGAAATACCAAGACCTTTAAAATAAGGTGTAACATGATAGGGTCTACTGAAAAATCACCTAGTTCCATTTTTAACCACCACGGGATGCACTATATTGTATACAAACATCCTCAATTAAGATGAAATTTTAAGAGCTTTATCACCAATCGTCTTGAATTTCCAAGACCTTTCAAATAATGTGTCACATGGTGGTGTCAACTGCAAAATCCTTTTGTTGCACTTTCCACCGCCAGGGGGCACAGCGTATTCTATACGAACAACACCAACGGTCTGGAAATACCAAGACCTTTAAAATAAGGTGTAACATGATAGGGTCTACTGCAAAATCACCTAGTTCCATTTTTAATCACCAGGGACGCACTATGTTCTATACAAACATCCTCAATCAACATGAAATTTTAAGAGCTTTATCACCAATCGTCTTGAATTTCCAAGACCTTTCAAATAAGGTGTCACATGGTGGTATCAACTGCAAAATCTTTTAGTTTCACTTTCCACCGCCAGGGGGCACAGCGTGTTCTATACGAACAACACCAACGGTCTGGAAATACCAAGACCTTTAAAATAAGGTGTAACATGATAGGGTCTACTGCAAAATCACCTAGTTCAATTTTTAATCACCAGGGACGCACTATGTTCTATACAAACATCCTCAATCAAGATGAAATTTTAAGAGCTTTATCACCAATCGTCTTGAATTTCGAAGACCTTTCAAATAAGGTGTCACATGGTGGTATCAACTGCAAAATCCTTTAGTTGCACTTTCCACCGCCAGGGGGCACAGCGTGTTCTATACGAACAACACCAACGGTCTGGAAATACCAAGACCTTTTAAATAAGGTGTAACATGATAGGGTCTACTGGAAAATCACCTAGTTCCATTTTTAATCACCAGGGGCGCACTATGTTCTATACAAACATCCTCAATCAAGATGAAATTTTACGAGCTTTATCACCAATCGTCTTGAATTTTCAAGACCTTTCAAATAAGGTGCCACATGGTGGTATCAACTGCAAAATCCTTTAGTTGCACTTTCCACCGCCAGGGGGCACAGTGTGTTCTGTACGAACATCACCAACGGTCAGGAAATACCAAGACCTTTAAAATAAGGTGTAACATGATAGGGTCTACTACAAAATCACCTAGTTCCATTTTCACCACCTGCGGCGCACGACATTATATACAAACATCGCCAATCTTTATGAAATTTTAGGACCTTTAAAATGAGGGGCTACATGTGTGGGTCTAGAAGTGATTTCCCTCTCAAACTAATTTCCCCCCCTTTCCCCTCTCCCAAATCTATCCCCCCCCCCTTTTTACCCTTTTAAAATCGAAAATTCCAAATTCTCAGAAAGTGATTTTTTAGTATTCGAGTCTAGTCCCCCCATGTACAATTTTTTTCACCGTGAAGTGAGCTGGAGCTGAGTTAAGCTCGCATGCGTGTTTTTAACCCCTGTCCCCCAGGGGGTGGGAACCGTTCAACTTTTTTTTTATTTTTTCTCTTTTCATAACACATCTACAGACCAAGACCTATTTTTAGATACCTCAACTGAATTTTTACACCTAGCCGTTCTCTCAATTTAATGGAGACAGACAAAAACACGTTTCAAATCAATATATAGATGAGTACAATTTTCAGCTTTATTTACAGTACTTTATTTATAATGTTTCTTATATACAAGATGCAATTGTTCTGATAATTAGAATGTATATTTTTTCTACCGAGTCTAGAATCATTGTTTCTAGTAATCTTTAGTGATAGTTAAAGAGTTATATTTATCAACGTCGATAATATTTAGATAAATCTACCTTTTTTTAAAGTTTGAAATATACTATTCGATATCTGGAATCAGTGTGTTATATATTGGTTTTTTGTATCTTCTTTTTCCATTTGTATTTTTTTTTTTTCGCTTCTTTGCATTTTTCATCTATATCAAATATATCATTGTAAATCATGTCTCTGCGGATTTATTTCATTAATATTTTTTATTATCATTGACTTTATTTATGGACTTAAATACTGCTATTCGATTTAGTAACATTTATTTATACCATTTTGTGTCGTATTTAATTGTTTTTATTCAATAAATGATTGAGCATAATATTCTGCATGAATTTAACTTTGAACTTACAGATTACAGGAATCACGAATCACTTTCCATTTTGTTTACAATATTTTAAAATATTCCCTTTTTTAATATTGAATATCACATAGCTTTGAAACCATTTTATTGTAGAATTGATTATTTTATAAGTAATAGTAATTAATATGTATATATATATATATATATATATATATATATATATTATATATATAGTAATATAATATTATCGGTGCAAAAATTTGAAATTTAAAGATGATTTAATTTCAGTATTCAAACAATTATTCTGATCAAAAAGGAAGACCACCCAAATCAAACCAAATAAGAAATAAAATAAAATCTAAATGAATTGGACAAAACAAATCTAAAACAAATTGGAATGAGAAAAAAGCATTATATGCATTCTAACGTTTTCAAGGGCCGGGTATATTTTTTTATTTATTTATTTATTTATTTAAACTCAGTCAATATTTTACTAAAAAATGTAATGCAAATAATACTGCTCGGTATGAAAATTGTCCCCAAAACCATTTTTAAAAATTCTTATGTAAAATGATCTCCTGAATCCGAACATGACGACCATTTTGCCCTATAACACAAACCTTTTTTTGGGGGGCCGGGGGGACGAGGGTGGGGCACCCTCTTATTTTTATCACTTTTCAGAAATTTTATGTAGGATAGAAAAGAAATATTTTAACTGTTAAATATCTTCTGAAGGCCTAAAGAGGTGAAAAATTCTATAACATGAACATTTGCAGGAAGGGGAAGATTTACGGGAGATTTGCCACTGAAATTATAAGTTACACATATTACATTTTATTAATCAGTTATTATTATTACTTTTATTATACATTATATATGTAATAAAGTTAAATAATAGTTTAATAACAATTAAGTTAAAATAACTATTTTCCCTTCGCCAAATCAAATTCATGACCATAAAATTACGGAAGAGTGATAAAAATTGGGGGAGGAGGTGCCGTCATAAGAAAACGGTGGGTAATGAGGCAAAATAAGGGTTATATTCGGATTCAGGAGGTCATTTTATGTAAAAATCAACAGGAATGGTATCAGGCCTTGCATTTAAAAAAAAAATATTTATTTATTTATTTATTTTATTTTATTTTATTTTTATTTTTATTTTTATTTTATTTTTTGCTGCGTAGTGTAATTTGCAGTAAAATTAGATTTTCCTTTTTACATCCCTTTTCCGTATCTTGAGTGGATTTCAACTAAAAAGATTTTTTTTTATTAACTATTAAGGAAAGAATACGATTTAAATAATTTTCTTTTCATAAGATCCTATATGTTGCATGGTAAGGTAAGCTAATCACCAGATTTGAAATTATCCATGCTACTCATGTGCTGAATGTAAAACATAAAAGCTAAGATAGTACTAAAGAATACGGAAAGTCTTTTTCATTTTATGGAAACGAATTCTAAAATAAAATTTTATGCTTAGAGAGCGTATTTCTTGCAACAATTTGCTTCTATTTATTAGTTCTGATTCTTAACTGCAGCTGTAATGGGAATTTTTCATTGAAAGCAGAATTTTTCTTAATACGTTTATATTTATTTAACTTGATATGTTGTTTATGTGTGTGAATATAATCGAAGAACTGAATTTTTGCCCACTTCCTGTTATCCGATTCATCTGATATTTAGAGGGCAGTGCATGTTTAAGTAACGTTCAAGTAGTAACGGACTTGAGAGTGAAGCTCTTGGGTCACAGCTGAATTTTTTTTTTTTTTTTTTTTTTTTTTTTTTTTAGGACGGAGAACTATTTGTCTCAATCTACGTACTTTTACAATACCAGTTTTACGATAGTTAGATATTTATGGAAAATGTAATTGAATAATTTGAAAGCGATGTTATAATTTGAAAAAAAAAAAAAAAAAAAAAAAAAACTAATAGTCCTCCTTACTAAACTAAATCCTGCTTTTGCCAGAATTTCATCAAAAGCGTTTTTTTCTCTGTTTTTATCTTTTCTGAGAAAGAAAAAAAATAGGAAAAAGAAAATTCATGGTAATCAGTATCGAAACGGACACTATTGAAAAAGTTTTTTTTTTTTTTCCAAAAAAACTTTATATGGCATTATAAGACTAAATTCCGTATAAATGAAGTAAAGAGAATTATTGTTAGTTGCTCCTCCCCCAGAAAAAAAGGAGGAAGGGGAGAGGAATACTTGTCGATTACGATTCTCCGTTTTTTTTTTTTTTTTTTTTTTTTTTTTTTTTTCGTAAATATTTCTCAACATTTTTTACAATGTAAGTGATGTAAATGACAGATAAATTAAACAAAGTATACAGTCGGCAGCAAAGTTATTGAAGCACACATCCACATCTCTCACGTTTTTTTTTTTTTTTTTTTTGTGTGTGTGTGTGTGTGTGTGTGTGTGTGTGTGTGTCATCGCTATTTATTATCATCAACTTATTTTTTTATAAAAAACACAAGACTAAGATCATGCCTCGACAAATATTTACTTAACAAAACAGTATTAGGCGCGTATCTTTTAAATAGGAATTATTGCTAGTTCTTCCATAATTTTGCTGTCGACTGTATATGAAGCAATGAGCCAGAGGATAATGCTCCACAGTGCAATATACGCCAAACGCAGAAGTATCTTTATTTCGGGAAGCTATCACTCTATGACCATTTTTTGCTCATTAAAGTATTGTATACAGAGCCACTGAAAACCAACTGGGAAATAAAAGCCAGAGCGCAAATTTTTTTGTCACCTGCTGGAAAAATTGTTCCCTGATTTCAAACTAAAAATGAGATAACGGGAAGAATCAAAAAGCTCCGGAGAGAAATGTACCTTAGATCGATCCAAATTGTCAGTAAGAAACATTCCGTCATTTTGTCATAGCATAGAAACAAAACATGGAAATAATGGGTAGGCTTCCCGGCTCTAATAAACAGGTTCATGATAAGATGGTTTCTAAATATTGTATCTTTTAGTTTTATAATATTCTATTAAATTCTATTTAAATCTAAAAATTTTCTGTATTGTTTCATTGATACTTTTTCACATAACATGTATCATTTAACATATTATAATTATTATGTACATTTTAGTAATTCTGGCATCATGGTTTTCATCTTCTGTGACACATTTTTATTTTTTCAACAACTTTTAAATTTGTTCGAAAAAACAGAATTTTAACTTAGTTATTGTTAGGGCTCTACATTCTTTAAGCAATTAAAAAATCTATAAAAATTTATGAAACAAACATGATTTCTATATCTTATAATTGTCATGTATTTAAAAATAGCGTATTATTAAAGCTTTGTATATTCGAAAGTCTAAAATCTTACAAAAAAAAAAAATATATTATTATTTATTATTTATTTATTTATTTTTGAATCATATATATATATGTATATTAATTACCAGATAAGTTAAAACAAATTATTTTGTTAAATTACTTTTCCCAAAAGAAAAACTGACAACTCAACATATTTTCTCATGAAAAAATGCATAAACTCGTTAGAAAAATTTTCATTTATCACACTTTAATTCAAGAAGGGATAATTACTTTGAGCAAAGAATTTCATTAATAATTCCAGTAACACGAATTCGGTTTCGCCTTACGCATTTGTGGATATTTTAAAAATGTGTCATAAGCGAAACATTCAAAATATTTACAGCTATTTAGCTTTAAGGTCTCGTATAATTGTGCTAATTTATTTTTATTTTCGTCATTAAAATAGCAGAATAATAAACCCAAACTTCAAAGTTAACATATATTTCTCGAAGGCAAAGTAATATATTTTTTTTTTCTCCAATTGTGTCATTAATTTGAGTATGCATAGAAAATTTGGTAGAAAATTTATTTGTGCGAGAGAAAAATTTTTACATAAGTTTTAAGTATTAAAATACTTAATGTTATTTTTAATCTACGTAAAAACATTATTGGAAAATCGCTTTGAATACACGTACAAATTTGTAATGATATATATGATGGGTGATACATATTAATAATATATCGTTTGAAACTTAATAAAAATTATTTTTAAAGGTTACTTAATTGTGTGTTCAACATTTAAACTTGAAAAACATCTTCACACACCACAAAATTAATGGAAACACTACCAGTTTCGAAAGTATGTAGCCTATCTTCTTCAGGTGCAAAATACTGCTTTGGAGGCAAAAGCAAGTCTCAACTGTCTCGCTTTTACCTCCAAAGCAGTACCTGAAGAGGTAAGACTACGTCCTTTCGAAACCGTTAGTGCTTCTATTAATTTTATGGTGTGTGAAGGTGTTTTCCAAGTTTAAATATTGTAGGTACACCCGTTCGTTAATTTAGTATCATGTGTTCAGTAGTTAAAATATTTAATCTTATTAATGATTTTAAAAATAATCTTAAATCGAATGTGTTTTTACTTCGAAAAATCTAAGGTACCGAAAAGGTTTTTCTAATAATTATTTATGCTGAAGCTGTTTCTAGAATAACTTCTGATTACGTATATAAAGTATTAGTTGGTAAGGAAAATAATGAATGCGATACAATTATAATTTATAAATAAAATGTATATTTAAAGGAATCAAAATGAATAGAAATAGCCATCATAGATGTGTTACTTCTAAGAACAGTGTTAATTACTTGCAATAAATAAATATTCTTTAATTCATAAATTTAAAAAAAATATCATGAATGTTTCAGTTGATAAAAAGAAGTTTCACACTTTTGTTTCAAAATTTTTCTTAAAAAAATTATATATTTCTTATTTAGCAATTCTCTTTTAATTTATAACGACTAGGCACTTCTCTACTTATTTCTAATGCGATTATGCTGCAGAGTGTGTCAATTTAAAAAAAATAATAATAAAAAGAAGGAGAGGAAAAAGTCTGTTTATTTGTCTTTGAGAACTTTATAAAGAGAAATAGCGACAAACAAATGTTTGGACGCTAAAAGTGAATATTTTACGAGTTCCATTATTCTATATATACTTTACAAACATAAAAATAGTACCAAAAGATAAAATAAGTCTGTTTACTAAAAGTAAAGATAGTAAAGATTTTTATGTGTTCCTTTATCTCATATATCCTGAAATCAACTAACGAAAATACTCGATTTCTATATTTGCGACACAAAACTTCTTTGAAAACGCCCATCGACAAAAAAAGTTAACTGTTTTCCTTGTATTTACTTGTACATTTACAAATAAAATCGCTTAGTTAGTACTGAAAACCATAGATTTTGTCTTTTTTAGTATGTTTTCCTTAAGTTGGCAAGAGACATAATTCAATAAAACACTGTAAATGCTTAAAAATGTCATTTGATTTTTTTAGACATTAAAAATTTAGATACATCGTGAAGATTGATTCCAGTTAATATATTTTTTTTTAATAATTTTTTGGTTACTAAACGAAAATTCAAATTAAATAATAGATGTGTTTTATTTTTATATACACAGTACTTGCTCAATGTATAATTTGTATTATACTTTCTATTTAAATACCTCGTATTACTGCAATAATATATATTTATGCACTATCTATCGAAAAGTATTTGGTGACTTTCGAATTTAGACTTTTGCCAAATATCTATAAAAAATTCATCTTGGAATTATCTTGAAACTTTGGGAGTATACATAACATGTTACACCTTATATATTTAAGCAAAAGTTTTTCCCTGAAGAGGAAAAAAAAAGAGACCAGTAAATAATTAAACAAAAGTCGAAATGTTTTCCATCACCCTGTAAAAAGTAATGCTTTAAAAGCCTTTTGGCTGTAGCATTCGATTATAAGGATTCTTCTAAATATCTTATACATTTTTATGAGGCTACCACATATATTCATGCTGATATAACAGTTCTTTTAAAAATTGAAAAAAAAAATTGATTTTTTAATTATGGTACATACAGTATTAGACCAGTGCAAAGCCATTTTTAGAAAACTTGGCATACTACATTAGACTCTGCATACTGCAATCAGAATGCAAAAATGTTAAAGAGCATCTTTACTAAATAATTTTTAACTAAACACGCGTAAAAATGTATAAGAATATAAAATATTATATATAAAATATAATATTTAATAAAAAAAAAAATTTTCATTTGCATAAAATTATATAAAATTTTCATTTGCATAATTTCATAGCCAAAAGTATTGAGTTACTTATATGAAAACTCCAAACAAATATCGTGTAAATTCAAACTGTTATGAGATATAGAATAAACATAATTTCAGTTTCTATCAAATTAAAAGCAAAACCGTAAGGGTTTTACTCACATTTTTATTTTGATTCAGTCAATGCCTAATGGTGACACAGTATTTGTTGACTGTAAATAAATATTGATAAAGCCCCCTATCATCATTTTTTAACTAAAATTTTATAACTCATAACTATTCCCACGGTATTTGGCTTTCATATAAGTAGTCCAATACTTTTGGCTATTAAATTATGAAAATGAAAATTTTATAAATATTGAGAATGCGTAGTTAAAAATGATTTAGCAAAAATGCTCATATTTCATAAGATATTTAACATTTTTGCATTCTGATTGCAGTGTGCTGTGTCCAATGTATTATTCCAAGTTTCCTAAACATGTCTGCACTGAGTCTAATGCCCTACGCGTTATAAATAAAATAGTGGCAATTTTTTAAAGAGACCGTTATATATTCATGAATGTAGTGGTAGCTTCATAAAAATTTATACACGTAATTAGAAGAATCCTTGTAATTATATGCTACAGCCAAAACGCATTTCAAATATTACTTTTTACAGGGCGATGGAAAACACTTTGATTTTTCTTTAATTTTTTACTAGTCTCCTTTTCCTCTTCAGGAAATACTTTTGCTGAAATACATGAGATGTAGCATGTTCTTTATATTCCCGTAGTTTCAACGCGATTTCTAAAGAGTTTTTATAGATATTTGACAAAACGTCTAAATTCTATAAAGTCCAAATACTTAATGGTACGTAGTGTATATTTCTTAAGTAACAATACCTGTTTCATTAATTTTAAAACCGTTGACAGAGTAGAAGGTCGCTGTTAATACTAACTGATAATGTAAAAGAAAAAAAGAAAATGCAGAAAGAAAAAAAAACCACTCAATAGTTGGCAGTACCATGGTACATTTTAAAATACTTTTAAAGATATGATTGTTTTGCTGAACATTTTTTACCGTTATATATTTTATTTATGTGACTCTTATACGGAGTCAACTTAAATTTATACTAAATTAATATGTGTATTGTCTGTAGAGTCTTAGTGTGAATGCTTTTAATGTGCTCGTGAAAAAAAAAAAAAAAAACATTAGCAAAGCAGAATTAAGATTATTCATTTTGTTTCCATAAATATTTATTTATATATCTGCAGTACTAAACAACTGATAACTAAAAAAATAAATAAATAAAAGTACATTTTATTAAGACAATTTTGATTTTAAAATGGTATGAAAAATAAAATTATGTGTATATATATATATCGCAAGCAAAATATTTTCCTATTGCATATTGGTATTAGGGTTCCAGTTTTATTATCAATCATTACCAAAAAAAATGTAATACCATTTCTTCATCGAAAGTGACATATAATATATGGCTTAATGAAAACGCAACCTAGTGGAAATTATATGTTAAAATATAGGATAAGAAAAAATTCGATCGGATTATATCCTAATGAATATAAATGATCTGTCATAACATGATGTGTTACAGAATATAATATTGCTTATATATTTTAAGTGGAATTTTGTATCCAGAAAACAAATTGTTACTTAACGATTCTAATTTCAAAACTAATACTATAAAACCTGAAAATGAAATAGTTATTTAATTTTTTTAAACACAACGCTAAGAGGTTAAATAATATTTTAACGTAATTCGATAACTGTAATTTCATACTTCACGTATTTTTTATGCTGAAAGCAATTTCTTTACAGTTTTATTTAAAAAAAAAAAAAAAAAAAAAAAAAAGGAACTTAGGAATGCTAATTTTAGAGATTTTAAACATCCCTACTTCTGGAATGTTATCCTTCTCTTGTTTATTACTAGAATTTTCATAACTAAGTAAACGAATATTACTATTTAAAATTACTGATATATAAATTTTGTGAATTTGGCTACTCTCTTATTTAATAAATACATAATATTTATTCTTTTGACCATAAACGCTGCTATTTAATACTTTTTCGTAATTAATTTGGAATATATAAAGTGCCAGATTAAATTTATTTCACTAAGATGTGACTATAAATCGCCACGTGGGCTAACTCAATCTCTATATTTATTGCAAGAAAACGTTGTGAAATTATTTATATTTGTATGAAACACTTCTTAAGAAGAGAGTGAAAACTTTAAATTAATTACATAACACAATAAAGATTCTTCAAATGTATTTAAAAATATATATATTTAAAATGAAACAAAAAAACATGCTGGGTTTGCCCTTATTTTTATTTATTTATTTTACTACAAACTGCCTATAAATGATGTTATAAAGGAATAATTTCAGTCAATATTATATTTGTGAAATAAAAGATAATACTTTGTTATAATATGATGTCTAAAATATTAACAGAATAAAGAAACCGTAGTTAATTACAATTGAACTCGAATAACACGACCATTTCAAATCGAAATATGCGATAAATTGAAATTTTTAATTTTCTTGAAAGTCAGAATATTTTTCCACGTTCTTTAATTCGTTTGTATCAAATATTATGACATCTAAATACGACTTATAATTTATTTTTTAATAATATGGTACTAATAGAAGTATCTTTGATAAAACAAGATATTTATATGAAAATTCTTTGAAAAGCATCAATAATGTATTTGGGGAAATTCAATGGAATTCCCATAAATTGAATAATAAGTGATTATTTTAAAACAACTCGATATTTATTTGTATCAATAAAACTAAGTTTTTCTTTTAGATTTATGTGAATGTTTGATTTTTAATTCTAATTTAATGATCTCCAGAAAATTTCATTGCTTGTATATTTATAAATTATGCTAAAAAACTAAATTTGATACATATCCTTTAAGAAGAATCTTTTCGTATTTGTATTAACTATAACAGCTGAATACAATTATCAAATAGTAGAAAAGATTACAAGTATAGTTAGTATAATATAATAAAAAATTGTAAAATCACTATAGAAATCATTATCATAAACATTTTATCTTTTATTAACATAACTTCGTTTTTAATTTTTTTGCAGAAAAATATGTTATGACAAAGTTTGAGAATAGTATATTGTGGTCATCACAAAGCTTTTTTTTTTTTTTTCTTTCTAGATAATTCTATATAACAGCGCCACTTACTGGTTAAAATTCACGTCTAGCTTCTCACAATATAAATTTAACATATGCAGTTTGGTTACAGATTTTACCAACAGGCGCCGATATATGAATAAAACCAACAAAGAAATGGTAGGAAATGAGGTGTAGTGAAACCTGTTGACCGATACGCATTTAAAATCAATAAGCATATTTTTTTATAATATCCTTTTCCAATTATCAAATTAAGTACATTTATATATCATACATGTCGTGATACAGCCTTTCCATAAGCTTCAAAAACTGCATCAAGACAACGGCAATTGTTTGCCAATAAACACTCAAATTCAATCAACATAATTTTTTTTAAATGACTGTCTCACTTACCGCAACCCCTTCCCAATCCCTCCCTTTCATAAGAAAAGTGACACAATTTAAAAATGCAATATTTCAGGAAAATCAACTTAAAAAATACTATAAATACTTATTAGCCTATATTAAAAATCACAACTGTACCTACTCGTCAACAAATTAATTGAGGGAAAGAGTACGCTTTACGTACACGTTGCGTTACTTCATACATATTTTTTGCTTACAAAAACTCAAAATTTCCATTTTTTGACTTGTGTTACTTTTTTTTCTGGGGTATAATGTCATCATATACAGACACAGACATTTATTTTAAATGCTCAAGTCATATTAAGGACATCCCCAAATGTGTGAATCCGTAGAAAACCGAGCGTCGTGAATTTTCATAAAATGATAATTTCTCCTTACGTACATAAAAGAAAGAAAATATATTTTTAATACTCCGTTATGCCATAAGCAGCTTTCACTGTGTCCTCATCAGAAAAAGGTTTGATTTTTTTAAGCATTGTAACAAAACTAATTTCTTAAAAAAGTAAAAAAATAAATAAAAGTAAAAGTAATGAAGTAATCCGAAATAAACATGCAAACAAACAAACAACAACAACAACAACAAAAACATCTATAATAGTGATATACATAATATTTACAACCTATAAAGCAATACTGTAGATAATAACATTAAATATAATAATAATAAACATGCGTAATCTAATAAAAATAAATAATATATATAATAATAATAAAATACGAATGATTTTAGAGTAACATAACAAACACATCATCCGGAACATAACTGATAACCTTTTTCATGGTTTAACAGAAATATTGGTACTAAACCTTATTTATACAAGAAACCCTTTGAAGTTTTTGTCGCAGTAATTTTTAAAAAGTCACTTGCCAATAGAAATGAAAACTTTTACTTCAAAATGTACAGTATCATTAAACACAGACATGTTCTAAAGGAAAATTACTGAATCTATAACAAATAAAACACATGAAATCTACACAAAAGTTGTTTTAAAGAAATAAAAGTTCTTTGAAGCATCAAATGTCTCCTTAATTAGTACACAATAATAATCATAATTAAATAAGTAGCAATTTGCAAAACTTAATTACATAATATTTAGTTTAAACATATATGAACATTAAGAAAAATCATTTAACTCTTCTTTCTTTATTTATTTCTAAGAATATTATTAGGTGCAACATGTTAATTAATTATTTCTTAAAAATCCTCTTTGAATGCATTTGATTTTTAAAATACCTCTTTTTAAAAAAGATCAAAAAAATATTTTTAAGAAACAAATTTTATTAACTAATTATATTAAGATGTTAAATTAGGCGCGTCTGTCTGTTTTAAGCATTCCTATTAATAGTAACAATAATATGCCTAAAATTCTATTATGCACAGTTCAATTTAAGAATCAGAAAACTACTTAAAAGTTTAATAAATTATTTAAAACAGTAAAATATTAAGTTAGTTAAACGATTAGTACATATTTTTTTTTTTTCATACTCTTTAGGATTTTTAAAATAATATTTTCCTTTAAATAAAAATAATGTTGTAGACTAAAGATTTAAATTATGAAATTGCATAATTATAAATATACACTGTAGAACTATTGAACTACATAAGCCCACATGTCTGCCAACAGAAGCTGCAACAATATATTTTATTTTTATCTGATAAAATGTGTCATCTTTATTTCGTGCCAAGGACCACAAGAATACTAAACCAAAGTAAAATATATTACAATCTTACAGTTGGAGCTAATGACGTTATGGTTGCACGGAATTTCTTTGAACAAAAAGTAAAACTTTTCTTCGCATGAAACATATAAACAACTAGTATGTTGTGGCCACCAAAAGACTTTCTTCTATATTTTTCCTATACAAATTCACTCAGTAACAATAAAAAAAATATACTTTTTTTTTGTTGTTAAAAGTAAAAAAAGAAATCGATAACTTTGTTTTAAATTTTCACAGATTTATAGTTCAACCGTTCGTTTCAAAGGTTGACGAGACCTTTCGAAAGATACCCATCTTGAAGATTTACTCCCCTCGTCACTCCCCCGGGGAGGGGGGGGGGTTGGCGAGGCCCCTACACATACAAAAAAAAATTCCCAGTTGACTATCTGTATTATAAATAATTCTTGTAAATTTCATAATGATTACTAAAAAATAATTCTCTTTATGCACATTTATACAAAATTTTGTCCTATATCACCACGTTAAAAATTTAGAAAAAGCGGGATGGCAACGCAACCTGAAAGACAATTTTTACCAAAAGTTGATAGGCACAAATTTAGGTAAAGGTGCAACTACATACCAATTTGTATGAAATTCTGTGCAGTAGCTCCTGAGATACAGTTGCCACAAAATTTTATCACACACACACACAGAAAGACAGTCATAAATGATGTAGACCACGATTTGACTAAAAATGGTCAAATCGTGTTCTACAGCTCTCATAACGTGTAAATCCATAAAAAACCCGAGGTCGAAAATTTTTATGAATCCAATACTTTCTTCTATTGCATATAGAAGAAAGTAATAATAAAAGTGTATATACTTGTTATAATTACTGTCGTACAAACAGTATAGACTTTGGTGAATCAAAGGGGCCGTGCCCTTAGCGACCGTGCCCTTAGCGGAAATCTATAAACCCGTGTCCTTAGCGGAAATGTTATTTCCCCTCGGTGGCGTGCTTTCAGCATACGTGCCTTTAGCGGAAATGTATAATAAATTTAAAAGTAAATTAATAAACAAAAAATGAGGTCTTCAATTTTCCTCTACACTTTATCCACAATTAGCACAGGCTATATTTTGCTTCAGAAGTAACCCGTCGCAAAAATAGGTATGCGTACTGTAGAATATCCGTTATTTGAGGGAATGGTGATCTGTAACGATATAAAGTTTAATGAATCACAGTACTCCATACGAAAACGAACATTATTGCCATTTTATGATTTTATTTAAGTTTTTGAGAAAATATAATTGAGCATTACACCTTTTAAAACTAAAACAAAAATGAAAAATCATGAGGTATTCATTGATTATCAACACTTTCCAACTGTACGTATTCGTTGTATCGTATAACATTCTATGTTCTTTGTCTATATTATCACACAATGGACAAACAGAAAGACAGACATATAGACTAATTGAATTCATAATCACTCTGAAACATTGTTGGAAAGTGTTAAAAATGCCTAACACAAACAGATATGCTGCTCTTAACTTCCTATTTGCACCCCTTAATGTATCGAAACATTTTTGCGTAGTCCTGTAAATCTGGAGGTTAAGCATATTATACTTTATACAAAACATTTTCTTAGCATATAAACAATAAATGCGAAATTCTTTATGATTTTTTGATGAAGTTATTTAAAATGTCTCCCCTAAAGCGCAAGGCACTGGCATTTTTTGGATGTTCCTGAACACAAACCAGTGGCATAGGTTCTATTAGAGCCATTTTAAGTAGGAAATAATCAATAATGAATTTGAATAACACATATCATTAAAAAATAAATAAATAAAAATAAAAACTAGTATGCTGTGGCCACCACAAGATTTTCTTCTATATTTTCCTATACAAATTCACTAAGTGCAAATAATCAATTTTTATCTTAGAGAAAACTAACACTAAATATCCAAAGAAAGACAGATTTATTGTCTATAAATGACATCTTAAAAAATGTATGTTTATAATAGTTATCTCACATATCAAGTTTCGTACAGTTATATGCCGTTGAAGTTGAGATATAACTTTCTCGTTATAGAGGAAATTTGCAGTATAGCAGAGCCACCTATTGGCCGATAAGCATACAAATTGAATCAGCATAATGTCTTCTAATGGCCTTCACATATATCACGTTTTGTTCGATTATAAGCAATAGAACCTGAGATAAAGCCACCTCTTAAATTGCGGAAATCGCTGTATAGCAGCGCCACCTGTTGAGCGGTTGACACTAAAAATTTTTAGACACTCATTTAGAATAGAGTGCATCAATATATAAACTTATATACAATTCTATGCAGTAGTTCCTGAGATATAGCTTTCCCTTAAATTGCAGAAATATCTGTATAGCAGCGCCACCTGTCAGTCCATAAGCATTCAAATTGAATCAGCATAATGTCTCACAATGGCCTTCTCTTATATCAAGTTTTGATTGATTATGCACAATAGAATCTGAGATGTACAGTCGGTAACAAAAGTCTCCGAACACTAGCAAAAATTCTTATATAAAAAAGTGCACTTAATACAGTTTTGTTAAATAAATCCTTGTCGAATCCTGTTTTAAGATTGACTAAGAACATGATTCGACAAGGATTTATTTAACAAAACTGTATTAAGTGTACTTTTTTTACATAGGAATTTTTGCCAGTGTTCGGAGACTTTTGTTACCGACTGTATCTTCCCCTTAAATTGTGGAAATTGCTGTATATCAGAGCCACCTGTTCAGCGGTTGGCATCAAAAGTTGTCAGGCACTAATATATACCAAGGTGCATCGACACGTAAATTTTTATGCAATTCTAAGCAGTAGTTCCGGAGATACGGTTGCCACAAAATTTTTCTCCCCCCCACACACAAGTGCTAAGTTATTAAAATTTGGTTTGTAGAAATACCTCTCATAGAACGAAGTGCTTTGGAATACTTTCGGCTATTCCTGTACATATACCAATAACAATATTTACTCCATTTTCTATAGAGAACACTCCATAATGAACATATATCAGTTCGAGAATGAACATACCTTCTTATTTCCGCTAAGGGCACGGCTTCTTCTATTCCTCCTTCTTCCCTTCGACCCCATTCCGCTAAGGGCACGTTCCGCTAAGGGCACGGTCGCTAAGGGCACGACACCGAATCAAACACTTAGAGATTTTTACAGGAATACAACTGAAACTTATTTATCATCATGACCTATCGCCTCAAATCATTTAAAGTACAATAGCATTAAATTAAACAACACACTATATGAAGAAAAATGCTAAAACACACTATTATAATTTTCTCTTTTGTTTATTTAACGACTTTGCTTACTTTAATTTATTTAAACAATCATTAATTTCTTAATATTCGGAAAGTCAAGTGGGGTCAGATTTTTTTTTTTTTTTTTTTTTTTTTTTTTTTGTCTTACTGTTATAAAATTTTTATTCATTATTTTTTATTCCGACTGTTTAATGTATGAAAAAAAATTCTAGTCGAAGTAAAAGAAAAGTGATAATGCAATTTATTTAATATCACTTTCTGCAACATAAGTTCACCAAATGACACTGATCTCTCGTTTCCAGCTTTCTGAAGTAAGTACTTTGCTTCATATGCAATCAAATTATAATAATTCATTTTTCAAGTAAATCTATGTATTTTTCTAGGAACGTTTTAACTAAATGACTTATTTTATGTAGTCTGAAGATGTTTTTATTCTGCATTTTATTACGATTGATCTAACAGAATCTGAAACATTTTAATGGAATTTTTACAATAGAATCATATTTATAACGGAAATTTACTTTTATTTATTGATTAAAATAAGAAATAAGAAGTTAAATTTCAAGTAAAATTTTTCAAAAAATGTTTTAGGATTAATCGTAAATGGAATATTTTATTTGTACGGGAAGTCCAAAAATATCCGTTAATTTGAATTTCAAAGTATTCTCGGTGATATCTGACTGTCAATAGTAATACATGAATTTTAGCTACATTTTATTTGAAAGTTTAGATAAACAAAAATTTCAGTTATTCAAAACTGTATAGGTTATTTATATATATACACAAAGAAATGTTAATACCTGTTATATAAAGTTCAAATAAAAAGAGACTAATACAGTGGTGGACATAATTATAAGACACCTACCTAATTTTACAAATAGTGAAAGAAAAGATTCAGAGCTTAAAAATGTTTTGTCAAATACGTCAAAAACATAAATTTATTCTGTTATCACACGTAATTGTTTTACAGAAATGTTATTTTTATAGAGTTTAATAAAAAAAATTAAAAATGCCATGGACAAAATTATAAGACAACTTAACATTTTAATTAAAACACCTGCATTTTTTCGAAAATAATGTGCAATATTCAAATTTTCTGCACGCTGTTAGGACGTCAGCAGTTAACTAAAGCACACGATAACCGACTTCACGAATTTACAAATATGCCAGAATTGAAAGTGAAATTCGCGAAATGTGGAGATTAAATGGAATTGGTGCTTCAATTAATAATATTTCAAAAGTTATTAAATGCTCTAGATGTGCAATTAGAAATGTTTTAAAAAGAGAAATTAATGAATCGGTGATTAAAAGATCTGGAAGTACTCCTTGCTTGTCCTCGAGAGACAGACGCCATGTGTTTTCGCTCGCTAGACAGAGTAAGATGGCCACTACAGGCATTAAAAATGCTTTAAAACTGAATTGTTCAAGAAGAACCATTCGCAGGGTGTTGCATAATGCTTCCTATGTGAAATATAAAAAAATTGAAGATAAAAACACTGCTTCTAAGCTGGCACAAAATGGAGTGTCTAAACTTCGCTAAACAAACTATGAACTGTACCTCCAAATGATACTCTGTGTTATTTTCTGATGAAAAAAAGTTTAACCTGGATGGTCCTGACGGGTTTCAATATTATTGGCATGATTTACGGAAGTCTCCTCATGTACTAATGAGCCGCCAAATGGGTGGAGGCTCAGTAATGGTTTGGGCTGGTTTTTCGGCTCAAGGGAAAACGGATATTGTTTTTGTGCATTCAAAAATGAATTCCGAAAAGTATAAGAATCTTCTTAAAGATCAACTAGCCATATACGATGAACTTTTTTGTGGCGAAAACTACACTTTTCAGCACGATAACGCGCCGATTCATGCATCACACGAAACAAAAAAGTGGCTTTCAGAGCAAAGTATCAATGTTCTCCCGTGGCCTTCTCGCTCCCCAGACTTAAATCCCATCGAAAAGTTGTGGGGGATCTTAGCTCGTGCGGTTTACCGAAATGGGAGTCAGTTTATATGTGTCAAGAAGTTTATATGTGTCACCTAAAGAATGCTATAAAATGTGCTTGGGAAGAACTGTCTTGCAATATTTTGTTAGAATTGATAGATTCGATGCCGAATCGAATCTTTCATGTTATAAAAAACAATGGCGGCTCCACCAAATATTGAATAACCATTTTAGAGGATTTTCTTTTAGACCATTAGTGTCTGCTAATTATGTTGACCACTGTATTTGGAAAAAACGGTTGGTGTCTTATAATTTTGTCCATTATGTTTTAATTTTTTTCATTAACTTGTATGAAAATATCTTTATTGTAAAAAAATTATATATGATAACAGAATAAATTTATGTTTATGACGTATTTGATAAAACATTTTTAAGCTCTGAATCTTTTCTTTCCCTATTTGCCAAATTAGATAGGTGTCTTATAATTATGTCCACCACTGTACACTCTAAAATAGAAAAACTGAGGTTTCTTATTACATCATTAATTAAACAAAACTTTAGCTTGAGAGTGATAATCTGGCAGTTGAAATGCTGTGGCTCTTAAAAATGAAGTATTTCGTTTGATAATTTTGCTTAAGGTGCCTGCCTACCTCTAAAACACAATTTTCGGTCAAAACTCCGATTTTCTATTTTGGGGTTAGTATTAAAGACTGACATTGTAGCTTTCTAAATCAGCTTGAATTTTGTTTTTTCTTGCTTAGAACTTGAATTACAGGCATTTTAATATTAGTCACTCGCCAGTTTTTGAAACCGGAAGTGACCGAAAATGACCCGTACATGTTTGTTTACACAAATGTTTTACTCAATATAAGCATCAAAATTTGTTACTGAATATAAAATGAATTTAAAAAAGAAAATAAAAATTTTTGAAATAAATCAGGAACTTATTAAAATTATTTTTTGTTTAATAGGTAAAATCTTGTTTTTAAATATGTTTTCTGCTTTTTCTCAAAATGAGAATTTTAGCATTTTGCTTTATACCAAAACATCATAACTCCAAAAGTTATAATTGAAACGTTATGCAATTTTGACAAAATACTCTAGAGGAGTTGTTTTAGGGATTGAACTACGACAATGAATCTGTCTAAATTGGTCGATAGACGTTATGAACTGCCATGTATATTCACGATTTTTTCAGCACGTAAAAATGTTATCTTCTCTAAAATATTAAATAACATGGTTATAGTTTTGAGAGTAGTTCACTCCTTTAAGGACCTTTCAATAATCTAAATAAAATTTACAGAATAAAAATATCTTTATTTAAATTTGTCTTATGATGTTTTGTAAAAGTATTTTTTTTTCTCAAATTTTATGAATATTTTGAGCCTAAATATCAAAATATTTTAAAATTTGCATATTTTTCAGGTTATTCACTGTTTTTTACTATATTCTATCATATAATGCACATAAATAGGCAATTTTTCAATTATTAAAAAAAATCACCTTCGACGGTAGGCAGGCACCTTAAAAACGACTATTCAATTCAATAGTACATAAGTACATAAGCATGCCGTTATTTCTGCAAACCAATGCAATGGTATTGTTTTATAGTTTCATTGACTGACATATACATACGAATATTCTAGGTCCATTTTATTTCAGCTTCAGGTTTAAAAGTCAGCGTATGAAACTGTGAAAGTTATGCTTCTGCTAAATAGATATTACTATCTTATTTGAGTTGAGTCTGGTGATTTTAAGTTAGCACCCAACTCTCTTCCATCTGAAACCTGCGAATGTACAATGATAATTATAAATGAATGATTCATTTTACAACTGTGCGCATCATACGGACACTTCTAATTTGTAAAAAAGAAAAATATTATAAATAGAATATTATTTGTTTATCATATAATTCAAATCAAAATGTTAGTTGTGATTAAAAGTATTCTTTAAATATGTATATAGATATATGTTGTGTGTGTATACAATGTGTAACAAATCTATGGACTGATAGAACTAGAGAAAACAAACAAATTAAACTATGCAATATGAGGTCGAAAAGCAAAGGGTGAGCCGCGGAATGAAACTTTCTCTACAGTTAATAAAAAGTCGGTTTTCTTAGAGCCCGTCATTCAGCTATTATTCGTCGCTAGAGATAAAGCAATATTTGAATACGAAGAAGGTTCGATGTACACCTTACGTACGGGGAAGGAAACTCTTAGAGATAGTCTCGTTCCTCAGCCAAAGATATGATACAGGTATCTTCCAAAGCCTGCAAGATAAACTCAGTCGACGATGTGAAGCCTGTATTGAAGTTGTTGGTTGCTCATTTCAGAATTTATTGTAAAGTTTTCAATAACATTGATTCGTTGTCCTTTATTATTCGTCTTTATTTTATTCTTCATTTTTCCAAAGTAGACGCCAGTTGCAGTTCGTCCTTTTCTTTCCGATCTCACATTGTATGGCGAATGTTGTTTGTATTGACAAATTCTATCATCTCTTACAGAAATCCCATTAGTTTTTTTATACCCTGTATATATATACATATGTATATATATTTGTGTGCGTGTGTGTGTGTGTGTGTGTGTGTGTATAAATCTATTTATATGTATATATACATCGTATTTCCTCAAGACAATACCACGGATTCAGTAAACGGATCATGATAAAAATTTTAAATATTACTATATCAACTAAAGCGTGCATATTGAAAAAACATTATTTAACTTAAAATGGTAAACGAATGATAAATCTTAAAGTGGAAAACCTGCTAATATAAAAAGAAAACAAACTCAAAATAAAAAGGCTTGATTAATGCGGAGTTTCTATTTTTTTTTTTTTCTTTTCGCATAGAACTTTATTGTAAATGAAAAAGGAAAAATTAAAACCTAAAATCATCTAAAAAGTTTTGGTACTAAGACTTTGTGTTTACGTTTGTACGCTCATGCATGCACAGTTGAAGCTACTTTTGTTATGATAGTACTAGGATTTCTTATAATATTTTTGTGATCTTTCAGATATTTTAGATAACATTTATTTTAAAAAAATAAATAAATAAATAAAAGAAAAAAAGAAAAATTAATTTTTTTTACTATTAAAATAGATTTAAAATTCTTGTTTCTCAAGTTCTCTGTCTCTATGTTATTTACTAAAAATTGTCTGTTGACTTATTATCAGTTAAGTTACCTTTTACTTTTATACAATATACTTAATACGTTGGAATAAATATATGATATTTATAAAAATATAAAAATTAATGATTACAATAGCAAACTAGTATGTTGTTGCCACCATATGACTTTCTTCTATATTTTCCTATACAAATTCACTCAGTAAAAATATTTTATTAAAGTTATTATTTAAAAAAATTATCTTCCATGATAATGCAGACGATTTACATATTAGAGAAGTAGTATAACGCTAAATATTTATAAAAAAAAAAGTCAATTTCATTCTCAATATTACATTTTTTTTTTTTTTTTTTTTTTTTTTTTTAATGAAAAAAATCGATAACTTTATTTTAAATAATCGCAGATCGATGGTTCAACCATTCGTTTTAAAGGTACTGGCGAGCTGTTTTGAAAGATGCCATTCATGAAAATTTACTCCTCTAGAGGGGGGAGGCGAGGCTCCTACGTAAACAATTTTTTCTTCCAAGTTGACTATCTCTATTAAAAATAATTCTTTTAAATTTCATAATGATTATTAAAAAATATTTTTCTTTATGCACATTTATACAAAATTTTGTCCTATAACACCATATTAAAAATGTCGAAAAAGTGGGATGACAACTCAAGTGGGATGGCAACTCTACCACCTTTTTACCAAAAGTTGGTAGGCACTAATTTATGTCAATGTGTAAATACATACCAATTTGTTTGCAATTCTGTGCAGTAGTACCTGAGATACAGTCGCCACAAAATTTTGTCACACACACACACAGACATTTTCTAAAAATGGTCAAATCGTGTTCTACAGCTCTCAAAACGTGTAAATAGATCAAAAACCCGTGGTCGAAAATATTTACGAATCCAATACTTTCTGCTATTAGTATAGAAGAAAGTAAAAATACTGTTGTATAGTATCTTTGAAACTAAAGGAAGTATTTCCCTAAACGAAAGTACTTCATGCATGTATTTTGTTTTCATTAATTCAAATATCCTTCGAATATGTTGTTTATTTATTTTTTTTTTTAAATGATTGGTTTAATATATTATCCAGAGAACATTTCATTTAATTTATAAACTAAAATTTAATGCAAATATTATGCATACAATAAAAGTGTTCGAAATTATTGAAATGTATACGCATATACTATTTACATATCAACGAGTTTTCAGTATGAACTAGTTTTAATAAAATCATAAAGTGTGGTTATTTAACTCGAAATTAGAAGCGGAGAATTTCCTTTGAAGTAAATAATTAAGTCTCGGATGTACGTTTCATGAATTATTTCCTTTAGTTATGAAAGCTTTATACTCTAAAATAAGCATCTAAATATTTAGCATCAATTATTCATTAAGTATGCAACTGGCACCTTAATTCTATTGAAACGTGAAAATACTTTCAAGTGTGCTCGAATCTTCTAAATTATTTAGTTAATAAATTCTTTTAAGTTTGTTACATAAGTGTTATTCAATGTCATAATCTATGCTGTTATTTTAATATTGAAAATTCTTTGGTGTATAGATATGACAATTAATGCACGAGTAAGTTTTCCTCAGAGTGGAATGGAAGGTGAATTTTTAAACATTTTGAGATTCCGGAAATTTTGTAGCAAAGTGAAATGATAATTTTTCAAAAGTTAAAAGTTTAATTTCACGGGTAGCATAATAATAATTACTGATAGGAATGAATTACTTTTCTTTATCGATATCCGGGTAACATTAGCAAACCTTTTAATGTTTTATTTTAAAAATATATATATTAAGCACCGTCAATATTAAAATACATATATAAAGCATTCATATAACAGCAAAGATTTATATTCTTAAACGTCAAAATATTTTCATCATATTAAGTGAAATATAATCATGAATTTATTATACGATTAATCAACCCTTTCTATACTCTAGCAATCCAATGATTCCATGGGTTCAACCTCAAAAACCTTAAATGTGAAAAAAATCTAAAAAGAAAAACAATAAAGGAAATTCATACAGTTCAAGTAGAATATATAAAACCTTCTAACAATAGTTATCCGTTAAATCATGAATGATAAGTCATAAATACCTTAAATATCATAAAAGGAAAAAAAAGTATAATTCAACTGAAAATGCAGCTTAAACAATTTCTCGGATTGGATTTGAATATTTTTTGAGGTATTGTAACGAATCTTTAACGCAAATAATAACTCTTTCTGAAGAAAATACTTTTATTGCAAGAGTTAAACTAAAATTAAACAAGAATTAAACTTAAATTTTAATCAATTTAATCCTTTCTAATAGATACACTACATTTGTTTTTTTTAATAAATACTACAAAGTTAAAAAAAAAAAAAAAAAATTAAGTGAATAATTAAAAAATAAAAAGTTGTTATAATATAAAACTTATACATAAACATAACTGTTATAAATACATTTTCAATTTTAAAATTTAACATACTTAATTTTTTCTACTACATTACCATTTGATTTGCAATAAACATAATAAATAAAACAATAAAAAAAAAAGAAAGAAAGAAACGATTTCGCCTTCAAATGAATCCATTAAATAAAAAATAAAATAAAATAAATAGTGTAATATCCGTTGCTATGATGCGTAGACGATTAAAATGAAAGAATAAATTTTAGAAAAATGAAATATAGAATCCAATTTTTAAATCGAAAAAAAATTAATTAAAAATATTCAAATTCGAAGTTCGAAAAAATTCTGATGAGGAGCACTCTCAAGTATTCGTCTGCCAAGTTTTGTAGCTCCGCGATTAGTAGTGTGAGTACCAGAGATCAGACAGTCACACAGATACACAGATGCACACAGAGATACATACATATAGATACTTCTCTTTATTTATAACAGGAACCTAATCAAAATTACTTTTGTTGGACCACTAAATTATTGCATCTGTTTTTAATCCTATTCAAGGGAAAAATGCCTTAAAAAGAACATAGTATGTCGCAAAAAATGGCAAGACATTTATAAAGATGAATACTAAGTATTCTGCTGCCAAATGAGAGCAGTGTTAAAAATGGCTTTTCAGGACGAGCATTTAAAGTAAAAATAGTTGTCAATATTATATTTTAGGTTATTCTTTTATATTTTTTAGACATAATAGAAATATTTTTCAAGTGTGTCAAGTAGATATAAGCTGTTCATTTTCTGTGTTTCTATACGAGTTACAAACAGAAGGGCCAAATTGTGTTTAATTTACTTCAGATTTAAGTAATAATAAATATTAATATTGTAGTAATTGTACGTGATAATGAATTATACATTATTAATAATTAGTGATTCCCTTTAAAAAATATATATAAAGAAAAATATTTTTAACTCATATTTTAAATAAATTTGTTGCAAGTTCCATAAAAAAATTTGCATAATATCTTGCATTAAACAGTTCCTTATTATGTTATGCAAAAAGCCCTAAATACTGAAACTTACAAGCCACTAAACTTTCTTATTTTCAAAGATATCCTTCTCATACATTGTGATCGAATGCATTCAACCAGTTACACGGAAAACAAAATATTTTGGTTTTTCCTTTCTATAGATTTCAAATACTTTCTGTCCATATTTGCTTTTTTAGTTTGAAAGCATCGAAGCGGAAGAATATATATATTTTTTTAAACAAAGGTTAAACGATAAAACTGTTTTTACATTATATGCATGAGAAGAAAGTTTTCATCGATTTTTCTAAAGCATTAAATAAAATAAATACTTTCCTTTTATTTCCTTTAAATTTTAGCATGCATTTTAAAGTTTTGAAAATTTTAAAAAGTTTTACATAGATACTAAATAAGTAATGCAGTGAAAGATAAGCACACGCAAAGCAATCGTTTACATAAGTATGGTCTGACAATCTATTAAAAAATATTTTTTTTTAAATATCGATCATTAAAAAAAACACTTTTTTTTAATTACTTTTTTTAATCATACTTTTTTAATAATAATTTTACCATGCATTTTATTCTACTTTATCTTACCCATACATGATACAGAAAGTATTATTTTGAATCAAAATTTCAACATTGCTTACACGTCTTGAGGTCCCCTGTACCTGAAAACATAATTTTAGCAGTCAGTGTGGTGTGTGTATGCACTCATTTTCGCTTAAACTAAGCCGCATAGTTGGTGTTGAAAGTATGAAATCAATGCCATTCTTCTCATTTTTCTGGTAAGTACAGTACCCGCCGCTTATTAAAATCACATTCGTTCAGAGCAAAAGTTACTTTATTAAGCGGCTGATTTTTACATCCGGTGAAAGTTCCTGCACTGAAGAAAAAGGTATTATTTACCTAAATTTGGAAAGAAATTTCAAAAGGTACCAAATAATGGAAGTAATAAACAATATTAATTAATTTTTAACAGATAATTATTTAATTGCTCCTTCAAAATAAGTGAATAAAACACATCCCAAGTTCCGATGCGCTTTCCTTTGAGGAAAATCATCAATACTTTGGCGAAAATTCACGATTTTCATTTAAATTTAAAATATTTCCTTTAAAGCTTCTTGCCTCTTAGTTATGTCGGAATAAGAACTAAAAATTGTCTTTTAATTAAACATTATATATATTAAAAAAAAAAAAAAAATACACTTGAGAATTAAATCCAATTTTTAACTTATTACGGTGTTTTGAAGTTTACATTCCTTGAAATTATTACTAAGACAAGTAATCGAATGTGTTTGTTGCTGTAAATGTAAAATTTATTGTTGTAAATGTAAAATATTCGACAAAGAGCGATAACAGAGGGATTACTGTATTCCATTCTCTATTTTACTTCAAAAATAAAAAATCACAGCTTAAATAAAAATTTGTTTAGTTTATATATGACATTTTTGCTGCTGAAGAGATTTTTTTGAGTTTATTAAACGGCGACACTGATCTTATTAATCGGCGGTTTTAAAATAAATTTGCATTGATTTGATTCCAGTCCTGGCAATTTGATCAGATTAAGCGGCTGATTTTATTAACAAGTGAATTTATTAAGCGCTGGTTACTGTATTTTTTTTTAAATGTAAATAAAATTACAACACAATAAAAAACCCTTTAAAAATTTAAACTATTATTGTTACATAAAATTCCACTTGTATAGTATTAAATTTTAAAAACTCGAAGTTTTTTCTAAGAATTCGATAATATATTGCATTTATACTTCGTTTTACTTCAGTCCCTTGAAAGATTTTTAAAAAATGTTTTACTGTATAATAAATAAGCATCATATTTGGAATGATTTTTGAGATTTGATGTAGATATATTTACTTCTCTAATGTAAAATAATTCAGTATAAACTAAAGAATTTGGACATGTAATAAATATGTTTCCATGATGAGAAATATTGTGAAATTTTGATGAAGTCCTGAATATTCTGCTATCATATTTAGAAATATACTCTAATACAATATTCGGTTGTGAGCCAGTTTAATATGGAGAAGGAATAAGAAATTCAATGAAAAAATACATGATGGAACTTTGCATCAAATCAATAAAATTAATCTTTAACCCCATTTTGAAGTTGAAATTTAGTTAAGCCCGCCTCATTCAAAAAGTGCGCTAATTCGCCAGAGATAGCAAACGTAACCAGTGGAATGTTGCAACTTCTAAACGATACAAAAAGGCGCGGTGCTGGGGATTTTCGACAAACGTACCAAGCGGCATCTTAAAGCAATTTTTCTGCACTAGCACCTTGATCTTACGAAAGCGAGGGTTAATAATCATAAATTTGTAATTAAATACGAAATATACAACTTACCAGAAGTAATTTATTCATGCATGCATACAAAATTGAACTTCTATATGCATAGACGTCATATTAATAAATATAGTAGGTAATATTTTTTTTTAATTAAACTTTTAATCCTCAGAAGAGTTGTAATTAAAATAAATAAATAAATTTCCGTGATAAAGCTTTTAAACAAAATTTCCCAAGATAGAAACATTTTAATATCAAAAGCAATGAGTACAAATATTTATTTTAAAAAGATCACTATTTAAATAAATTATATTTATAAATATACTATAAGCATTTTTAATGTTTTAGACATTATGTTATGTTACTAAGAAATATGTAATATAAAAATAATATACGTAGCATATATAAATAATGTATATCCCTAATACAATTTAGTCTCAATGGACTATATAATGCATATTACATTTATTGTTTATTTTATTATCTTATATATGTATTAAAATATTAACTATATTGCTGATTATTTGATAATACAAGTTCCTTATGATAAATAAACAACGTTCTTTCCTCCAAGTAGGATTAAAATGATTATTCATTTATTTATTTATTTCTGCGTTAGACAATAAAGAAGAAAATTTTAATTTGCTACTGTTTCTTATTTAGTTTAGATAATCTCTTGGGAAATTTCTTAGTAAATGGGCTTTTCTTTCCTTCTTGATATTCTTAATTATTTTTATTTGTATAGTATGTAAACTAAAGCATTTATCTAAAACGCCATAAAGCAAAAATATTTTGTTAACAGTTGAAAATGAAACATAGTATATCTTTTAGTATAAGTATTATCCCCAAAAAAATTTTATGTTTCAAATCTTTACGCATTTAATTTTTCATTAATATTTTATATAATTAGAAACGCAATTGTTTTTCAAAATTAAGTTATTTTTTATTGCACTGGAATTAGTCAGTTTTACATTTTAGATGATAAGTAAATATTAAATATTAATTATCTCCAATGCAGATTTCAATTTTAATGAATAAAATAGTTTTAATAACCTGTTGAATTTGCAGGCTGGAACATGTTGATACCTTATAATTGTCCATTAACGAGTGTTGAGAACTTCAAGTCATTTTTAAACGAGATTTTTTAAAAATCTTACTGCAAATTAACTAATTTTTGAAATGCTAATTATTTAATCAAGAAATGGCTTAAATGGCATTTAAAAAGACTTGTCTAAAAAATAACAGCAATCATTTTATTAAAAACTGAATATTTTATTTTATTTTCCTCCATTTCGTTTTTTACATTTTTTTTTAAATTTTGAAGTAATAAGCCTTATAATAAATTGAAGCCGCAAGCTTTGTCAAATGATTTAAATGCTACAGTTTTACAGACCATTTTCATAGAAGCACTTAAATAATTATACACATAAAAAATTATATATATTATAATTGTATAATAATGGTGGGTAGATGTTTGATTACGGAATATGGGTGGCGTTGTTTGGCTGGATGGTTGGTTAGAAATGTGAAATTATATAATTAAAAAAATAAAATCATAAAGCATGTTGCATTTACCTTCTATTAATATGCATTCTTTCGTTTTCCTTTATATATTCAATTTCTTCATTGTTGGTTGTCAACTATATAACTAAAAATGTAATAATACTCTCACACGCATAATAATCAATCAATAAATATCCATGTTGCTGTATAGTTTCATTATTCTTTATCAGCTATGAACCAATAAACCTTGAACTTTGCTTGTTTTACACCATGAACAACTAAACACCTGATTTATTTTGCTTTTTCTTAATCCACTGATTCCTAATGTATCATCGGGGGTCACCGAAGCGGGAGAGCCATCCCTTCCGTGGAGGATCAAAATTGTGATGGTATGTCTCCGTACCACCTCTAGGGACGTGTCCCAGACCGTCGCAAATTGCCCATCTGCGCAGCACTAGTGCGACGTAAAACCCAACCATCCATCCTAATGTATCATCATGTGAGTACTGTTTGTTTATTATGGTTGTTTTCTGTTAGATTCTCTGTTATTTTGTAGTTAATCGATAATTCTACTTTACATTTTTCTTCAATTATTTTCATGTGCGATACGGACCCGCTAGTGAACGAAATTCTAAGATTCTAAGACGGACGGAGGCCGCTGTAGATTGGTGCTTAAGGGTGAAAAAAGTCTCCCCTCATGAATTTTTTTCACCTTTCTGAGCTACTCCTACTTGAAAAATGGGCCGCGGTAGCCCAGTCGGTAGAGCGCCAGCTTTGTAATTGGAAGATTGCGGGTTCGGTACTCGAGACCGTCGTTCGGACCGCCGTGTACACTAATGGTGTCTGATGCACGTAAAATCTGTCGTGGCCGCAATGTCCTCCATGTTTCCATCAAAAATTATACCTCTTGGGGTCACCGAAGTGGGAGAACCATCCCTTCCGTGGAGTATAGTATTTTGTAGGCAGGAGAAGATTTATAAGCCATAACTAGTATATGACGAGGCGACTACATTTTTAAGACTGCGATCTGTTCTAGCAGAGATAAACGTAAAAAGAAATGAACAGATCATTGATTGGACGTGACGTCACTTACCAACAGTCCAATAGATTAAATCAGGAATACAATGACGAAATACACCACATTTCTCCTCCCCTTAATTCTGTATACCATACCTGATGGGAGGTTTTCTTACTCTAGATGATCTTTTTACAACCTGTTCAGAAAAAGACAAATTAGTGTTTTTAAGTTTTGAATGTTCAGATTTTAGTTTATTTTTATTTAGAGTACTGTTGATATTTTTATCACAGTCAATTTCTCCAGGCTTTGTAGACACAGATCTACTGTCGGTTGGCCCTGGATCTGGTGTAGTGGGAGGGTCGGTTGGCACTGGATCTGGTGTACTGGCAGGATCGGTTGGCACTGGATCTGGTATAATGGCAGACCTCCTGCCAGACTTAGATTCTCCATTGCTTTGCAGGTGTGGACTCTTGCTATCGGAAACTATGGGAATATTTCCATCAAGAGTGTTCTTTTCAATTTCACCAGGATTTGTAGTTTCCTCCAGTTGTACTCCGGAACCTACACTTTTTAGTTGATCAACGTGTCTTTTCCATAGACATGAACCTACTTGAATTTTATAATGTAGTTTACCTAGTCTGGCAATTACTTTACCTATTTTCCATTTATCTCCTGATGTGTAATTGCGTACTGCAACTTTTTCATTTATTTCGAATTCTCTTATCTTTTTCTTGTTAAAAACATTTTTATGTTGTTTGTTTTCAACATAATTTTTAACATTTGGTACAAGCAAATCTAATTTTGATCTGATATTTCTTTTCAGAAATAATGATGCGGGACTCTCCCCTGTTGTAATATGAGGCATTATTCGGTATTGGAATAAAAATTCGTTTAACTTAAATTGGAGATTTCCGGGTTCTGAACTTAAGGATTTCAATCCTTTTTTAATAATTTGGACATATCTTTCGGCTTGACCATTTGTAGAGGGATGATATGGTGCAGTTAAACTATGTTTTATGCCTTTACTTTGTAGAAAATGTTCGAATTTTTCTGAAATGAATTGTGGCCCATTATCAGACACAAGGACACAGGATAGCCATATCTGGCAAAAAGCGAAGAAAGACAGTTTATAGTGTTCTCAGCCGTAGTATTAGGAACAATGAACACTTCTGTCCATTTACTGTGGGCATCTACTACGATTAAAAACATTTTCCCCATCATTGGACCAAAAAAGTCTACATGTATTCTGTTCCAAGGTGTTGTAGGCCATTCCCAGTGATGATTTTCCATTTTAGGAGGATTATGTTTTAATATAATACAAACAGAACAGTTATTTGCTAAATTCTCAATGTCTTTATCAATACCTGGCCACCATACAAAACTACGTGCCAGTGCTTTCATTTTTACTATGCCAAAATGGCCAAAATGCAAATCTTCCAACACTTTTTGTCTATGAACAGTAGGAATTACAACACGATTCCCTTGTAGTATGCAATTATTTAGTATAGAAAAATCCTGTTGTTTATGTCCAAAAAGTAAGTAATTTGGCATCTGTGTGCCTGATATTAAATGTCGGTACATTTCTTTCAATGTTGGATCTCGCTTAGAACTTGCACATAATATCTTTGTATTTAACGGTAACGATGTGATTTGATGAATAAATAAACAATCGGATTCATCAAGGTTGCCAAA
Source organism: Salticus scenicus (assembly GCA_963930645.1). NCBI lineage: Eukaryota > Metazoa > Arthropoda > Arachnida > Araneae > Salticidae > Salticus > Salticus scenicus. The sequence continues at coordinate 226,572,801 of OZ005654.1, forward strand.
TAAATTTGGTGACAAAGTTGGTGACACTTTTTCTGGTTGTAGCGAATTGGACGACGGCAGCAGTAAGTCTTCACTACGTAATGGAAGACGTGATAGAGCATCGGCATTTCCGTGCTCTGCAGATTTTTTATATTTAATATCATAATTAAATGTCTGTAAGTATAATGCGTATCTTTGCATTCTAGCTGCCGAAAGTACCGGAATACTTTTTACGGGTGAAAATATGGGGTTTACTATCTGTATACAGTGTAAATCTCCTACCATATAAAAATTGAAAAAATTTCTTTACACCAAAAATTATTGATAACGCTTCTTTATCTACCTGACTATACCGCTTTTCTGCAGAAGATAAAATTCTAGAAGCAAAAGCTATGGGTTTTTCGGAGTTATCTGGCATTGTATGCGAAAGTACTGCCGAAATTCCATAAGGAGAAGCATCAGTGGCTAAAATTAAGGGTAATTTAGGATTAAAGTGGGTGAGAATCCTTTCGGAAGTAATTTCCTGTTTAATTGCATTAAATGAATTTTCACATTTTTTAGTCCACTGAAAATTTACATTTTTACGTAATAATTCATTGAGAGGATAAGCAATCGTAGATAATTTAGGAACAAATCTAGAATAGTAAGATAATAAGCCTAGGAACGCTTTTACTTGAGTTACGTTTTGAGGTATTGGAGCATTTAAAATAGCAGAAATTTTTTCTTGCGTTTTGTGTATGCCATTTTTATTAATTTTGTAACCGCAGAATGTAATTTCATCATTCATGAAAAAAAGATTTTTCTTTATTTATTTTAAGATTATATTCACGTAACCTTTCTAGCACTTGTTTTAATCGCTCTAAATGTATTTCATCAGTTTCCCCTGAGATACATATATCGTCAATGAAAACTGAAATACCCTCTATACCTTTTAAAATTTGTTCTATAGTTCTCTGCCATATTGCTGGCGAACTGGCAATTCCGTATGGTAATCGCGTAAATTTAAATAAGCCTTTAGGAGTGTTAATAGTAAGTAATTCTTGTGAATTTTCCTCTACCGGTAAATGCAAGTATGCTTGGTTTAAATCAATTTTTGTAAAATGTAATCCACCCCCTAAAGTTGCTAATATATCCTCAATTTTTGGTAGCGGGTATTTGTCAACCTTTAAAAATTTATTTACCGTGACTTTAAAATCGCCGCATAAACGAATTTTCCCATTAGGTTTTACCACCGGAACAATAGGTGTTGCCCATTTACTAGTACTAACAGCTTTTATTATCCCTTCATTTTCTAATCTTTCCAATTCTTCATTTACCGCATTCCTTAATGCATACGTAACTGTTCGCGATTTACAAAATATTGGTGATGAGTCTTTCTCTAAATGTAATTCATCTTTAACATTTTTAATTTCACCTACGTTATTTGTAAACAAATCCTGAAATTCATTCAGTAAATTATTTAAATTTTCCGAGATTTGTACTACTTTGTTTACCGGAACAGTTTGTAAATTGTTTGGGAATATATTAAATGTAGTTATCCAATCCCTACCTAGCAATAAAGGAAAATTGTCTTTTTTAACTAAATATAACTTAACATTCCTAGTTTTGTTTTCGTAAGTTACATTTACTCTAACAAATCCCTCGGGCTGGAAAATTTCTCCCTTGGCTGTCTTTAATTGTACATCAGCAGGAAACATTTTATGTTCTGGAAATAATCTCCGAAAACGATTTATCGGTACGGCGGAAATCGCCGATCCCGTATCAAGTTCCATTTCTGCTTTAGCACTATTTTCTATCAAAACCCAAATTTTTATAGGTTTAGTGCCTTCAGATTGTAACGACAAAATGTCTACAGTATCAAGAACATTTACATTTTTCTTTTGAGTAACATTGTTTTGTGCGTTCCGACACACTTTACTCAAATGACCACGTTTTTTACAAAAATTGCAAACTGCATTAATAAATTTACAAACATTTGTTAAATGAGAGCTATTTCCACAACGATAACAATAAGTTTTACTTTTATTTGCGCTCGCAGTTTTGTTCACATTTTGTTTACTTAAGTTATTTTGAGAATAATTTTGTTTTGGTTTCCTAACACTAACAGAAACTTTATTCAAATTCAAATTTTTATTTTGTAATTCTATCATGTCATTTTCAGTACTTGCATAGTTACGGCTTGTTCTACTGCTTTTTCAAATGTTAAATCTTCAACCTGAGACATTAATTTGCTTTGGATTGTTTCATTTTTTAATCCGCGTAAAAATTGTTCTAACAAATTTTCTGACAGCGAATCGCCTGTAAACGCGCAATGTGTTGTTAATTTCTTTAATCGAACACTAAAATCCTGCACAGATTCGTTATCTCCTTGACAACATTTTCTAAATTTAATGCGTTCACTGATTTTGTTAGGTATCTTACACAGATGTTTTGTTAAGACATCTACTAATTCAGTGTAAGTTTTTGATTCAGGGAGATCTGGGAACAGTAAATTTGTAAGTAAATTATATAATTTCGGTCCAATAAAAGTTATTAAGGCACTAACTTTTTTTTCATCCTTAATATCAAACAATATAAAGTTCTGTTCCAGTCTCCTTACATAAATCTCAAACGATTCAACCGAATCATTGAATTCTTTAAAATTTTGAAACATTTTTAATGAAAATATACTAGTTCTAACAATAAAAACATGCAATCTAATAAAAGAACAGAAAGAAAAAAAATAAAATAAATGTGTAAATACCTTTTTTTCTCTCTTTCCCGAAAAAATAAAAAATCGTAGACAACTAATTATCTCTGGCGCCTATGCATTTCCGGCCTGACAGTAGACAAAAACTCACCAACTGCCCGTCTCCGATCGCTTTTCGTTACTTTCGAAATATCAATTTTCTTTATGAAGAACTGCAGATTGCATTTTTAATCATCTTGAAGTAGATATTATTAAAATGTTGAAGAGCAAAACTTCTTTTTGCTTTTTCCTTTTTCATTTCGTCGCCAATATAGTATTTTGTAGGCAGGGGAAGATTTATAAGCCATAACTAGGATATGACGAGGCGTTTCATTTTAAAGACATAAAATTTAATAGATGACTATGACAATTACAGATGAAAATACAAGTAACATGAACGACTACTTTTTAAGACTGCGATCTGTTCTAGCAGAGATAAACGTAAAAAGAAATGAACAGATCATTGATTGGACGTGACGTCACTTACCAACAGTCCAATAGATTAAATCAGGAATACAATGACGAAATACACCACACTTGGGGTCACCGAAGTGGGAGAACCATCCCTTCCGTGGAGGATCAAAATCGTGATGGCATGTCTCCGGACCACCTCTAGGGGTGTGTCCCAGACCGTCGCCAATTGTCTATCTGCGCAGCACTAGTGCGACGTAAAAAACCAAACCAACCTAAATAGATAATAAGACTTCTTCACACACCATAAATTTTAAGCCAGCACAACCGGTTTCGAAAGGACGTGGCGTTCCTTCATCAGGTGCAAAAAAACAAATTTATGGTGTGTGAAGAAGTCTTATTATCTATTTATCATTTGTACACCAGTTTTGCATTTAGTTTTTGTGGCAAACCAACCTACTTCAAAAATTTTCATTCTTATTGGTCTATGTGGTTCCAGTGATGATTTATATCTGTTACTTGGATTTTCTACGTTTAATAATTCATTATTATTAATTCATAAATGTATGTATGTATATATATATATATATTTAACCAGTGTATGTAGACTTTTTTCCATTAAGTAATTCACTTTTTTACGCTTTTTACGCATTTTTGTATGTTTTTAGGAGGTTTTCTTTCATCCTAACCCAATGATTGGCCCTTCCGTCAACCTCTAACCGCCTCTGTCCTATAATTATTGGGAATCCGTATGTCCTGCCCGACGGTTCCAATGCAAGTCCCTTGCTCAGTCTTTACCCTGCTTCTCTATGCACTTGAGTTGTTCTAATTTTCTGCTACTTATCACTGGTATCAGTTAAGTTAATTTTCTTGTTAGATTATAGGTTTGACATTTCAAGATATATGGATATGCTGTCGAAAAAATCTGTCAAAATCTGATTCCTAAAACTATCTCGATGTAAAACAATAAATGTAGCAGTCTGTATCCATGAAATGTAATTCTGAGTTATTATCTTAATAGGTTGAAAATGATAATTGACAATAATGGTACTGATAGATTTGAAGTTGCACGTATGAGAGATTTTAGGATTGAGTTTTCATATACTTACAAAATTTCCAACTGTATAACTTTTTTAATAACAATGTAACGACCTATTAAATTTCTGTTCTTTAAGGAATTTTCTTGAAATAATAAAGTAACGTCTTAAAAAAAAAAATTTCATTGTTTTTTTTTTTTTTTTTTTTTTTTTATTCTAAAGTGGAAACTGACATTTAAACTGCTTCAAAAATATCTGAATATTAGATGCATAATTGTTTTAAGAAGCTTTTATTTAACTTAATATTTCTGTGTGTCTATCTGGATCAAATATTCCAATCCATTTTAAACCCACTTCCCCGAAACCGACTTAACTGAAATTTTGCACATGACTTCATGGTCGATGAGAATAAAATATACAAGGAATTTTCAGCGATCTATTTCGCCAAGGGCAAGTTTCAGGGTCGGAAATCGAACTGCCTGAGTCAACATTTGCGATTAGTTTTTAACCTCTTCTGCGAAACGGATTTTGCTCAAATTTTGCACACGATTCGATAGTAGATGACAGCACAATATTCCAGTACTTTCAGGAATCTATCTCTCTAGTAGAAATTTTCAGGAGAAAAATTCGACTTACTGTGTCAAATCTTGCGATTCCCATTCAATCCACTTCTGGCAAACCATTTTGCTTAAATTTTACACATTAAACCATATTCAGTGACAATACAATTATTCTCCTAGTCCTATCTTATCAGGAGTAGATTTAGAAGTTAAAAGAAAATTTTCTGTGTCAAATATTGTAAATACTTTTTTATATATTTCCACTGAATTGTTCAAATGTTGTTTATTGGTCCATAACCGGAGAAAAAACAACACATTTTTATACATATGTCTATCTAATCAGGCTTAGGTTTCAGGTTTTACAGAGGTTCGTGATTTTAATCCCTTCATAACAGGGTACATGGTTGAATAATGAGTTTGCTTGATATCATAGTCGCGTAAAACTAAATTTAAAATTTTTAGTTTACTTTGGAATAAAATCAGGTTTATATATATATATATATATATATATATATAGTATCAGGTGGGCTGCGAGCGGTTTAAAACTTTAAGAACAATACTAATTCTAATATTTACTTAACTTTTAATAAAGAATTAAAATATTTACATTTATATACATAGAAGTTAATGAGCATTTAAAATAAAGTTCGTCACTTAGACATAATTTGTAGCACGCATAGTACTTAATTAACTACGTCAAATATAAATCGAAAGTCATTAAGGCGATACAGCCGTCAACACTGTATGCTTCGTCCAAACTCTTCAAGATCCGATCGTCAACTGAACTTTTTCTGGAAGGTGCTCCGTCTGCCGGGGATGTGCGCACACGTCAGAGGTGACGTCTTCCTGACATCACTGCTACGTCATTCCACGCTTGCGGCTGCAGTTCTGGTTTCAGAATAGAATGTTAGGAAAAAGGAAGTTGCTTATACTTCACTCGGCCATCCTTCCTCGACTGGACCTCCAGGCGATCACACTGAAAAATACAAAGAAAAAAACAAACAAACACAAAAGCAACACAAAATAAAAACAAACTTATTTACAATACATTTCAATTTTTTGCTTTTAAACTAAGTGATCCTATGTCTGAGGATCTTAGCATGAGTGGGTATGCAATAGGAGCCTTCATAGCATCCATTTCTAACTTTTTCATCAATATTATCATTTTTAATTTTTACAGTCGTACAGTTGTAGAGAATTAAACTTCTCCATGCTCATTTAACTTTAACTTTACTGAAGGCTGAATGCTGCCAACTTACTTGTTTAACTTTAGATTGACTTGAAGCTGTAAATGAAATACTTAAACTATGAAGAAACGACAGAGTCAGATTTGTAAAATCAATTAAACTTTAATTGAGCATAAATAAGAAGGGGGACGCTGGACTATACTGGCATCTAGTAATTTACTACTTAAAATGGGCAGCCCTCTTAAATACTTTGATATTAATAAATAACCCCATACTTTACTTTACTTTTCTTTACTTAATTATTCGCAAAAGATCTCAACTACCCTTATTTAAATTAGCTTCTAACGCCGAGTAATCTTTCGATTAGCAGGAGGATTCCCTGGCACTGCTATCTACTTGACTTACATCTAACTATATCCTAAACCGCTAACAGCTAGCTCCATCAACTCTCACTCCGACTAACTTTAACTCCTCTCCAACTCACTCACCTGACCAACTCAAAAGCAATCTTCGTTCTTTTATACAATTCAGTTTCTAAAAATATTAGCATAATGTCAATTACGATTTTAGCTTAGGATCGGAACTAACTCTATCAAATCCTAAAACATCCGCATTCATGTGTTACTTGTGAAGTGCGAAATTTAATTGCAGCATTTCGCTAACCTCACAGCTCCCCCCCCCCCCTAAAAAACAAATTTGCACGTAAAATTCCCCAACGGGTTTTTACCCGTGAAAATTTTAGAGTAATATTATGCAAATAAAAATTTTAGCTGCAGTGACTGACTGCTAAAATGAACTGCATAAGACTTTAGAGAACAAAAGAGGGGGGAAACTTAAATTTAACTAGACTGCCCAACAAGAAGTATATTGCTTTAAAAAAAAAATAGGGAAAAAAAAATTTAAGAGTACACGGCCAAAAACTGGACACTTACATATAATTTTAAGTAGCTTAAATAGCTTTTTTTTTAAAAAAAAAAATGTTTCTTATGCTCAATGTAAGACGCTTTATTCCAGAAACCGTTTGTACTCAATTTAGTTATCTAGAAGTCCAGCGTTATTACAGCGGGGCAATACATTCATCTTTCCGTAAACAAATGGAAAGGAAAAAATTGTATGAATTAAAAAAATGTAGTACAAATGTGATCATTGTTCAGTTTAACGTGTAACATAATTTTATAAAAAAACTTGTTGATTCTTCATCCAATCTGAAGGTCAGTCTAGACCCAGATAATCCTCAGCTAACCAAAGTACTTGTGTAAAATGATTCTGTAAAGAAAGTCTTTATGTCAGTTGTTCATAAAAAAAAATCAGTTTTTATCAGATTTTATCTTGAAAATGTCAATCCAGACTGCTGGCACAGTTCAAAAACACTTTCCTTCAGAAAAAGAGAAACTCTGCTGGCAGATTTCCAAAAACTTTCCTCGACTTCACGTGAAAAGCAACAATCCCCAAGAAACCATCCTGGATTCAGATTCAACTACCAGTACTTCGGGTTTGAAGTAGAGAACTGGACCTCAGATTTTCTAAAATTAAAACTTTTTTAAACGTATATATGAAAAATAGACGTGAATTACACTTTTATATATAGATAAATGACATAATTTTAGACGTAAGCAATATTTTAGCTAGCTATTTGCATAAGGGAAAAACAAAATGTTAGTGGGTTAATAAGTTTAGTCGTTAAACGCGAAATTTACATGCAAAAATAGTTATAAAAAAAATTCTTTTTTCCGTTACCCCATACTAATAGATATACATACATAAAAACTTTTAGTAAAAAAAATTCAAAAGTTTACGACAAGAAAATTCATTTGATACACTTTATACAACAACATTTAGAAAACATATTTAAGGATACAAAATTTTCACAACTGCAGTTGATCGCTAAGAAATAAAAAAGATTTACGTACATATATTTTACATTACATTTACAAAACTACAGAGAAAAATGTTTACACACTTATAAAAGTGTATTTTATACAATTTACGACATTTAGAAAAATATATATATAATGAATAGATATATATACAAATTATTGAAAAAGTTTTCAAGACTCCGTTGTTGGCTAAAAAATAGAAAAGTAGTAGCGTATATACATATTGATCATGCAAAAACTTAGAGAGAAAATTTATATACAAAGGTAAGAAAATTTATCTTACGAATCGCTGCAGGTGATGGCTGAAACAGAGGGCATTTAAGTACATGCAGATATAGATCATTCAAAAACGAAAGAGGGGGAAATGTTTATATCAAAGTTCAAAAAGGTTTTTTTTACCAAAAACTGCTGGTGATGGCTTAGAAATAAAAAGACATTAACATACATGAATATATTATATACAGAAAAAAATTTATGACATGTAAACAGTACATGAAATTTCGAGAGATGAAAGTTCATGCCATACGTTTAAATTTTGCATTTTTAGATTTTAAAAGTTCATGCAGCAAGTTTAAATTTAGATTTGTGATATTTTAAAAGGTTCATCTCTTTGAGATAATAATTGAAAGTCCAGAAGAAAGTTGTACATGTCGAAAATTTTAGTACAGTACTGATAAACCAATACTTGAGAAAAACTAAAATACTGAACGATACGACCTGACAAATTGAGTCCTTTATAGCAGCAAAATAAGATATGCAGGTCAGACTGGCCTGTAGAGTTGTTGTGGCAATTTCAGTGCTGGTGGCTTGTAGAACGGAGTCCGGCATCGGCGATGCATTTTTCTGGGATGGACTCGAGCCCGGTTCCTTGTCACTCTCAGGAGGGGGTTTCACGCCTAGAGCCTTTTCACTGTTCGGAGGAAGTTGTCTTCGCTCCATACTCACACATTTGGAGGTCCTGGAGAGCTTATAGACTTTAAGAGTTTTTAGTTTATTAGAGGAAATTACCACACTGGCTTTTACTATAGGCGGCGTGTCATTTAAACTAGCGACCCCTTTATCCGATTTTTTCGTGCGATGTACGACTTGATCGTTGAATTTATGCACTGGATGTGCCGAATTAGAGTTGGTTAACATTGCATTTTGAACAGTATTAATTTCATTTACATTAGTTAGTAGATTTTCTTCAAAATTAGTTACGAGATCTTTAGAAACACAGTGGTTAAACTTTTCACTTTGTTTTACTCGAGCTTCAGTCATGCTTGATATTTCGGCTTGAACCGGTTTAGCATTTAAATGCGAATGAGGGCTATGCGAGGTTTGAACAGCAGAATTTAGCGGAGCATTCATTTCACCTAAAGCAAGGGATTCATCTACAGAGTTAGGTTCAATCGTATTTTCCTTTTCCATCGCCACGCTAGATATTTTATCAGATTTTCCGTCCGTAGCTAAATTTTGAATGACCGCCGTAAATTAATTTGTATCGCTGTTTAAGGGCGTAGTTTGCTCGTTTAGTTCAAATGTCATTTGGCTTTTTTCACTAGAAATAACGGCTTCATTGCCAGTTTTAGGTTGGTTTAAATTATAGGAGCTTGCTTCCTGTGACTTAATAATGTCTTGTGGTTTTTCCACCGGGTTTATTACTGCTTCCCACTGACGTTCGTTAGGGGGGAGAGAACGGTCATGCTGTAATCGTAGTTTATCATACGGAGTGGCGAAAAGATCGATCACTTTGCGTTTTAAATCATCATACGTTGGATTTGGGCCAAGCGAATGGCAGGCGATTAATCTATGCCACTGTCTCGGTTCTCCTTCTAGGGAGTATGCTAGCCACGAGTAGTGGTTTTTTACATTAATTTTATGAAAATTAAAAAAATATTCTAGCTGCTCAAAAAATTGCAGCACACTATTAGTGCCGTCAAAAAAGACTTGCTCGTGGGGGGGATTCGAGCAAAGATGGGCGCCAATGTAGAGAATTAAACTTCTCCATGCTCATTTAACTTTAACTTTACTGAAGGTTGAATGCTGCCAACTTACTTGTTTAACTTTAGATTGACTTGAAGCTGTAAATGAAATACTTAAACTATGAAGAAACGACAGAGTCAGATTTGTAAAATCAATTAAACTTTAATTGAGCATAAATAAGAAGGGGGACGCTGGACTATACTGGCATCTAGTAATTTACTACTTAAAATGGGCAGCCCTCTTAAATACTTTGATATTAATAAATAACCCCATACTTTACTTTACTTTTCTTTACTTAATTATTCGCAAAAGATCTCAACTACCCTTATTTAAATTAGCTTCTAACGCCGAGTAATCTTTCGATTAGCAGGAGGATTCCCTGGCACTGCTATCTACTTGACTTACATCTAACTATATCCTAAACCGCTAACAGCTAGCTCCATCAACTCTCACTCCGACTAACTTTAACTCCTCTCCAACTCACTCACCTGACCAACTCAAAAGCAATCTTCGTTCTTTTATACAATTCAGTTTCTAAAAATATTAGCATAATGTCAATTACGATTTTAGCTTAGGATCGGAACTAACTCTATCAAATCCTAAAACATCCGCATTCATGTGTTACTTGTGAAGTGCGAAATTTAATTGCAGCATTTCGCTAACCTCACACAGTTACAAAAGTACATCAGTTTTGGCTTTACGGCAACTTGGTCGCTTAGTTCACCAGTTTTTGGTGGTTGTTTACTCAATTTATTTTTTGCTTTATTTTTCTTTTTAACTTTAACACATAGTTCTTTAGCAGGTTTACGCAAATCTTTACTTTGGGACTCAAAGTTATCTTGGGACTCGAACTCGAGACCCTCCAATCGATCATTTTCAGTCTTAATGCCTCTTAAGGATTTTGTTGCATCAAGTTCAGTCGAAAAGTCTATAATGGCAGTTTTATATGCAGGGAAAACTTCTAATTTTATTTGCACAGCTTTAGGAAATAATATGGCTATTTCACCAATCGTGGTTTTCAGTGGAAGTGATGGAATGAACAACTTTCCAAAATTGACACTGGCAGTCTCTTCTTTAGGCATATTCTGTCTTTTACACTCGATGGAATCTATCGTCGATGGCTTTTTTCTGGATTTCTTCCTTTTAAGGAGTTTGGAATTTTCGTCAACTTTTTCTTTTAGCTCTTTCAACTCTTCGGCTAACTGTGAAATTTTTCTAAGTAAGGCTTGTTTTTCATCTTTCTTCGAGTAAGTGTTTTCAGGATTTAGCGACTTCATTTGGGAAACATTCGTCTGGCTTCGTCCCTTTCGTCGCGGCTCCTCCTCTTCATCACTATCATCATCTATTTGGATAATGCTCGTTTGGTTTTGTTTCTGTCGTCGAGGCTCCTCTTCTTCATCACTGTCATCGTCCACACTATTATCATCCTTCAAAAGCATCTTATCGTCATCACTTTCGTCATTTTCGTATTCATCGTCATTTCACTTACGGGAGATTCTAGTGATTTTTTTGACAGCATAACAGGGTGAGGGGTTATATTTTCACATTTTTTAGCATTATTCAAAGTTTCATTTATTTCTGGGGAAATTTCAAAATTTTTGTTCTCAAAGTTAATAGGGGCATCAATAACAACATTCGATTTAATTTCGTTTTGATATGTATTTACAGGGAGTACTGTTACCAAATTTACCTCTAGAGAATTACACTTATTTCTCATAAAAATGCCTTTCTCATTAATCGTTGTTTCACCCAGCATTAACACATTCATGCCAATAATTACATCATAGGGGATCATATCATCAGGTACAACATAAACATCAGTCTCACATTGTAATTCATCAATTTTGAGATTCACTTTAATTGAGCCTAACGGCTTTAGAGAACTTTTCCCGATCCCCCTCAAAGTGGTACTTATTAAATTTAATTTATTTACATTCAACCTATCAAAAGTACTTTTACGCAACAATGTTGCTTCACTTCCTGTGTCTATTATACCTATGAAATTTATGTCATTTACTTGTATAATTTTACTCATATTTTGATTAACATTAATACACAGTGCATCAACTTCTGGTTTCGAACCTGGGCACTCGGAACTTTTATGCCCGTACTGCTTGCAGGAAAAACATTTCAGGCCTTTGGCCTTATGAGGGCAATCTCTAGACACATGATTTTTTTCCCCACAATTATAACAGAATTTATTTACTTCATTTTTAAGACCAAATTTTTCATGTACGTTATAGGCTATATGCTTCGGCTTTGTGCTATATTCTACTTTATGCATTCTATCAAATTTATGTCTAATTTTTTCAGTGTCTCTTTTGTACACTTCATATAATTTCAATTTTTCTTTAAATTCACGAATATTTTTTGCACCATAAAGAATTAGTTTATTTTCACTTTTGTCATTTATTCCTTGGATCACGTAATGCATTAACGCGGCATCTTCAATGTGCCCGTTTCTACTCAGCTCACGCATTTTGAAAAAATATTCTGTAACTGACTCATCGCCTCTAATTTTCCTTTTATTTAATATATCATGCAAAGAGGCGGAATTTATTTCTAATTTAAACTCTTCAATAAGTGCATTTTTTAGTTTCTTATACGTTAATAATCTTTTTTCAGATCTCACAAATAAAAGAGCGTTTCCGCTCAGAGACCTTTTACAGAAAATTATTTTTTGTAGTTCATTAAGATTAAACATCACTGATAATTCCTCAAATTCGTTAAAAAACTCAATAATATTTTCATGCGGTTCGCCGCTAAATTTAGACATGGAATTTTCAAAATCATTGAAAGAAACAGTTGCACTACGTAATCCAAAATTCACATTATTATTATTACCAATTTCATTATTTTCATAATACCTATTATCATAAACTTGGCATTGCACAGAAGAGTCAATTTTTTCGACGTCATTATCACCACTGCTTTCGCTACTCGATTCATCCTGCGAATCTTCCTCATCTGAATTATTCTCGGAACATTCTTGTTTCAACAACTCCGTGTCACACAAATGTAATAATAATCGATCTCGCAGTTCATTCTTGCTCCCATCAAAAGGAACATTTAATACATTACAGATAATAATTAGTTCATTTAATGAAAAATTTTTATCAATTACTTTTTGCTTTTCAAGGTATTTTTCGTCGCCAATGGCGAAAGTGAATCCTTGAAACTTTCTTATTCTGCATCTGTTCCTACGATCGCCGTTCTCATCGAATAAAAACCGATGCAGAATTTTAATTTTACTATAGTTCTCTATCTTCAGTGCATTGCCAATTTTGGGTATATCCCCAAGAGAAACCATTTTATAGGAAGATAAAGTGTACGTACCTTTGTAGAGCCGAAACAGCTGTTGTTTTAAATTTTATTTAAAATTTCCATTTAGTCGACTTGCTGTTTTAATCCTCGAGAACCCTGAAGAACAGATTTCACACTTTACCACTCCTTTATCCACATAGTTGTAGTCGGCACTCATTTGTAGAAACACACACAACTAGTTGAATCATGGTTTAAGAATAAAAAAGTTCAGTCCAACAAATATTTATACAGTTCATCCACTTAAAAATAAGTTCACTTTAAAAAAAAAAAAGTGTTCTGTTCTTTATTCAAACATTTACGAGCGATCGAAATAATTTATGTTAAAATTAAAATAATCGATTTATCCTTTATCAAGTAGATTTCATTCTTTATCCAGTAGATTTTATTCTTGATCACGTTCAATCAAATGTTTAAGTTAAATTAAAATTCGCGTTCTATCCCACTTCTGATATAGTATCAGGTGGGCTGCGAGCGGTTTAAAACTTTAAGAACAATACTAATTCTAATATTTACTTAACTTTTAATAAAGAATTAAAATATTTACATTTATATACATAGAAGTTAATGAGCATTTAAAATAAAGTTCGTCACTTAGACATAATTTGTAGCACGCATAGTACTTAATTAACTACGTCAAATATAAATCGAAAGTCATTAAGGCGATACAGCCGTCAACGCTGTATGCTTCGTCCAAACTCTTCAAGATCCGATCGTCAACTGAACTTTTTCTGGAAGGTGATCCGTCTGCCGGGGATGTGCGCACACGTCAGAGGTGACGTCTTCCTGACATCACTGCTACGTCATTCCACGCTTGCGGCTGCAGTTCTGGTTTCAGAATAGAATGTTAGGAAAAAGGAAGTTGCTTATACTTCATATATATATATATATATATATATATATATATATATATATATATATATATATATATTTTAAATTTATCACTCGATTTTTTACAACAAAAACATTACTTCTCAATAAGTTCTGAAAAATATTCGCACATCATTTTACAAGATATATTTAAAATTTGTTGAAAACAAATATTTTGCGAAAAATGCAAATCTCATACAGTCAGATATATTTTACTATAAACAGTAAAGGAATATTTTTAAGCTGTCAAAACAATTAAATAATGTATATAGTTAAGACATATTATAAATTCAAGAAATGAAAATGTTTAATTAATAACTGCAATCCAAATAATAACATGATGTCTAGTCAACTTAGTAATTTGATTTATTTAGCTTTAAACGAGAATTCTGTTATCCATCATATCAATATGGTCATAGTTAATTAATTATAATTACTACATATTATTTAATGTTTAGGTAATTCAGATAGATTTCCATAAAATAAATTATTGAAATAGAATGAAACATTTTATTTATTAAAATAGAATGTTATACATGGAATGCATATTTCATTTATTGGAAATCAAATTATTCTAATTATTCAAAGAAATATTTCCATCTAAATGAATAACGAGGGTGACTTTCATCGAGATTTATTATTGAATATTTAAGTAATTTATGAGATAAAAATCTATTTTCTCAAATTTAAATTAATATCCGTAATTCTAAATACTAGATCTACATGTCTTTAGAAAAAATTATTTAAAGATAATTTAATAAATTTTTGTATGTAATATTTGACAAATACATATCATTTAATGTGATAAAACGTTAATTAATATAGAAATTATGGAAATATATCACATATAAATTTTATAAATTTATGTAATATTTTTAAAAATTCCAAAATAATATTTTTTTTCTTCTTCTTTTTTTCTAACTTTACAGAAAAACAATTAGTTATTCTCTTTTATTCTTTAGACTACTTTATGATTTTTTTTTAAGAGAGTTATTGTTATCAAAAAATTATTAGCATCAAGCGCTAATAATGTTTTTGACAAATAAAAACAATAATTATAAATGCGTGTATTAAATCAGATTTTTAAAATGTAAAATACTATTTAAAAAATAATTTAAAGCACCAAACAAGAATTGAAATTTGTAAAGCAATAAAGCCACTTTTGAAGTAAAATATTAGTTTAAATAAATAACCAATTAAATCTTCCACTTATATCCAAAGAATACTCTCATAATTAAATTCTAAATTATTATTAAAGGTAAAACTATTATATATTCTACTGTTTTCTATATTCATTACATATATATATATATATATTAAATGCCAATATGTTAAAGCGTTCTTAATAAGGCTTACTTAGTTTTTATCAATACCTATTTTTCTGCAGATACCACCTGTCTACATATAATGCGAATTCTTTGAGAGCTTAGATTCAGAAACTTTACTCTCAAAAATCCATTACGTATGATAATAAATTGTATTTTTACAGTAAATCGATGATGATTACATTTTTATTGATAGTTCGTTTGTAAACATTCTCTAGAACTGCGTTTAATGATTTGCATAATTATTGAAACATTTATGATTTTTTATGATTTGTATTCGCTCAAACCATATAAAACACTTTTTGTAAATAATTATGATAATAATAACTGATTCAGATTTTAACACAAACTGTTCAAAATTGGCTATTCTAAACCATTTGCTTGGTACGTCTCTATACACAGGAAGAATATGCATAAAACAAAATACATGTAAGATTCTTTACTTTCATAAATTATTTGATTGTTTTTTATCACTTGCTTCGATCTTTTTATTATTATTTACAGTTTTTTCAGTTTTATTTCATTAAAAAGGTTGCATTGCATAAATATATACATTAAAATGTCACAGAAGAAAGTTTGTAGAGAAAAAAAAAAAGATATTCGTAAACAACACCAAAAAAAGAAAAATAGAAAGGAAAAATAGAAAGAAAGAAAAAGACATAAACGCAGCAATTGTTTCGGGTCGAAATAGTTAAAATACGTCTTTCACCACATGAAAGAGCATCGATTTTTTGCTGTTTTTTTTTTACTAATGGAAGTTTTGTGATTACTACCATATTGAGTTTTCTATAATGGTAAAATCATATATATTTTTGAAAAAAGTTTGTTATTTCAGTTTCTAGTGTTTCAACAAACATTTTCTCACATTTGGTAAATCGTGTATCAAGAACTCAGGAGCTCCAACGTTCCATCTTCATTTCACATGGGTATATATATATATATATATATATATATATATATATATATATGATAAACTCATTTCATAATGAGATACACTTTTATTGAATCTGTTTCAAGGAGAAAATTTCTGACGGCGACTACCGCCCCCTCAACTCCCTTTAAGTATATGCTTTTTTTTTAACTATATGTTTTTATAACATACTGAAATAGATATTGAGTAGTAATTAATCAAAATATACAATTTATTGAAATATTAATTCGTAATAATATTACGTAAATTGATTTTGTTAATGTAATTTAACGATGAACAATTATGCACACTTATAAATCAAATTTTATTGAAACACTTTGTAGAATTTTTTTTTTACTATAGTGAAATCTGTTACAGAAATATAAAAAAAAAATTCTCTTAAAATTTTCCGGTACACTGAGAATAAATTCTGTAACTGACATATAGAGTCTAAATTGTGGCTCTAGATTTTTAGTTGCTTGTCATCCTTATAAATTCTAGTCCCCTTTGAAATCGAGTTCTAGAAACTCCTATTAGAATTCTAGAGCGTTTGCCAATATTCTCGAGGGCAAAGTTATTTAAACATCTCTGTAAATAAATGCGAATACAAGAGGCGGGTTTCAGTAACTGCAATTGTGGTTCATTACCCAATTCCAGAAAATCAAGCGAGAATTTTTCGCAATACAAATAATCTGGTGTGTCACTCACACGACTTTCTCTTACCCTGAAATTTAATACTATAAATATAGGTTGGAGATTAAGAGGTAAGATAACGAGTACTGTTATGTAAACCTATGTTAAACAATTCATATTAGGCTTCTGAAGAGTTTTATATGATAATTAGTTCTGTGTGAGGGGGGCTACCGCCCCCCTCAACCCCCCGTTTCATTAATGCACCTACATTTATATAGAATTTAATTCGGTTATTAAAAAATATTTCTCTTTTTAAAAAATAATTTATTAAAATTATTATTTAAAAAAATTATCTTTTATGATAAAGCAGACGATTTCCATATTAGAGAAGTAGTTTAACACCAAATACCCAAAAAAAGTCCATTTTATTCTCAATATAAAAAAAAAAAAAAAAAAAAAAAAAAAAAAAAGTTTTTTTTTTTTCGTTAAAAGTAAAAAAAATCGATAACTTTGTTTTAAATTATCGCAGATCGATGGTTCAACCATTCGTTTTAAAGATATTTTCGAGCTCTTTTGAAAGATACCCATCATGAAAATTTACTCCCCTCGAGGGCGGACTTCCCCCCAGGGGGGGGGGGGGAGGCGAGGCTCCTACATACACAAAAAAATTTTCCCAGTTAACTGTCTCTATTACAAAAAATATATATTTGTTTGATTTGGTTTAGTGCAGTCTATAGACGTTAAACTCTACTTACCTGCAATTTCCCCCATAGACGTAATGTATTAGAATTCTCTTGATTGTCCCTGTACACGAACCATTTGCTTGATCTTAACGAAAAGCTTACTGCAGCATCCCTATATGATACACATTTAGAATACCAAGTTTGAACTTTCTGCCATAATTTGTTTTTGAGATATGCTGATAACAGACACAGACACACACACACACAGAGACACACACACACACACACAGACACACAGACCATTTGCTAAAAACATGATTTTCATATTCAGGGGACCTCAGAACGTGTAAATATAACAAAATCTAGCGTTCGAAAATTTGATCCAAAAACAATACTTTCTCTACCTTATGGGTAAGAGAAAGTAAAAATTCAGAATATTTAGAATATTGTTTCACCATCTAGAAATGTGTAGTAGACTAGAAATTCTCGATCATTTTGTCTGAAGGCGGTATAGTTTTTTTTTTTTTTTTTTTTTTTTTTTCTCAGTGTAGCCAAAATTCGTAAAAGTTTTTCAATTTATCTGTACACTAAGCACAAATACTATATACACCAAAAAACTATACCATTGTAATTTCATGTTACTCATAAATATTTATATAATACGTAATTTTAGGCAATCCAATGATTACGAATCGTTCTCTATGCTTATCCCTGTACATTACTTGCTAATTATATGTACTAATAGCTGAATCTGTGTCAGTTTTATCCCTTTTCTGAAGAATCAGTGCTTTTAAGAATCCAAATAACATAAGCTAATTTCACTATATTGAATGTAGTGTAACGGTTATAAATTGTACGGATAGATAATATTATCTATAGATCATAATGAACCGATATTATTAATGTGTAACGCGAAATACAAATATTTCAAAAACTAATTCTAATACTGCACAATTATGAGATTTTACCCTCGTTCCAAACTCTCTCTTCGTTTGGAAATTTCTTTTTTCTTGATTTTACATTATATTTTCATGTACTTAATCCAGGAAACGTAACAGAATCTCATGTAACTTTTATGTACCAGTTCTCTATTTTGTTTTTATTTTTGCCTCTACTGACGGTAAGAGATTGATATAAGGGATATTTAGAAATGAAAAATTTTGAAGCGGTCTGCTAGCAGACAGATTGCGACTTTTCTGTACTAGTGCTTTAGTTTATTTGTATTTTTGTCTCTACTGAAGGAAAGAGACTGATATCAGGAATATTTAGAAATGAAAATTTTTGAAACAGTCTGCTGTCAGACTGATTGCGAAATATGATTTGAAATACAGGAAAATACGAAAAATAGGAAAATGCGAAATGCGTTCTAAAATACAGGAAAAAAGCTAAGTAAGAACTCGAGATATCTATCTTTCACTTTAAAATCTTTAATGATTTTTTTTTTACTTCCTTTATGTAATGGCATAAAATCTAGTTCCCTAAACAGATATCCATAATAGTACAACCCGAATAAACTACTACTTCAGAAACGCCAAAGAAAAATATTTGCCAAATCAAATATTTTTCTTTGGCGTTTCTGACGTAGTAGTTTATTCGGGTTGTAATATTCCATCGCCAAGTCTCCTGTTATTATCCATAATAGTGTTCTGAATTCATCTGTATTCTTATTCATTCCTCATTATGTAAACTTTAATTTTTATATTATGAATTAATGCTTGTAATTTACTTTTAGGAACTACCTTTTCAAACATAAATACAGTTTTCACCAAACATGATTTAATATTTCTAAATGATTTGCGAACATTTCAAAGTCATTAGTGTTGTAATATTTACAATAATTTAATTAAATACCTTTACATATTCTGCATTATTCAACAAGCATTTAACATTAATTAGTTTAAATTATTAGTTTCTTACTTAATACGGTGTTTAATTAAAATGGTTGTAACAGATGAAATGCGGATTTCATTAAATTGCATAACAAGCTAGCAAATAACTTCTGAGAAGTATTTAGAATTTATTAGAAAATCATGATGTTTCTTCAGAATTTTTCATTAATATTTAAGTAATTTTCTTTAAAATATATGTTTTTCCAACTTTAATAATGGTTTAGTAATTTTAATGTTATAAGATGCTTTGTTAGTTTAAAATACTCTGTTAATTTAAAACATTTATTTCATTTATTATTATTATTATTTTATTATTATTTTATTATTATTTATTTATTATTATTATTATTATTATTATTATTATTATTGTTATTATTATTATTTTTAATATTAGATATAATAGTCCATGTTATAAGCGAAATTCCCCCAATATTTACGTACTTTTTTAGACGTTAATGATAATTAAAGTCATATTCCTGTATTTCATACTTATTTTATGCAAAAAATAAATGAAAATTGTCTTGATGACAGATTTTCTTTACATACCAGAATCATTAAAATCAGTAGAATTTTTTTTTTTTTCTGCTATATTCAAAGGAAGAAAGCATTGGATTATTAAAAGTTTTTAATTTCTGGGTTTTCACAAGTTTATACGCTTTAAGAGTTACTAAATTTGTTTTGACCATTTTAGGTATAATATATTTCTATGTATTTCAATCTATGTGACTGTGTGTATGTAATACAAATTATGGTAGTTCTAGATAAAGAGTTTATGCAATTAATTTATTTTAAATATCATATATAGTTGTTTGCGACATAAATTGGTGTCTTTCAACTTTTGATTCATATCAAAACAGATAACGATGATTTGCTGCTATCTCTGTCATTTACGAAAGGCTATATATTAGATTCCATAGTGCAGAAAAAGTAAAGATGGCAATTATGTAAAAAAAAAATCTGATTCAGTTTTGTTGAATTATTTAAAAAAACAGCTTATGTTCCTATGTAGATTTATACATATACACAAGGTAAGACTTTTGAAAAAAATTATTGTTATATTTCGAGATGTGCAATTAATTTTGTTTTCTAATTACTATTATTATTACTTGGAAATCTTTAAGATTTTTATTGTAAATACAATTTTTTAGAATGAAACAAAGACTATTTTTATGATAAAAGTGGGAAGTTTTTTTTTCTTTGTTACTTTATTAGTATTAATTTAGCTTAATATGAGATAAAAAAAAAGTGGTGTCTCCATTTTGCGACAGATGAAAATAAGAAAAATAATAATAAAAGAAATATGCCAATTTTAATTACGAAGAAAAATGATAAATAATATTAATAATAATAAAATATGCTGAGTTTAAATACATGATTAGCGAAAATAATAATAATAAAATAAACTCATGAATAATAACATTGTACTTTTCTTACAATACATTATTTACGAATAGTTAAAAAATAGTCCTCTCTTCCTAAAAAACAAAATTTTAAAGGCAAAAATAGAAATAATAATAATAATAGAAGTTTCATTTTTTTATAGATAAATAAATAATTGTATTTATATTAAAAAAATAAATATAATATGAAAGGTTAAAAACCAATAATTACTAATATGAATATTATAAAGAAAACAAATTCACATGCATAATGTGCAAGAATATGCAGCAAAATAGAAGATATGTAAAATAAATAATAATGAAAAAGTTTTTAATTAATGTAGGCATAAAATTAACAAACTAGAAGGCAGAAAAAAAAATGAGGCAATTGATAAGGAACCTCACATGGTGAGGTAGGAACAGTACGATGTTTAACGAGTTATTAGTAAAAACAAAAAGAAGCTTAGCCACCCTACATCTTACTATGAAGAAAAAAGAACTAAACCACTTTAGTTCAGAATACAAAGATGAAAATAATATAAATATATGTAAATTGAGTCGAGAGGTTTCACGATAGCTATTATTAAGCTTAAGTTTAATAAATAAAAATTACATTAATGTCTAATTTTATTTTATTATTTTTATTCTATATATATATATATATATATATATATATATATATATAGTTACGAATTTGTAAACAGTAATTTTTCTGTGATTTCATCTAAAGAGGCTTAGTCAAGTTATAAAATGTTAATTTTCTGTATTTCTAACTTGTTTTTGCGTTAAAATAACTCATTTTCCATTAAAAACTTGCTAAAATGTTTCACCAGTGCCGATAATGAATTTCGCGACAATTTTGGGACTTTATCACATCTTGGCGTGTTTTTTGGAGATCTTGGCGAGAGAATTCTTATCATCGATATATTGATTATCTAAGCTGTAACAAGGTGGTGGTCCGATGTTAGGCAGACCGCTTTTTCTAAAGTAGTTCCATAATTCTAAACGAGTTCATCTTAAAGCTCTAACACGAATTTCTACAAGACTTTGGAAAACTCTAGAGTTATACAAGGCTATATAAAAGGATTTGATTTCGGGCGTCAGTAAGTTTCCGCCAAGACATTGCGTTATAAAAAGCTCTGCTTGACTAAGCCTTCTGCTATCGATTACTATGCTGTGTGTTATGCTTATAGTACTGTTTATGCTGTGATTTTTATATTGTCAGCTGTTATTTAAGGAGCGTTTTCTAGTGAAATTGGAGTTGATACTTGTTTGACAGACCTGTAATCTTCTGGAATATTCTGTAAATAAACTTGTAGCTACCGCAAAATCTATCATTCATTCAGGGACAATTCACAAACCCAGAGTACACAACAATATATACTTTACTGATGTGGAAAATGTCTGTACTAGATATTATTATGCTTCAGTTAACTCAATAGAATTACTTTAATGTCTAATTATATTTTATTAATTTTATTTGTTTATATATTTATTTCAGACAAAGTACTAGTATTACTTTTGCAAAAACAAATATTATACTAGATCTCATTTATAATTTATTACATTTCTAGATGAAAATTGCAGGCAATCAACTTAATCCCTTTTTATATGCCGCATGCACATTAAGAGGGATATTTATTTCATGCTAAGGCCTCATTTTCCGCAATCTGATGACATTTCTTCACTTTTCATAAGACGATAAGTAAACTTGTGTATTATACTATTCTTCTGTTAGTATATTGAATGATATATATCACATCTTCCGCTGGTATGTTTATTTTGATTTCAGAATTGTTGAGGGAATACAATGACTTCCATTTAATAGTAAACGATAGAGGTTTTCTGTGACCTCTTGCATATTATATTAATCGAAATATACTCAAAATATTTTATAAGGGATGATAGTTTATCATCTAATCTTAAAACTATTTCTGTTGCTGAAATGCTTTAAGTGTTCTTAAAATAGGGCATAATCTTTTTATTACACATTTTGAATTTGTATGTTTACTTTTACTGAATAGTTTGACATATTTATACTTACAGTGGATCGATAGATCAGGAGCCTCAGTGTCTCATTGTATTACTCATTATTGAGTGGTTATTTTATATTTGTTCTGCATTCTATATGTATAAATGCATATAATTGACTAATTTAAGAATTAGATATAGTCATGTAGAAAAGAAGTATTACCTCTCTTTATTCTCACATTCAATATATGCTATCTTTATCCAATATCTGTATAATACTAACGAAAATAAAAAAAACAGCAGTTACCAAATATATAAGATAATTTACCAGAATCATTTGTGTGGTTTTGTAAATTAAGTATTAATGCTATATGCAAACTTTTTTCTACAGAAAACTATTTTATTATTTTTGTTAATATATATATATATATATATATCAATTTCTTTGTGTTGACCGCAATGTAATAATGTTAAGCAGTACTTGAAAAAAATTTGTCAGTGGACAGCAATATTTAAATATATTTTTTTTGTTCCAATCCATGAGCACAAAGTTAGCCAAAAAGCACCAAAAGTTAAACTGATAATTCGTGTATTTATAATTATTTCTACAAAATTTCAAATCGATTGATTATGGTTCATAGCAGGGGCATTGACAAAAAGGGGGAGGGAGGGACATTAGGGTTTCATGATCTCGCCCTCCTGATGCTTCAAAATTAAATATACAGGGTAAGTCAAAATGAATACAGCGATTACAAACGGCTATAACTATTTAATGAAAAATAATTTATCGATAAGATTAGCACAGAATGTAGAAGGAACTTCAAAATTTTGTATACATACGTCATAGATGTTCTATGTGACTTCCCTTGGTCACACGGACAACATCTAGGCGGTAGTCCATTTCACGCCATACATAGTCACCGACGCAAGTGCATTACAAATGCGTACTTTGAGTTCTTCAGTTGTTTTGGGCATGGAAAGCACATACACCCTGTCTTTCACATAAACCCATAGATAAAAATCGCAGGGTCTCAAAGTACGCATTTGTAATGCGCTTGCGTCGGTGACTGCAGACATGCTTCAGAACGTATGGCGTGAAATGGACGACTGTTTAGATGTTGTCCGTGTGACCAAGAGAAGTCACAAAGAACATCTATGACGTATGTGTACGAAATTTTGGAGTTCCATCTACATTCTGTGTTAATCTTATCAATAAATTCTTTTCCATTAAATATTTATAGCCGTTTGTAATCGCTATATTCATTTTGACTTACCCTGTATTTTCATTTTTGACCATTGAAACAATCTAGGAAGTCAGCCTCAGACCTCCAGCAAACCACTTTAGCTCAACGCAGTCAGTAAATGTCTCTAGCTAAGCCCCTGGTTCAAGGTATATATTCTCACACACACCAATATACAGACACAGAAAATTTTGCATCCCAACAGATATTTCTCAACAGAATCTCAATTCTCATTAAATTTTTAATCGAAATGACTGGTACGCTACCTAAAATATACGTCAATATGCGTAAAAATTTATATTTTATTGACAAAAATATATTTCAGATCGCAGACTTTGTAAGTATTAATACAATAGATTCTAAACTTCTCATTGTATGATGTAGGTTTAAAGATGCATATTATTTATTCATCAATTTATTGGTATTGGTTGATGGTGGTTAGTTGCATTTTTATTAGTGGTTAGATAGATGAA
The DNA here is from genome assembly GCA_963930645.1 of Salticus scenicus. Taxonomy (NCBI): domain Eukaryota; kingdom Metazoa; phylum Arthropoda; class Arachnida; order Araneae; family Salticidae; genus Salticus; species Salticus scenicus. Next base: position 226,597,240 of record OZ005654.1, read on the forward strand.
TTGTTTGTTGAAATGACTATTTAAAATAACGATTAAAAAGAGAGGAAAAAAAGGGGGGGGGGTGATTCCCGCAACTTATACAGACACAGAAAATTTTACATTCCAACAGGTATTTCCCAAATTTTACATCCAACAAGTAACGTTACGTGAAATATACATCAATATGCATAAAATTTTGTATTTTATTGACAAAAATATATATTTGAGATCTCATACTTTGTAAGTATATTAATGTAATAGGTTGTAAACTATTCATTGTATGATGTAGGTTTAAAGATGCATATTATTTATTCATCAATTTATTGGTTGATTGCATTGATTGATGGTGGTTAGTTGCATTGATTAGTGGTTAGATGGATGGATTGTTTGTTGAAATGACTGTTTAAAATAATGATTAAAAAGAGAGAAGAAAAAAAAGGGGGGGGGGGATTTCACTTATGTTCAGAAATAAAAATTTCAAGAAAAATCATTTTCTTTAGTTTCTGTTCACAATAATTTCACTTAGATTTTTAATCCTTAAAGAAACCATATCTCAAAATTATCACTCGAACTGACGTTTGTTCTTATGTAAAGGATTAAATTTTTTTTTCAAAAGTAAACTTTCATTTTAGTATAGAAGAAAATGGTGTAGCTCTTCGAGATTGTGTGAAATGCATTTTCAGAATTTCGTACAAAAATTCATGAAATCGATTATCGTTATTTTGAAAAGTAAAGACCATCTGGAAATGGCTGAATATTGTATTTGAGTAATAAAGCAATTTGCTTGCTTTGATAAATCATGTATTTTTCCTATTTCAAAAAACTTATTTTATACACAGAATATATCTTCAAATATGTATAATTTAAAGGTATCTATCCTATCTATCTATCTATGTATATATATAGGGGAGACCCGTGTACCTAGGGCCATCATGTACCTAGGACCACACCACTTTATTTGAATAATATTTAATTTTAAGTTTTAATACTCAGTTGGGCAAGTAACAACACCAATTGCTACTTTTACAACTACTTTGGAACTTTTGGGGAGAGAGTTTTGACAAGTTACATGTAGAAAACGAATTTACATGGTTTGAAGTAAAATTTTGCAGCTCATCTCTTTTGTTATTTTACGAAGGCAAGTCAAATATTTTTCTTTCATTTCTAGTGTATAATTTTGCTTGTTATATTGAGTAATAAATAACATATTTAATTAGTCCCCTCTGCATGTAGATTTTTTAGTGGAAGGCATTTTGAATGAAGTTACCAAAACTTGTACCTAGGGCCACATCGCTGCCTTCTACCTAGGGCCAGTGTGTTTGGACCTTTTAATACTTTCGCGGCCGCATGTTTTTGTCTTTTTGACAGTAAAGTCCGCCTGTGGGCGTTTTTCTCATAAGTTACAGTTTTTCAAAACAACATTTTCCGTATTCACATTTATATTACAAATGAATATGCATTATAATCATACTCTCTCTCTAATCAAAGTATTTGCATCCATAGTATACTGATTGTACAAATATGAATACTGTGTATATTTTTTAGAAACAAATAACATACAAATTGCAAAAGAAACGCCCACTGGTGGAGTTTCATATTTTCAGATGACGTGAATCTACGTCATCGGTCGAGAAAATGTTTAAAAACACAGTACAGCCTATAGTAATTGGATGCTGGCAAACCCTGGCAAACGAATCACTATATATGACGTTGCTGAAAGTGTTGGCAAGTCCTATCCGTCGGCCTTTACTCCAGTAAACATTCTATCAGGCTTTCGTGTATCCAGCATATAGCCAATAAATCAAAACACATTCACTGAGGATGAATATTTAAGTTCAAATGTGACTTAAAGACAAGACACCCCTCCATAAATTTAAAAAAAAAAAAGATTTTCCAGGAAGAAAATGAACCAACAATGATAGAATTGGATGTCTCTGTTTCGTGTCCTGTTGAAATTCCGAAACCTTCAACACCTAACATCTTTTCGTATGTTATGCTTTAACAGGTACGAACCTAAGCAAAACCTTTACCTAAAGCAAAACCTTCCACATCAAAGAAAAGATGTGACCAAAAACCAGAGAGATCTAGAAATCCAAGAGACACTCCAGAAAAAAAAGAAAAGAAATTGAAGGGGAAAAAAAAATACTGTTAGAATATCCGAAAGAAAAAAAAAAACTGAAAATTTTCGTATTTTAAATTAAGGCAACAACATGATAATTGTTATATGATAAATAAATATGTTACTTGATATTGTTTTTTTTATAAAATACATGTATATATGCTTATTTTCTATTCATTACAAAGTGAAATCTAAATTTGAGAGAATGGCCCTGGGTACAATGAGGTCTGGGTTGTACCTCTGGCCAAGAGTGAAGTTTTTTTAAAAACCTTCTATTTGTCGGAATATATTATTTTAGGTATATATATTAATCCCAATTAGAAGTAATTAGTCCTAATGATATGTACATATCAGTTTGAGAATTATAAACAGGTCAAGGGCTCTGTTTTTTTTCGGCATTGAAAAAAAGCGGCCCTAGGTACACGGGTCTCCCCTATATATATTTATTTAAATAGTAGTTATCGTAATAATAATAATAATAATAATATATATATATATATATATATATATATATATATATATATTAGCCCTTATTCTTAGTTATTAGATTTTTGTATAATTATTCGTTAAGCCATAAATTCCAAAGGTCTCGAAAGCTTTTTAAAATATTTTGAATATTTAAAAATGTTCATCTCTTGAAAAAGTAAAATATCTATATTTTTATCTAAAATTTCATTAGTGTTAAAACTTTCATTTCTTTATAGCATGTCTTTACCTCAATATATTTTTTTTTTTTTTTTATGCTTTTTAAGGCTTCACAATAAAAAGCTTCTAATCTTAAAAAATGATTTTTTACTTAAATTTTTATTTTGTGCTTTTTAGTTATAAATAAAGCTTCTTAGAAATCTAATCAAAATTTCTTAGAATATTGTGTTGACAACTAAAGATTTTTTTTAGCTACTGATATATATTTTTTTTATTATCTGTAAAAAAAATAGCATGTCAGCCTTTGAGGATCGAACCCACGACCAACGCGTTATCAGCATGACATTCTAACCAAAAGTCAAAGAACAGTCAAAAATGTCATAGAACATGCTAGAAAAATCTAAGAATTGCAAAAAAATATTGTTCTTGAATGCTTTTCGAAATACTTTGAATATTTAAGAATTCTCATCTCGAGTAAAAGTGAAATATTTGCATTCCTCTTTAAAATTTTCTTATTGTTAGAACTTTTTTTTTTTTTTTTTATAACATGTCTGCAAGAATAAAATTTTATTTTATGCTTTTTATGGCTCCAAAGCAAAAAGTTTCGAGGTTTTTTTTTTCTTTTTTTTTTTTTTTTTTTTTTTTTTTTACTGCTTCTTAAAAAAACTAATGAAAATTTCTTAAGATACTGTGTGGGCCACGAAAGGTTTTGTTTTTAATAAATGACATTTTTTTTTTATTAATTATCTACAAAAAGTAACACGTCGGCCTTTGAAGACCGAACCCACCCACAACCGTCGCGTTATCAACATAATGCTTTAACCAACTGAGCCATTGAACGATGTAAAAATTCCTTACATTTACTTTAAAGTAGAAATGCTTTGTTTTTTCAGCATGGCACGTAGATGCGATGACAAAATCCAATTTCAAAAATAAGAAGTTTCTAAAAAAATATTTATGTATGTATTTTTTATTTAAAACTTTTTATTTGGTGCTTTTTTTTTACTATCAAAAATATTTTGTAATTTTTAATATCTAAAAAAAAAAAAAAAAAAAAAAGTTTCTTAAAGAACTCCTCAAAACATACTTAGGATACTGTGTAAGCAACGAAAAATTTTCTTGTATCAATTTACAACTTTTCTACTAATTATGTGCAAAAATTAACACGCCGCCTTCCGGGGACCGAAATCTCGACCACCGCGTTATTAACGTGACGCTCTAAACAACTGAACCAAGAGCAACAAACGGAATGGCTTATATTTACTTTGAAATGAAGGCACCTTGTTTACTAGCGTGACACGAAGACACGATGACAAAGTCAATTTCGTATAAAAAGTCTCTAAAAGACTTTTTATTTGGTGCTTTTTTTTATTATCAAAAATATTTTGTGATTTTTAATATCTAAAAAAAAAAAAAAAAAGAATAGTTTCTTAAAAAAAAAAACTCCTCAAAAAGTTCTTAGGATACTATGTAAGCAACGAAAAATTTTCTTGTATCAATTGACACCTTTTCTACTAATTATGTGCAAAAATTAACAGGCCGTACCTTCCGGGGACCGAACTCTTGACCACCCGCGTTATTAACGTGCAGGGATGGAACACGGGCGCAGAATTCATACCGGAATCTGTTTAAGAAATTTCTCTGCCTATAATATCGGTGATTTAAGAAATAAAAAAATTTCTTATATTGATAGTGGTATGAATTCTGCGCCCGTGTTCCATCCCTGAACGTGACGCTCTAACCAACTGAACCAAGGAGCGACAAACGGAATGGCTTATATTTACCTTAAAATGAAGGCGCCTTGTTTACTAGCGTGACACGAAGACACGATGACAAAGTCAATTTCGTATAAAAAGCTTTTAACTAAAAATCAAATTAAGTAATGGAAGCTTTCAGATTTCGTAAATATCTCAGAATCAAAATATTTTCCGATATTTTCACGTTTCACATATCAGGAAAGCTAAAAATGGCTTCAGAAAATTTTCTGTGTGTGTATGTGTCGTTTTGTTTGTATGTCTGCAACGCTTTTTTTTTTTTTTTTTTTTTTTTTTTTTAATCGCTTGACAACGGTTGGACATAATACGACGACACGTGGAAGAAATTTAGGTCTGTACCCAACTTAAAGTTATATGTATCAAAAATTTCAAAATTTTGATTAGATTTAGAGATATGGGTAAAAAAAAAAAAAAAAAAAAAAAAAAAAAGCCTGTGCATGCACTTTAAAGCTTTTTTCCGTATGACGCTTTGAATGGAGAAAACTGCGCTACCTATACGTTTTAGAATTCGGAGAATCCCAAAATGATTGCAAAATATTTCCCTGCGTGCATGGGAAGGGTGGATGTATATAGAACTTTTTTATTCGACCGGGTATCACTTGAAAACCGCTATACGAAATTCAATAACACTTGTCTGTGATTTACGTCTGTAACCAACTTAAAATTCAAACGTTTCAAAATTTTAATTTTTTTTCAGATATAAGCAAAAGACGCTTCTGTAGCATATCAAAAATTATATCTAGGTATTTAGATACCTTTGTGGTGACTCCATGTCTCCATGGTTACGAATACTTCGACGAAAAACTTTTCTTTGAAAAAAAGAATTGGCAACTGACTTTATTCTTAAGCAGAAATAATGTTTATGTTTATGTTCGACGCAGCGGTGTGGCTTCTGTATACGTATATTCTTTTACTGTAAATATGTAAATATTTTTATGCTCAATATCGTATACAAGTGAGCAATATTTGTATATATATATTTCACTGTTCTCGAAAACGGTAGCTCGGACAGTCACGTGATTTAACACAAATAAGGTGCCCTCCGAAGGGTCAATGTGCACATCGAAGTCAGATTTTTCATTAGTTTTCTTTTAAGTAATAAAAATACGAAAATAAAACTTCCCATTTCTATAATGACGCGGAATGGAGAATCTTAGGAGAGATTTGGTTTATTTGATTTTCATTGATTTGAGTGTATTTTACATTGAACTACAGCTACGTTATGAGGAATTACATTAGATTTGATTGGTGTATTTGATTTTCATTGATTTGAGTGTATTTTACATTCAACTAGAGCTACGTTTTGAGCAATTACGACAGATTTGATTGGTTTATTTGTTTTTCATTGATTTGAGTGTATTTTACGTTGATATAGAGCTACGTTTTAAGGAATTACGAAAGATTTTATTGGTATATTTGATTTTCATTGATTTGAGTGTATTTTACATTGAACTACAGCTACGCTTTGAGGAATTACGAGAGATTTGATTGGTTTATTTGATTTTCATTGATTTAAGGTACAGTCGGTAACAAAAGTGAATTGGGTGTATTTTACGTTGAACTAGAGATACGTTTTGAGGAATTTCATTGATTTGAGTGTATTTTACGTTATACTAGAGCTACGTTATGAGGAATTACGAAAGATTTGATTGGTTTATTTGATTTTCATTGATTTGAGGTAGGGATGTCCAGTGATGTTTTTTTTTGTTTTAACATGCTTGAAAGCGATTGCTGCTAAAACGAGTTTCGTGCGTTTTCAGATCCATGCCCAGCGAGGTAGGAGTGTCCAGTGATGTTTTTTTGGTTTTATCATGCGTGATAGTGATTGCCGCGGATCCAAGTTTCGTGCGTTTTCAGATTCATGCACAGCGGGGTAGGGGTGTCCAGTAATGTTTTTCTTTTTTTTTTTTTTTTTTTTTTTTTTGGGGGGGGGGGGGCTTAACATGCGTGATAGTGATTGCCGCAAATCCGAGTTTCGTGCGTTTTTAGATTCATGCACAGCGAGATAGGGTTGTCCAGTGATGTTTTTTGGCTTTAACATGTGTGATAGTGATTGCCGCGGAACCGAGTTTCGTTTGTTCTGAGATTCACACACAGCGAGGTTGGGGTGTCAAGTGAAGTTTTTTGGTTTCAACAGTGATTGCCGCGGTACCGAGTTTCGTGTGTTCTGAGATTAATGCAGAGTGATGCAGGGCTGTCCAGTGATTTTTTTTTTTTTCATGTGCGTGAATTGTACATGCGTGCGTTATAGTGATTGCTACGAAAAATACTTAGGTGTGTTCTCTGATTTGACCATTCATCGAATAGTGACTTTTACTGTACGAATAACAGCTTCAGCTGCTTCCAGAATATTCGAAGAATTAACATTTCTATTTGACTGTTTTCGAGAATATTCGTTTCAATAATAGTTTTGTTGCAAAGATTCGAGAAGTTCAAAAAATGTTTCATGTTGTCAAGGAGATCCCATACTAAAACTGTGAAGAAAATAATCGCCAACCGAAATATATTTATTTAAACGTTTCAGTTATTCAATTAAAAAGAAAACCTTTAAATATAGTGCCCAGCGAAGCGGGCGAACCCTGCTAGTAAATTTAACGTTACTAAAAGTAAACTTTGTTATTACTCTACACTGAAGTTTCCTTTTAGTAAAGTTAAATTTATACAAAGCATAAAAATATTTACATATTTCTGTAAAAGATTATACGTACACGAAGCAACATTGCTGCGTCGGACGTAAACATAAACAATTTTTCTGCTTAAGAATAAAGTCAGTTGCCAATCCTTTTTTCAAAGAAAAGAATATCGTCGAAGTATTCGTAACCATGAAGATATGGAGTCACCACACCATTAAATGACTATATTTGACAAAAAAAAACTCGATTTTTTAGGTGTTGTATTTGTTTTTCGATGTAAGCTATGCGTTTCCTTTTTTTTTTTTTTTGCTTCCTTTTTCCTCTTTCCTTATTTTTGAAAGTTCTTTTTAAAATTTAAAGTTAGTTTGTTTTGTATATAAAACATATTTTATCGCAAGCAATGGTGATTCGCAGGTAAGATTATATATGTATATATATTATTATTATTAAAAAAAAAAAAAAAAAAAAAAAAAAAAACGAGAGAGAGAGAGAGATTTTTTAATGCAGTAAATATTTCCTCTTGAATTAATAATTCAATTTAACTTAATTAAAAATTTAAAAATTATAATAATTAATCTAAATAAAAATTAAAATGCAAAATGCCTTTTACCAGGACTCTATCTCAAAACCGCTTGCGCTAGAGTCGAACACGTTATCACTGCACCCCTCGTGATTGCTGTGACTTGTAATTCGTTGGTTTATATAAAAAACAGCAAAAACTTCTAGAATCACATCTGGAACCATGGGGGGTTGTTGCACAAATTTTACGCTCTGCCCTATGTTTTCGACCATACTCTTTATTTTAAGCTTGATTTCGTTACAATAGAATTTTTCAATCTTTATGCAAGTAGCTAATGAGCTAGGGATTCACTCTTTTCGATTCTCATAACAAAATGTTTGTCGAGGCTACATCAATAACAAAATAAAATTGGTTGACTTAACAAAATATTTGTTATTTCAGCAAAACATTTTTTTTTCTGTGTAGCTTTCACACTACATTCCATATTGTCATACTATTTAATATATATATATATATATATATATATATATATATATATATTGTTTCATTACCATTCTCATTTTGTTATTTAAAACTTTGAGAAACAACTGTATTTGGCAAAAATATGCATTTGTGGGGCCATTATCACTCCTATTTCTAATTTCAATGTTGAACTTATATTTATAAAACATTTGACGTTGTCATTACAATTAAAAATTTATTTAGTTAACTTTCACCCTTATCACTTTTTGAAACACGCAGTTCATAGTAAAAATTTTCAAGAGTCATCCTCATACGCAGTGCATTCAGAAGTTAGAGTTTTTCTCATTATCTGGTTTTGATTAATGGAAAGTAACTGAAACTGATCATTCGTACCTATTATTCAAAATTACCAATCTTAATTAAAATTTTTTAATTGGCATCACCATATGATCTTCAAAACATCGAATTTCAACATGCTTTATTTACTTATTTTAAAGTTACACTTATAACAGACAAACACATAGATCAAAGTTTATTCGTATATAGACGACCTCAAAACGTGTAGTTTTAGAAAAATCCATCTTTAAAAATTGGACTCTCAAACAATCTTTTGTCTAAGGGTTGAAGTTATTTCAAAACGTAAAGTTTCATTTTTATATAAATGGAAATGCTATAAATCTTCAAAATTTTGTGAAATGTATTTCTCAGAACTTTGTATAAAAATTCATCAAATCGAATATCGTTATTTTCGAAAGTCAAGACCATCTGGAAGTGACAGAATATTGTATTTTAGTAATAAGGCAATTCGCTTTCTTTGACAAATCGAGCATTATTTCTCTTTATCAGATCTTTATTTTTACGCAGAATAAATCTTGAATCGCCTGCATTTTTTTTTTTTTTTTTTTTTTTTTTTTTTAACCAAGGGGGAAAAAAATTCTATATGTTTTGATTGTTTTTTATGGGATATTTTGTGACGCATTTTTTTTTAATTTTGTTGGATGAATAATCCTAATAGATTATATATGTGTGTGTGTGTGTGTGTGTGTGTGTGTGTGTGTGTGTGTGTGTGTGTGTGTGTTTTGTTTTTAACAGACACATGACGAAATGTTACTGCCAATTTCAATTACTCGAATAATCGAACTGATATTAATGTCTAATAGCTTCAAATGATTGATAACCAAGGATTCATGTTGTCATGATATTTAATTTAACTAAATAATGTTTATTCTTTTTTATCTATTAGGTATTTAATTATCAATGCAAATTAAATTACTCTATACTTCTTATATTACTAGTTTTTCATTACATTTATTGTGAATTTAAATGATTTTTTTTTTTTTAAGTTATTCTGTCGGTTAATAAAGTACTTTTCAAATTATTTACATAGTTCTACATACTTGAATTTATCCTTTAAATATTGAATCTTGAATAGGAATTTATTTTTGCTTTCATTAAATTATTTCTATTTTATTGCTCTTCTTTCATATTATACAACATCTCAACTTGTCTCAGTACCGGGATCGCAGCCTTCCTATATTTTTACGATCCTTTTATTATACTCTCACCACAATTCTCAAAAGTAAAATTTTCCTGAAAGTTTTCATGCTATAATAGTGTAAAAAGCTTCAAGAAAAGTTTCATTTTAAAAATTTCGGTGTAAATAAAATAAAATGATTGTATAAATATAGGAACGCTGCGAACGCTGCGACCCCTGCTTAATACACATTTTAGTGATTGCATCAGATGTTTATGCTTAGTAATATATTTTTATCTTATTTTCAATAATGTAAATTTTTATGTTTAATAATTCATTTATCGTTAAAACCATTCTTTCTGTTTATATTTGTTAAAAAGTTTTGGGGTACTAATAGTGAATTTTTGCTAAAAGTTTTCACCATTGTAGGAACGGTGTTTTTTTTTTTTTTCTTTAATCCTAATAGTTCAAATGCAACTCACGAAATGATAGCCATTTTTAGGAGGGGGGGGGGGTTATTTAATGAACTTTTGTTTTTTTCCAATCTTTAAGTTAAATAATGGGTTTTTCAATATGTACTGTTCAGTTGTTATGATTTTTTGTGTTTCAAATTCTTAAAACATTTTATTATGATCTATCCCCTAGTTTCTTCACATTGTTCTGATGAATTGATTTATACACACACACATGTGTGTGGGTGGGTGGGTGAGTATGTGTGTGTTCATCAAAATTTTAAAATAAAAATATCAACAAATTTGTTTATGATACAACACATTCTGGCTTTTCGATAAAAATTTTATATATATATATATATATATATATATGTAAGTGAGTGTAATAAAAAAAAAAATAATAAATAAAAAGGTGCGGGATGGCGAGCATATGTTTGATTAAATAACAGGTAGGAAGTTTTTGTTTGACTTCGTTTGTTGGGTATGTTGTTGAATTCAATAAAATTTAATAAAAAGAAGAAGCCCTGCATGTCAATTTACAATACAATTATTTTTTTATCCTATGTATTTCATACAGCAAATTTATTTGAATTGGAGTATATTACAACAATTTTTTATATTAATAATAAAACTAGTGCGTAATATTTTTGAGTTTAATAAACATTTTTATGCTTTAAAGTGGGATTAATGTAATATATACGTAACAAAACTTTAAATTAACATCACCTTAATTGTATTTTTAAAACAAGTAATCTTATCAATGAAGGTGTTTGAATACTAGTTAAGTTATTGTATTTAATTGTATTAACATAATAGGTAATTTACTGTACTTAACTGAAATTTATTTTAATGTGTGTTTTTAAATAATATTAATTGTTGCCTAACACATTTCTTTCCATCCATAAAATTACTCAACTCGTAAATCATCTCAAATGTCATTTTAAACCAAATACCAATTTTTCTACCTCATTTTTACTTAAATGCTATGTTAATTAATTTAAACTTTCATGGTTTTCTAGTTAAATGTTTTCACTTTTATTTTTTTTTTCGTAATTATTATCTTTATTTTAGCTTATTACTATGTTGCCATATGATCTTGCAGAAGGTTTAGGGTAGGTTGTGCGCCCGCGGATAACTTATTTAATCCACTCCACCCGTCTTTAGCTGTGGTGTCTTTTGCTATTTCTTATTGTTATTTTGGTTACATTTATTTGGATTTTGCCCTCGTTTTAGATGGTTTTCAATTCATATTAGCTTTTTAAATATATTTTGCCCAGTACAAGGCAATATTGATTTCCAGATGAGGTTTTTTGTTCATTCATTCACATCTTCCTTACTGGTATTTGGTCACTGTAAGAATGAATTATACATATGCATATATTTATATATATATATATATATATATGAATGTATTACGGGGTGATTAAAAATCATTCAGAACAAATTTAAAGATAAGACGAGCATATTAAAACCAATTATTGCTGCATAGGAACATATAGGCAGGAACATCTTGTATGCGCGCTAGAAGGCATTGTTTGACCTAAAAGGAATTGGACAATACGAGACTTCATTATTCGATCAAAGGCGTAGTGAAAGTAAGATGGAATTGTACAGTTACAGCAATACCGAGATGGAAGGTGTGTATTTAGTGTATTAGGATATGATCCAGCTCCATTTCAACTGGTATTTTCATGAATATCTTTTCAGTAACTGTCGTATGCGGTGGATTTGCAGGGGACGACCCTCCTCCTGGCTACTGCTATCTCCCGACTTGTTTACCAATGGCTTCTAAGTGTTGTGCCAAGGTGCCGTGATTCTGCACGTGACCCACGTACCTCTGATGAGAACCTCGTAGAGCACATGTCCGTGATATATCGGAATTGTTTAAAAACGTTCGCTATATTATCGTTGCAATAATTAAAATTCGCTTTGTTATCGTTGCGAGACTAGTATTGTTACATAAGGCAATATATTTTATTGTTACGAAATTGTAAATAATTGTGTTTATTTTTGTATAAATTCTTTCAAAGAGGCTTAGTAAGTTGATAAAGTGCTAATTTTGTCCATTTCTAGTTATTTTAGCGTTGAAATAGCCTTATTTCCCCTTAAAAACGCATTAAAAACCCCAATAAGGCGGGTAATGGATTTGGCGCCAAATTTGGCGACTTTTTCCCACCTTGGCGATTATTTGGCTACCTTGGCGAGAAAATCCTTATTAGGGATATACCAAATATGGAAGCTGTAAGTTGATTGGTTGACCACTTTCTAGAGTTTTCTCGAAAAATCTGGGTTCCATGGAACAGTATATAAGAAGCGCTTCCTCGCCAAGGCAGTTCACTTCAGTCTGTGATCAGAGTCGGTCAGCTTGCATTGAGCCTCTTCGAAAGAGACTTGCTTTAAGTGTTATTGCTATACAGTTTGTACTGTGGATTTGCTATTGACAGCTGTTGTTTAAGCTGTGTTTACTGGTCGAATTGAAGCTGATACTTGGTTTATAGACCTGTATTTTTCTGGAACTTTCTGTGAATAAATTACTGAATTTTTGTACGTTTGGCCTTTCATTCTCAGCACGGAGTAAAAAGACAGGAGAAGAAGGTAACGCTGAAATTTTGTGATGTTGTTTTCTAATGTTTACAGATGGCGCCAGCGTGCAATCCTTCCTTCTCTCCAGCTTCCGCAATGTTATTCAATGGGGAAATGTCTCGTTTTAATTAATTTTTTTTAAATAATATCAAGCTGAAAAAATTTCGATTGAAAGCAAATTTCATTAAATAGAGTATTCTAACCAACATGGTTTTTTTTAAGAGCCATTTTATACTAATTTTACTTTGAAAGAAAGCTTTTAAAAAATGACGATTCTTATGAACCGAAGCTAGCTAAAACAGACAATTGGGAGGAAGGAGAATGGATGAAATTTTGTAAAGAAAAAAAATAAACTTACTTTAGGTGCAGAAAACACGAACTCGGACTTTATTTTTCTCCTAGGGCTTTTTTTTTTTTGTTTTTCTTATCACTATCATAGCCTGTTTTACAACTAAGAACGAAGCATTTATTTGAAACATCTGAATTATGCAGTTTTAAGAACTTAAAAACAAATTAAATTGCTTAAAATAAAAAATTTTAAATGTACTTCAGCAAAATTCTATTGAAAACAACAGTATATCCGCGCCGAAGTAGGGAGGAATGACAAGTGGCGCCCTCAATATTTACCAAAAATTTAGATCACAGTTTCGTAGCTTTCTCCCATTGGACCTTCAACTCCTATTAATATTACTCCGTGATTCTCAGACAACTCACGAACCCCCAAGTACGCAACATTTCTGGTGTCAGAAGCGGGGATTTGTCTATGAATGGTGATAACGAGAGCTATGGAGCAAGAGATGAAAAAAATTCTGGAAAGCTTAGCTACCCAGATGAATGAGATGAAAGTTAGCCTGAGTCAAGAGATGAATGAAATGAAAGCCGGACAGGAAAAGATGGAAACCGGATTGATAGAGAAAATGGAAACAGGACAGGAAAAGATGGAAACCGGATTGATCGAAAGAATGAAGGAAGGACAAAGAGAGATGAAAGAAAGTATGGAAGCATCGCAAAGAGAATTGAAAGACGGCTTGACTGAAGAAATGAAGGAAATGAAATGCAGTTTGGGTGAAGTTCAGGAAGAAATTAAATCTAATCAAGATGAGATGAAGAGGGAGCTTTCAACGGCGAAAGAATCGATAGAGGGTAAATTAACGGTGATGGAAAATAGAATGGATGGAATAGAAGAGAAAGTTATAAAGATAGAAGAAAGTTTTGAAGAGAAAGTTTTGAAAATAGAAGAGAGTTTTGAAGAGAAAGCAATGAAGATAGAGGAAAAAGTTACGAAAGTAGAACAGAATTTTGAAGAGAGATTTATGAAGATAGAAGAGAATTTTGAGAAGAAATTTAAAGAAAACTTTGATCAAGAGCTAAAAGGAAGGGTTTCAGAGATAGAAAGCAAGTTTAAGAGAATGGAGGAAGATCGTGAGAGAAAAATGAAAGAAGAGTGGAACGGAGAAGTAATAGGGAAAGAAGTAGTAGGGAATGAACTGCAGAGCAAGATTCGGAATCTCGAAGAAAAGTTAGAATCCATGCCTCAGGAAACTGAAAAGAAAGAGAGAAGAATCCAGAATCAGGAATTTATTAAGCTATCCACCTACGACGGCAGTTCCTCCTGGCATGTATATAAGACGCAGTTTTCCATCGTACCTGAAGCTAACGGCTGGGACTCTACCGCCAAGTCAGTCCACTTATCAGCAGCATTACGAGGAGATGCAGCTGAGATACTGAGAAATGTTACTAAAGAAGAAAGGAAGGACTTCGAGGCCTTGACTAGAGCACTGGAGCTACGGTTCGGAGAGAAGTGTTCTAAGGACTATAGTCGCCTCCAGCTAAAGTCCCGTTACCAGAAAACGGGCGAAAGTTTGCAAGAGCTGGCAGCGGACATTCAGAGATTGTCACACCTAGCATTCTCAGACTGTCAAGCTGACACTCGAAACGACTTAGCTCTTCAGTACTTTATCGATGCTGTTCGGGATCCAGAAATTCAAAAAGCACTGAGACTCTCCAACATCAGAGACGTAGAATCAGCTTTAGGCTATGCACTTAGGATAGAGGCAGCCCAACAAGCCTCCCGTAAAGACCGCCATACCATAAGAGCAGTCTCATTAAATGATACGCCTGCTGATGAGAATGAAATGAAGAGAAGTTTCGCAGAGATCTTAAAGAGATTGCGCAGCCTGGAGAATAATAAGGAAATAAAGGATCGGAAGATAAAGTGCTGGGGCTGTGGAGGGGACGGTCACGGGAAGAGGAACTGCCCCGTACGACCAACTATAGGAAATCACCCGGCTTCACCATCACTGCAGGGAAACTAAGAGGAGGCCATCTCGCGGGGCGGAGGTTGCCTAAAATTAAAGAGCCCCAATTTACAGTATTTCATGTTTCATCGATGAGTGGCGGCGATAAAGGACTTCACGTCTACGGCCAAGTCAACAACACCACCTGCCGGATGATTCTGGACACGGGAGCCAACGTGACCATCATTAGAGCGGATTTGGCTCAAGAACTAAACGAGAAGATCATCTGGACGCCGCCCTGTGTTAAACTCCAGACTGTGACCGGAGACGAAATCAAAATCTATGGAAAAATGAACTTGACTATCACTTTTGGAAATGCCAGTTACCATCAGATGGCATATGTGGCTGATATAAGAGATCCTTTAATCATTGGAATTGATTTCCTGAGAAAATTTAACTTTCAATTGGACTTCAAGAATAATGAACTGCATTCGAGTTCGGAAGACATCGCTGTGTTCAACACTGAAAATCAAGACATTCAGACAATTTGCCAGATAACAGCCAAGTCTGAAATTTCCATCCCTCTACATACAGAGGCAATAGTTTCAGGAACACCCCCTACCAAGCAATACTTCCGCTATGGACTGATTGAATACCCGAATACAGACAATAGCCCAAGAGGAGTTCTGGTAGCTTCATCTCTAGTTGATCTGTCAAAGAATACTATTCCTGTGAGAGTCGCAAACATCAGCGATAAGGTCCGGACAGTGAAGAAGGATGAGGTGCTAGCAACCTGCACTCCTGTCACATGCATTAACCGCCCTACGCAATCAACCGAATCCAAGTCTTCCGAATAATTAATGACGGAATTACTCAAGAATGCAGAGTTAGGAAAGGAACAGAGATGTGCTGCGGAGAAGCTACTCCAAGAATTTAAAGACCTTTTTTCTCGAACACCTGAAGACGTCGGGAGAACGAACATCACCCAGCACAGAATTGATACAGGAAATCATCCTCCAATCAAACAACATCCAAGAAGACTTCCATTTGCTAAACAGGAAGAGGTCACTGAACTTCTAAGTGAAATGCAGCGCAATGATGTCATCGAGCCATCAACGAGTCCTTGCGCCTCTCCCACAGTACTGGTGCGAAAAAAGGATGGTTCAACAAGATTTTGCGTGGATTATCGTCGTTTGAATGACGTCACGAAGAAAGACAGTTACCCTCTTCCCAGAATTGACGACACATTAGACACGCTTGCTGGCAATAAATGGTTCTCGACTTTAGATCTGAAGAGCGGTTACTGGCAAGTAGAATTACATCCTGATGATCGTGAGAAGACTGCATTCACTACGGGACAAGGACTGTGGCAATTTAAAGTTATGCCATTCGGATTATGTAATGCACCTGCCACCTTCGAACGCCTGATGGAGACAGTGCTAAAAGGACGTTCCTATGAGGCCTGTCTTGTGTATTTGGATGATATTATCATTGTGGGGCGCACCTTTGAAGACCATCTACGAAACATCCGAAAGGTGCTAGAGAAACTCAGAATGGCTAACCTCAAATTGAATCCAGACAAGTGTAACTTGTTTCGTCGTGAAGTGAGCTACCTCGGCCGTATCATCTCTGCCGAAGGTGTGAGAACTGATCCTGAGAAAATCTCTGCAGTCGAGAACTGGAGTCGCCCTGAAAATGTACACCAACTACGAAGTTTCCTGGGGTTATGCACTTATTACAGGAAGTTTGTCAAGGGTTTCTCAAATATTGCTAGACCACTCCACAAGCTGACGGAAGCCAAACAGAAGTTCCTGTGGACAGATGAATGTGAAAATGCGTTCAAGCGACTTAAAGAGGCCTTAACATCATCGCCTATCTTGACGTATCCACAGCCCGACAGACAGTTCATACTTGATACAGATGCCAGCCATGAGAGTGTCAGTGCTGTTCTGTCGCAGGAAGTTGATGGTCAAGAACATGTCATTGCCTATTGGAGTAAATGCCTGTCTGAACCAGAGCGAAATTACTGAACCACCAGGAAAGAGCTACTCGCCATCGTAAAAGCCATAGAACATTTCCATCATTACCTCTATGGCAGAAGATTCCTGCTCCGGACTGACCATGCATCTTTAACGTGGTTGCTCCTGTTCAAGAACGCGGAAGGACAGATTGCCAGATGGATACAACGCCTCCAGGAATATGACTTCGAGATACGTCATCGTAAAGGGACTCTACATGGTAATGCAGATGCCTTGTCCCGGAAGCCCTGCTCGGAAGTCTGCAAGTACTGCTCTAGAGCCGAACAGAAATACCTGCCGATAAATCCGGTGGCCTGCCAAGTAACTATCTCAACACCATCAGAACAGGATCCCGATCCATGGAGTGACGAAGAACTTAGAAAAGCCCAGTTGGAAGATCCTGACGTAAAGCCAATATTACAGCAGAAGGAGACGACCAGCAACAGACCTACCTGGCAGGATATTTCCAGATTTAGTCCCATTACGAAAAGTTATTGGGCACTTTGGGACTCTTCATATCAGAAACGGCGTATTATACAGAAAGTGGGAATCTGATGATGGGAAAAGCTTCAGATGGCAGATTGTGTTACCAAGATCAAAAATTTCAGATGTTTTATAACAACTGCATAGTAGCTCTACAGGAGGCCATTTTGGGGTAATGAAGACGCTGCAGAAAGTTCGGGAACGTTTCTACTGGTGCAAGGCAAAGGAGGATGTGGAGAAATGGTGTAAATCCTGTGATGCTTGTGCGGCACGTAAAGGCCCGCAGAAACGAAGTCGAGGAAGACTGCAACGGTACAACGTGGGAGCACCATTTGAACGGATTGCACTAGACATCTTGGGTCCTTTGCCACGGACCCCAGTGGAAATAAATACATCCTCGTCGTGATGGACTACTTCAACAAGTGGCCTGAGGCACGCCCCTACAACTGCATACAGACCAAGGTAGGAACTTTACCTCTGATGTTTTCAAACGACTGTGTCAACTACTAGGCATAGACAAAACCCAGACAACACCCTTACATCCCCAGTCGGACGGCATGGTCGAAGGGTTCAATCGTACTATCCTGAATAACCTCTCTCTTCTAGTATCAAGGAACCAGCAAGATTGGGACTTGAAGTTGCCATTGTTCCTGCTGGCTTATCGAAGTGCTGTCCATGAAACCACCGGCTATACTCCAGCCCAGATGCTCTTTGGACGTGAACTTCGTCTCCCATGTGATCTGTTTGGTTGTCCACCCGATGCGCCTTCATCGCCCGAGGAGTACATCCAAGATCACCAGGCACGATTTAAAGACGTACACAACTTTGCTCGGGAGCGGATTAACATGGCAACGAAGAAAATGAAGACAAGGTACGACTAAAGGCGACACAACATGAGTTCCAGGAAGAAGAGAAGGTCTGGTTGTGGAATCTTGTTCGACGCAAAGGACTCTCTCCCAACTTACAGTGCAACTGGGACGGACCATACACAGTCTTAAAAAGGCTGAATGATGTAGTGGTGCGGATCACTAAAACACCTTCATCAAAACCGAAGGTGGTGCACTATAACAGGCTAGCCAAGTACCACAATTACCGGTAATATTAAAATTAAAAATGTAAATACTGATAAAATTTGCGCATGCGCACTGTAAATATTTGTACATAGTTGTGAATTTTGTAAATATTTCTCACTTGATTTTTATTTCTATTTTATCGTTATATGCAACTTAGTTTTTGTGTTTTAGATTGTGTAAATTTGTTTAGTTTCGCCTCTTGACCAAGGGTTGCACTGCCCGGGACGTGCAGTCCTTGGGAGGGGGAAGTGTTACGAAATTGTAAATAATTGTGTTTATTTTTGTATAAATTCTTTCAAAGAGCCTTAGTAAGTTGATAAAGTGCTAATTTTGTCCATTTCTAGTTATTTTAGCGTTGAAATAGCCTTATTTCCCCTTAAAAACGCATTAAAAAGCCCAATAAGGCGGGTAATGGATTTGGCGCCAAATTTGGCGACTTTTTCCCACCTTGGCGATTTTTTTGGCGACCTTGGCGAGAAAATCCTTATTATGGATATACCAAATATGGAAGCTGTAAGTTGATTGGTTGACCACTTTCTAGAGTTTTCTCGAAAAATCTGGGTTCCATGGAACAGTATATAAGAAGCGCTTCCTCGCCAAGGCAGTTCACTTCAGTCTGTGATCAGAGTCGGTCAGCTTACATTGAGCCTCTTCGAAAGAGACTTGCTTTAAGTGTTATTGCTATACAGTTTGTACTGTGGATTTGCTATTGACAGCTGTTGTTTAAGCTGTGTTTACTGGTCGAATTGAAGCTGATACTTGGTTTATAGACCTGTATTTTTCTGGAACTTTCTGTGAATAAATTACTGAATTTTTGTACGTTTGGCCTTTCATTCTCAGACAACTCACGAACCCCCAAGTACGCAACATGACGTCATTTTTAATGTCATTTTCAAAGACGTTAGTATTTTATTTTTGAGATTTTCTGAAAGAAACATCTTTCTAACATATTATAAAATTAATTTATATTTTAATTATATTAAACGTCTTTCTAAATCACATACATTAAATTTTAGCGTAAGTATAATTTTAGAACATTTTTTTAATCATTTCACTTTTTTTTTATATAATTTGTAAAAACCAATTTAAATCAATATATACAATAAAAGCAGCCTAATTTCGGTAACAAAAGTATCCGAACACTAGCAAAAATTCCTATGTGAAAAAAGTACACTTCATACGGTTTTGTTAAATAAATCCTTGTCAAATCCAGTTCTTAGTTGTTACCGACTGTACATATCAATTTTGAAGTTTGTAACTGCGTTATTACTACAGAAATCATACAGAAATGTGATTTTTGAGAGGGTTTTTCGTAACTCCCTCACACTGTGTATCCGCTAGAGATGTCAAAATACCGCATTAATTACTTCAACTCTAGTAGTAACCACTAACTTTGAAAAATTTACTTGAAAACGATTAAAAGATTTAGCAGATGTAAAGCATACAATGACTGCTACTTATATAAAGATTTACAATGGGCATACAAATTTTATCCCTTGTGATAAAGTTTTTTTTTTTTTTTTTTTTTTTTTTTTTTTATAAAACTCTAAAATATAATTAATTTTAAAAAATCTGGAGTGACTCCATTCGACTTTCCGAACATTAAGTAATTAACAGTTTTGTAGATAAAATAAAGAAAGAGGAGTTCTTAAACAAACAAAAGAGAAAAAACCATAATAGAGCGTTTGAGTATTTTTCTACATATATTACACAATGTTTTATTTAACGCTACTGAACTTTGAGCCCATAGATCATGAAGATAAAGAATTTTTCGTTGTGTCCCTGTAAAAAACCTATAAATGCTATATTCACCAAAATGCTTATAGTTAGTCAACAGTGGTTTTTAATATTCATATAAATTTTCAGCTCAATTGAATATGGCGTTTAGATGCTATCGCACTTTTAAAAATTTTGTCCCGTAGGCCATAATGATAAAGAATTTTTCTTTGCGTCCCTGTAAAAAAACTGTAAGTGCTAAATTCACCAAAACCTACACAGTTGGGGCAACTGTGACCTATAACATGCATACAAATTTTTTGCTCAGATTAATAAGGCGTTTAGACGCTATCACACTTTTAAACATTTGGCCCTATAGGCCATAATGATAAAGAATTTTTCTTTGTGCCCCTGTAAAAACACTGCAAGTGCTAAATTCATCAAAAACTATACCGTTTGTGCAACTGTGACCTATAACATGTGTACAAGTTTTTTGCTCAGATTAATAAAGTGTTTAGACGCTATCGCACTTTTAAAAGTTTGACCCCATAGGCCATAATGATAAACAAATTTTCCTGGTGTCCCTGTAAAAAAAACTATAAGTGCTAGATTCACCAAAATCTATAGGGTTCGTACTATGGTGACTTACAATATACGTACCGACTTTCAGCGTATTCGAACAAAGCGTTTAGACGCTAGCGTGTTCACTCACAGGCATACACACATACATACACGCATACATACACACATACATACATACATCATCATAAAAATAGTGAAAACGGACTCAGGGGACCTCGAACCATATAGGAACATCAAAATCTCAAATTCGGATTTTTGACATGATTACAATACTTTCCTCACTATAGTGTTCGGACAGTAAAAATAACAAGTAGTAAAAAATACAAGTAATAAAAAAAAATAACAATAATGAAATTTTTTATATTTAAAGCGAAGCCCGTATTATGAAGTGTTAGGTCTATATTGCAAAAGGTCTCTCATGAAATCTTCGTAAAATGCAAAATTTAAATTTTCGAACGTAGTTATCGCTATGTTAATTGAACGTATCTTTTATTAGTTTAAAAAAAAACAATTGAAAGTATGTAATGTTGAAATTAACAAATAATTAATAACAGTTTAATGAGTGTAAATATGGTTAATTGTTTTATTTTCTTTGAAAATTTTTGAGTCGTAAAAGATAAATAAACTGAAAATAATTAAATTAGTATTTTTTTTCTAACTGTACATACAAAGGTCGTTAAATGTTAACTACCCGATAAATTAAAACTGCTATAATGCAAATGTGCATTTCTTCCCTTCCACCCTCCCAACACACACACACCTCCAACAAACAACATATTTCATCATAATATGAATTATTTTAGCTTACTTTTACTCAAGAAAAACAAATAATTATTTTTTTATCCATTTATTATTATTTTTATTTTTTTATTTTTTAAATAATTAGCGCGTGTCATATTTATTTATTAACATTTAAAATAAAATTGCGAAAAAAAATTATTACAAAATATTAATTCTGTTTAGTTTTCAAAATATTTTTCTGTCTCAGAGAGTAATCATAATTTATTTTTTACTTTCATCTCCTTCGTCTCCGTTGTCCTCTTTTATGGTTAGAATAAAAAAAAATATAGTGAGAGTTTATATTTTTCGCAGACTTGAGTCTGAAAAAAAAAATCATACAAGAATGTTTTTTTCTGCAAATTGAAAAATAAATAATCATGTCTTATTCTATTTCCTATGTAAATTTTTATATCATCTTTAGACCCTAAATTATAACAAAAACTTAAGTATCTGTTAATGTGTTTCAAACATACAGTGGACTCCACCATTGCCTGAAAAGTTCTGATCTCAAAGATGAATGATGGGTGATGTCAGCTTCAAACCAATATTGTGGTTGTTTGCCTTGCCAGGAAAAATTTTCCATAGTTTTCTCCAAAACACACGTGAATGCGGTCTGCGAACTTTTAGAATGACCCCATTAACGCATTACAACAGTCTTTGACCTCTCGAGTAAATATTTAGATTCGTCCGTTTGGACTTTCTCTACCAAACTAATGAAAGTACAAGCAAAGGTCCCCCACAGAATGCCTTCCACTGATAGCTAATTAACTCCAATAAAACTGACGTCAAACCACAACGCCATTACACGTACAGAAACATCTTAAATTAGGCAGGGGAAACTCTGAAATTCCCTATATTAGGGAAATATTCATTTAAGATCCCTTTGTGTGTGTGTTTGTAAACTTTAAAAATTACTGAACTTTAAACTTCTAAATTAACTATCCCACAGTTTAAATTTTCCTGGGTTTACATAAGTAAATAATCTACAATGTTAGAAATGTTATTGCTATTGATGTCTAATTGGTTAAAAAAAATATGGAAATGAATTACTTAGTAATTTTTTACTTTTGTCTTGAATTCATTTTTTCGAAACCAGATAAATCATCTTTTCATTTCATTAATAAATTCAGTTTTGGAGTTCTTTAAACAACGAATGCAGAATAGAATTTTCTTAAAATTTATAAAGATGACTCGCCTCATTGTTACACTTAAAACATAATTTTTAATTTCACGGACACATTACGATGATACACAGTACACAAAAGAAATAACTATTTACAAAAATAAATGAAACATTTTTGGTTAATCGGTTAGAGAGCCACTGCTACATATTTGCACACCGCAATACCACACTTCTAACTAAAACAAAAGTTAATCGTAGCTCTCTTTTTGAGTGAGTCACGTGACATAGTTCGATGGTAGGGGGGAAAATTCACAAATAGTATTGCGCAATACTCGGAGCTCTGAAAAGTTGTTTTTAACAGTCAATGTTAAAGAAGAAAAGTATAAATCTGATGGATCAGTTTTTTTTTCCTTTACAGACTTCCCCTCAAGCTGTGTACATCGTCCTCGGTATACAGCTTGCTTTTCTGGGGGGTTGCTTCCTGGTGGGCACAGCAGGGCGTTTGGGCAACTGTTCTCGTTGTTGACCACCTTTCCTACTAGTTGAGGTTGTAGTATTCGTCGGTCGACCTCTCCTTTGGATCGGACGAACAGGAGTAGTGTCCTGACCTGTATATGGTTGCAGAGCGGATACATGGTAATTCCCTATGGGAGTAAAAGGATTATCTGTAGTACCTAATGTATACGAAACTGGTGATCTCTGTGATAAAATTGTATAAGGGCCATCGCGCCTGGGCATGAATTTGGAAGTTCGGTTTTTACTAGAGTCACTAATGGGGTGGGTATTAACCCATACCTTGTCACCTTGCTTGAAAGAAGGAGCCTTTTTAAATTTTCTGTCTGCATAGCGTTTATGCTGGTCTTGTCTTTCCTCAATTCGATCTCGTACTTGTTTAGTGAAATTGGCAAATTTCTTCAAGTACGGTGTTATTTCGGGAACGAAATTATCATTGTGCACAACACTTCGGAAATCATGCGCAATATCATCGGTAGTGCGTAGTTCTCGCCCAAACATGAGATATGCAGCGGTCTGGCCAGTTGAATCACATTTTGCTGTGTTAAGGGCAAATCTAATTATTGGTAGCTTCTCACTCCAGGTAGTATGATCATTCCCAACCAACATGGCCAGACGGGGTTTTAGATCTCTGTTCTTCCTTTCCACAGGGTTTGCCTGTGGATGATAAACCGGAGTTAGGGTTTGTGCGATTCCCAGGATGTAACAAACTTGTTGCATTACAGCACTTACGAACTGCGGCCCGTTGTCGCTTATTACCCTTCTAGGCAAACCATACCTAAGGAACACTTTCTCTATTAGAGTGATCGCACACTCTTTAGCAGTTGCGGAAGTTAATGCAAATAGTTCCACCCATTTGGTGGCACAATCTTCTATGATGAAGATCCATTTCTTTTCATTGCTTTTAGGTAAAGGGCCGAATAAATCAATTGAAAGTGATTCAAATCGTTGATTATAGATCGGTGTTTGTAATAATCCAGATGGCTTCTGGTTACTAGGTTTATAACGACAGCAATCGGGGCAATTCTTAATATATTCTGTAATATATCTTCGCATACCAGTCCAGTAGTACCGCTTTGCGATTCTATCGAATGTTCCTTCAATTCCGTAATGTCCAGCTGAGGGTGCATCATGATGCTCTTTTAACACTCTTTCTCGCTCTTGAACCGGGACTACTAATTGCGCTTCTTCTGATTCTGTTTCGGGAGAATATCTATATAAAACGCCTTGATTCATCAAGTAACCACGACTACTCTAGTTAGCGAAATCTTCATTCTTATCGATACTTTCCAAAGACTCGATAATTTTCTTTATATCTTCATCTTTTAATTGTTCTTCTCGTATTTCTCTTGGACTTCGCGGAGGGATATCTATTGAAATTGAACAAATTTCACATTTTCCTTCTTCGTGTGGACAGAAGGGTCTGGACAACATATCAGCAACAACATTAGCCTTACCAGGCACGTATTCTATCTTCAGGTTGAAGGATTGTACCTGTAGTGCCCATCGCGCGAGGCGACCTGTTGGAGACTTTAAGTTCATTAACCATCTAAGAGGTTGATGGTCGGTTGCTACAGTGACTTCTTGACCGTCAATATATGCACGAAACTTGTCCAAAGCCCATACGATGGCTAAGGCCTCTCTTTCAGTCGTGGAGTAGTTTCTTTCGGCCTTTGTGAGTAACCTACTTGCATACTCAATTGGATGTTCTTCTGCTCCACTGCCTTGTAACAAAACTGCACCAAGGGCATAGTTACTAGCGTCTGTTCTTAATATGTATGGTTTAGTTGGATCATTTTGACTGAGGATGGGTGGACTCATTAGAAGATGTTTTAGGGTTCTGAAAGATGTTTCTTGTTCTTCTCCCCAAACCCAAACAGCGTTTTTCTTCGTCAAATTAGTCAAAGGTCTAGCAACTTCAGAGAATTTTGGGATAAACCTTCTATACCATGAGCAAGTTTGCAGGAAGGACTGCAGTTGCTTTACATTCTTTGGAGCTGGTATTTCTTGAATTGCAGCAATTTTATCAGGATCAGCTTCAAGTCCTTTACTAGTAATGTAATGTCCCAGATATTTTACACGGTTACAAGCGAAATTGCATTTTTCACGGTTAGCGTGCAACTTAAATTCTCGTAATTTCTTAAAAACTGCACTCAAATTATCTAAATGTTCATTAAAAGTTTCAGACAAGATGATAATATCATCTAAATAGGAAAGGACTAATATGTTCTTTAAGGAATTTCTAAAATTATCAATCATACGTTGAAATGTTGATGGGGCGTTCTTGAGGCCGAAAGGCATTTTCCGGTATCGGAAAGTTCCAAATGGACAAATAAAAGCAGTTTTGTCACGGTCTGCAGGGTTTACTTCAATTTGATGGTATCCATTCCTTAAGTCAATGGTTGACATAAAAGGGGTATGTTTAGCTTCGTGAAGAAGATCATCAATTCTGGGTAATGGGTATTTATCAGTTTTTGTAATAGAATTTAGTTTTCTATAATCTACGCAAAGTCGTACTTGACCATTAGGCTTAGGTACTAATACCACCGGTGAAGCATAAGGAGATTCACATTCTTCTATTGTTCCGCTAGCTAACAACTCGTCTAGCTCTTTCTTCAACATCTCTTTCTTTGCTGGGGACATGCGGTACGGCGGTACTGCGACAGGAGGACTACTTCCAGTGTCAATATAGTGTTGAATTTTATTAGTCGGTTCTTCCCCTGGTTCAAAGATATCTTCATATTCATTCAATAAATTATTCAGTTCTGACCTTTGTTCATCAGAAAGATGGGCTCCTTCATTTTCTTTTAAGATAAGCTCGTTAACTTCAGCAGAATATACTGGATTTTCAGACGGCCTGAAATCATCTTCACTGAAATCAAATTTCTGCTTTGGATTATCATGGTAATACCATATATTATTTCGAATATCCAAAACGATTCCAGCAGTACGCAAAAAATCATTTCCCAACAATGTTCTGTTATTCTTTGCAGTAGGTAACGCAAACAAAGTTATTCGGAAAGATCGTCCTTCAATTTGTACATCTACTTCGGCTGAATAGATTTCTGTTTCTTTTTGGAGACCATCAGCTAACGTTACATTCATACAAGTTTTCTCAAATTCTACACCTCGTTTTGTTAAGAGGTGATATAATGTTTCACCAGCTATAGTGTGACTGGCTCCAGTGTCAGCACACACTATTCCATTTATTCCATTAATTTTTACTCTTATAAGTGTCGACTGAGGTTCTTCGATAGATAATGACTGAAGGTGAATAGTTTTGAACTCAGCTGAACTTTTCCTAGAAGAGGGGGAACAGGCGGAGCATTTAGCCTTAATAACACCTGGTTTGCCACAACCATAGCAACTAACACGTGGTCGATCTTCATTTTTCGTATAATCTCTCGATGACGCAGTTTTAGAATTTTGGGGGTGATTTCTTAAATTTTGGGAAGTATTTCCATGTGGGAATTTAGGGGATTCCTTTCTAACATTTTTATTTCTTACTAGTCTAATTTCTTCATATGAATCTAGTTTATCGGCAAGTTCAAGAGGATTGTTCCACTCGCTCCAGTGGTCCAAAAAATGCTCTTTGTATTCGGGAGGAGCTTTCTTTTTTATTTGATCTGCCAATATTAAATCTTTTAACTCTTCCAACGATGAAACTTTAGATTCTTTAAGCCACCCATCAAAATAGTTTTGCAAATCAAAAAAAAAAACTCGCCATGTACTTTCTGGACATTTACGGTGTTGGGCAAAAAGTTGTCGAAACTTCTCAGCACTTAATTTAAAACGTTTTAAGAGAATTTCCTTAACATTATCATAATTCTGAGCATCATCAACTGATTCTTTTGCAATTAGTTTGGCGACATCAGTTGGCAAAAGACCTACAAGATATACGACCCACTTTGGTTTTGGTACCTTCAAAAATGTTAATTGTTTTTCAAATAAATCTAAATATAAGGTTATATCAGCGGTTTTCGGATCGAAATTTGGGATTAATTTGCTTATTTCTAATTTTGGCATGCTTGTGTCTACGGAAGAAAGGGCCATGGTAGGTAATACTGCATCAGGAGCATTACTAGCTTGTGCCTGTAATTTGGTTTTCTCTAGTTCAAATAACCTTTCATATTCTTTTTCTTTCAGCGAAAAATCTTCTTTTTCTTTCCTATCCCGTATGATGCGATTCAAACATTCTTTTGTGAATTCTGCATCATAATCTGGACTTTCCACTATAGAATTTCTAATGTCTAAAAGTTTTAAATTTTCATCTATTTTTATATCTAATTCACCCGCTAATTCAATTAGATCTGTTTTTTTCCCTCTAGCCATATAAGACATGATTAAACTGAATTTTAATAATTTAAAATATATCTAAAAATGTGCAGTACGCGAACGTATATAGCCCAAAATATTTTATATAAATCACAGAGATCACTTATATATATATATATTATTGTTATATGTTAAACAACTTAAATTAACCAATTTATTCAATAAATAAATTCAAAACTAAAGCAATAAAGAACATATAAAGGAAATAATAACTCTTTTCACCCCTATTTTCAAATAATTATTTCAAAGTAAATAGAAATACTCTTCCTGAAACATTTCTGAGTAATTGAAAATACAAGATATTTCAAATTGATGTACAGATTCCACCAAAATTTTATTTTTAATGCAAATGATAAAAATATAATTATCAATTCAACAAAACAAACAAGATGTCTATTTAATATATCTTTATTATAAACAAATCTGTGTAAAATTCCTTTTATTCAACAACAACAAAAAATTGTTTATTCATTCTTTCATTATTATTATTATGTATTATGAGTTGCTTATTATTTTATAATTCGTAAATGTGTTCAAGAGAAAATAATATTTATTCTATGATCATTTATCAGAAATAAATCTATTCAATAAGATTAAAATATTTATACAACAACCTTTATTTAATCTTTTAAAGTGTCATAATAAATCATAAAGTAAACAAAGCTTTTTTCTTTTCGCTTTTACTGAAAGCGATTACGCAATAATAATGAAAGTTCACTTGTTTATTTTTCTTCCAAAACGCAATGGCGCCGAAAAACAGAAATGTTGTTCTTAATTTATTCTAAGCAACTCGATGCTATGATTTACTTAATTTATTTTTCTATGTTAGAATTATATTAGAATATATTTTATTTTACATCAATACACCATTATTTCAACTTATTTCTTAAGAAATAGCATTCTACATTCTTGTTTTTAATTATCAAAATCTTAATATATCAACAATTATGAATCAAAAAAGGCGATCTAAAATTCGTTAAGATCAGGATGATCGACTGTTAAACATATCTAGAATTAAGATTCTAAGAAATATCTAATCATTGATTAGGATAATCAATATTTCCAAGTGTTAACTTATTAACACACTCTGTACAATGCCCAAATTCCTTTAGCTCCTGTTCAAACAATCATCAAATAAATATTAAAATTTACTTATCTGTAATTATTTTCCATTCTATAGCCGCCGACATCACTTAGTCATTCGGCCCAACGTTGGGATGCCAATTTAAACAACGAATGCAGAATAGAATTTTCTTAAAATTTATAAAGATGACTCGCCTCATTGTTACACTTAAAACATAATTTTTAATTTCACGGACACATTACGATGATACACAGTACACAAAAAAAATAACTATTTACAAAAATAAATGAAACATTTTTGGTTAATCGGTTAGAGAGCCACTGCTACATATTTGCACACCGCAATACCACACTTCTAACTAAAACAAAAGTTAATCGTAGCTCTCTTTTTGAGTGAGTCACGTGACATAGTTCGATGGTAGGGGGGAAAATTCACAAATAGTATTGCGCAATACTCGGAGCTCTGAAAAGTTGTTTTTAACAGTCAATGTTAAAGAAGAAAAGTATAAATCTGATGGATCAGTTTTTTTTTCCTTTACAGTTCCTTTTTTCCTATTTGTATTAATGCTCTCAAACTGAAGATAATATTTGCTAACATATTCAATTACCGCTTGAAAACCTTTCCATTAGTTTAGAAAAATTCTTTATTATTATTATTACTATTATTGCAAGTAAAAAAATTATGTGTAAGTTTAAGATATTTTTATTTATTTCTGACTAAAAAATTAATTAAAACATTTATTTTATTATAATTGTTGTTGTTGTAAAAATATAAAATTTAGTTTACTAACGTTTATGTTTTTTTTTTTTTTTTTTTTTTTTACTAGCTTACTTTTTATGAAATTAGCATTTTATATTTCATAAAATTGTAAACTGTTATGAGACTTTGTGTCACACAGCTTAAAACACGAAAAGAAAACACTCTTAATTAAACAAAGTGGGGACTATAAAACGGACAAAATTCATTACTTAAGCCATAAGCACTCGTAAATTTTAATGTAAGTTACAGCAAATCAGTGTAAGGCCAGACCTTAATTTTCCAGTTTATTCGTTTATATCTTTACAGATTAAAATCACTTACAAGTCTATATTAAAGAAATAACTTTTTTTTTTTTTAAGTTAATTTATTCAATAAACAAAATAGTAATAATAATAATTTGCATTCTTAATGTGAAAATTTTTAAGTTAAGTATTAGAAATATCTTAGCCTTCTTCTTCAAATAAAATGTTTTTACATTTTGGAAATGAATAAAATAATTTATACAATAAATAATATAATTTGTAGATGAAATTTATAAATAAATATATATATATATATATATGTGTGTGTGTGTGTGTGTGTGTCAGTAACGAACTAATGCTATTAAAATAATACAATAAGAAAAATATATTTAAGAAAGTTTTCCAATTTCAAAATTGATAAATTTATATATATAATTTATAACTTATTTGATCAAAAAGAAAAGAATGAGAAAGAAGAATAGTCAGTCAAATACAAGGGGTGACCTGGATAAGAGTGTGACAATTTTGATATTTATTAATATTAAAGCTACAAACCAAATTGAATTTAAACTTAGATCAGAATATTATTCAATAAGTTCATTTCATTGTCCTCACCTAAATAGCTATGTAAACTAACTTTAAGCCTAGTTTACGAAGATTTCTTCTCGTTCTGTGCGAGTATGATTGTACCGTATCTTTAGAAATTTATTTCAATAATTTAAGGTAAAGCCTCTTCAACTGAAGCAAATTTTTAGTTTCTCTTTTTTTCATTCGAGTACTTTCAATAATACCCCAAAAACTTTCAGTATTTTTAGCTTGGGACATGTTGGGGGCATTATCCAACTTAGAAACAAATTCAGTTTTCTCAGTATCAAATAATCAACATCATCTTTCGTATAATGGTACGGCCAAAACAAAGTCAAATATCTTTATTTTGATGATGTTTAATGAAAGGAATGAACAACTTTTTAATACACTGATTTAAATATACAGAACCATTTACTGTTACCTGAAAATAAGACGAGTTTAGAAGCAATTCTATCATCGTTTCTGGTATGTCATACCATTACTTTTCTGGGAAATTTTTCTTTAAGTTTAGTCCTGAATTGCATAGCGACAAAGTTAGGATTTGTAGCATGATATTAAATACTATCATGTATTTAATACCACAAAAGAGATATGAGTCAAACGTAAAATATCACTCATCATCTATAATGGGTTCCTGCTCGTCTTTAGATGGAATCATTTGTTATAAATTTTAAGGCAATTTTTCTTTGCTCGAGGATCTTGCCCATTTTTATATATTTCTTAAATATATATATATATATATCGTTTTTCTATAAGATCTTCATCCTAGATCTTTCTTAACTCGGTGAACAGTTGCTTTACCTATATTCAATTTACAAGCATTTTGACGGATAAAAATGTCTAGTGTTGTAAAAAATTTCTGTGTTACTATATGGCTTCTTCTTCGGACTCCTTTTTCAAAACTTTGATTGGTATCAACATATCCTTGTTTATTATGTTAACGCTCGATTGTTGCTGTAGATATTTGATTATTTTTTAAATGTTTAAAGACAACAATTTTACTACGGTTAACATCCCAATTATAAAAATGTACAATTTCATTCTTAACAGCTTTCATTAAATGAGGTATCATTGTAGAATCGTTCCTAATATTAGACTCAAACAGATTTTTTTTTTTTTTTTTCTTTTTACATTTCACAAATTTTACGCTATGAGCAACTGGTGACGACAATATATAGGAGCTTTAAATTGAATTATGGCAAGACACGAATATGCATTAAATTGTAACATTAAGTTTATTTCCATACGTGTAGAGATAAGGAAACTTTCCACAAGTAAAAGAGGACCCTGAAATGATAATGAGCCTCTCATAAATACTAAGCTTAACCAAGCCCTGATTACCATTATTAAGGCATGATAACAACCGTAATTAGATAATACTTTGAATAATAAACAACACTTATAACAAAGAAATTATTCTGCTACCATTAATCTGAGTGCTAATAAAAATCGATTGTGCAGTGTACTTTTTTAAGGATATTATTATTAGATTTAACATTACAAATGTACATTACAAATGTACTAATATACCTAATAGTTAATTACTTAATTTCCCCTTTCAAAAAAATTATCTTCAACGTATTGTTTTCAAATAAGCTAAGAAAAGAAATTAGCTCTCAAATACTTTCATTAATCAAAATTATGAAAATAATAAAAAAATATTTTTATCTATCGCTTCTAATAGTTGGTAAAATACATAATAGACAGTTATCCATATTTATGTAAAAAAAAAAAAAAAAACAATCAAAAATTAAATGAGATAAATTATTTAAAACCATAAATCATTAATTACATATTTAACAAGAATAATGTACTTTTTTCTTTTTCATGTTTAGAATATTGAGAAAAATTGTTTTTTGAAATGTGCATTTAAAAATTAAATCATTCACAGAGTTTTTTTTTTTTTTTTTCTTTTTTTTTTTTTTTTTGTGTGGGGGGGGAATGAAGAAAGTGTTTATATATTTTTAGAACAATAAAATTATAAGCACTTAAATGCATGCACAATAAAAAACAAAAAATAATAATAATGGATTAAGACATGAACTAGTTAGTTGTAGGGCGACTAAGGCATCCGTTGAAAAATGATCATCTCATTTTATTTATTTCTCACTTCAAATAATTCATTTGCTAGCAAGCCCGTGCGAAATTCTCGCACTTTATTTATTTTTTTTTTGTTACCTTAAAATTTAAAATTATTATTATTTTATAGACGTTATTCTTTTTCATATGCATGTGAAAAATTTCATATTATATATATATATACTAGCTGACCCGACAAACGTTGTTTTGTCATCTAAAGTATTTCTAGAGAATATTTTGCTAGAAAAAAAAAAATAACTAACTTATTGTAAGTGTGTAAGGATGTGGTATATAAGTGAAACAGGTATGGATCGCTGTGAACGGTGACTGTAAATTCCGATTATAACGTAAAAGACATAATTACCGAAATTTTCGCTACTTGTTTCTTGCTACTTGCTACTTGGTACTTTCTACTTGCTACTTGTTATTTAAAACCTCCGCTGAATGTCGAACAGCACAAAATTTTATTTCATACGGCAAATATTTCAATTTATGAGAGAATCTCTGATAGCAACGAATTTCACATAAAAATTCCGTCTTTTTTGAATAAGCTGTAACAATCTGAACCGATTTGATGAAAATTTTTATCAAAAAGTTATTACAATACCTAACATCATTATATGTACATTTATCACAATTCAATCAATCGATGCATGTGAGTATGTGTATTGTATGAGCGAAGTGAAATGTAGAGTTCGTATTAAATAAAAACTTAAACTTGTTTTAATTAAAGGTGAAAAAGTTGAAACTCAGTTTATTTTATAACAGGTATATTTTTTTAATCTACAAAAACTGAATTTACCGTAATGCCATTGGATGTACAATATTTTTGGTTAATCCTTGAGGAATATACACAAACAAATTCGAAGGTTTTCCAACCCTGGAACTCGCAACATATAATTGGCCGTGAGAAAAGCACGGATTTTCTAAATCTAAGCCACAAATTAGGACCCCTTTGGTGACTTTAAATATTTTAAGCCACTTTTGCGATGAATTGAAATGGCTATCTCAATTGTGGATCTAAAGATCTTGGCGAGAAGCGTCCGAGCTACTTCGGTGCCAATTTCCAAATTTTGCCAAAGGGATCCGATACTAAACGTGTTCCATACAAAAAATAAATAAATAAAATATCAGTGACATACACACACACAAAAGTATGGGACCCGTTTGGTGACTTTAAATATTTTAAGCCATTTTTGCGATGAATTGAAATGGCTATCTCAATTGTGGAACTAAAGATCTTGGCGAGAAGCGTCCGAGCTACTTCGGTGCCAAATTTCAAATTTTGCCAAAGGAATCCGATGCTAAAAGTGTTCCATACAATAAATAAATAAATAAAATATAATAAATTAGCTACACAAATAAATTTGTAGGTTAGGGTGGTTGTTAATCAACGCGCGTGTAAATTTGATAGAAAATTATATAAAATACTCACTCCAGTCCCGCACCAAACTTGCAAAATGTATAGTTTTTTATGCACACTTCAAAACTCTTCAAACACTAATTACATCTTGATGTAATATTTCAATTAGGACACAATTTTTTGTATAACAATAATAACACGAAGTTACAAAATATTTTCCTGAATTTGATCGCAGCACCAACTGTCGGGACAAACTGGAATTTCAATAGAATATACGCAAGCGAAGTGTGACTTCACTGACCGTCAGTGGATGCAAGAAAAAGATTTCCTATGTTAATCTCCCATTGGATTTTTTATAAAAAATTATTGAAAATCGAGGAAAATTATTTCTCGATTTTAATCCCCGTATTTGGGTATAGATATGTATTAGTTATCGTATGCATGTGTTAGATTGAGTTATTTTGCTCTCAAATTGACAAAATTTTAATTTTAAATTTCAAAACTCTGTCTTCCTTGGCGTTTTTTGTATTTGGCGATCAAAAACGTAATACGAAAATATACATGCCAGATGTATATTTTCGTAATATGTATTGTACGAAATTGTTTCATATTATTCATTACTCTCTTAATATAAGTTGTTGAAATAACGATTATTTTTGAAAGAAATTAAATATGTTCGCCAGATGATATGGCGATATTTTTTTCCGCCAAGGATGACAGAGTTTTGAGATTAAAAATTCAAATTTTATCAATTTTACAGCAAAAACAACTCAATCTAATGCACATGATAACAAATACATATCTATACCCAAATATTGGGATTAAAATCGGGAAATAAATTTCCTCGATATTTTGTAATTTTTTACAAAAAATCCAATGGGCGATTAACGTAGGAAATATTTTTCTTGCATCCACGGACGGCCAGTGACGTCATCACTTCGCTTGCGTATTAATGAATATTCGATACTACGATCGTAGCGCAGTCTGCCGGATTCAATGTGAAACATTCCAAAGTCAACAACAATTTATAAGTGATAAATTAATTAAATAAACAATTTAAATTGGACTGAATTGTAAATCTAAACCATTCTCGAATCCACCTGAAGACAAACAAAAAATTTCATTAAACTCGGTCCAGCCGTTTAGGAGGAGTTCAGTGACATACACACGCACAAAAGAATATATATATATATATAAAAATAAATACAAAGGCACAGCTTTAGTATAGACCCCCCCCCCTTGTCGACTTTAAATATTTTTGGCCATTTTTGCGATGAATTAACATGGCTATCTCAATTGCGTAACTGAAGATCTTGGTGAGAAACGTCAGTACTACTTCGGTGCCAAATTTCAAATTTTTCCAAACTAAAGCTGTTCCATACAAAAAAAAAAAAAAAAAAAAAAAAAAGAAGAAAAAAGGAAAAAAGAAAAACTGTTTTATGATATATACAATTAAAAATAAAAAATTCTAATAAATTCGAAATTATTACTATTTACAATTAAGGTGAAAACATAAAAGAACCTTTATAAGTTACATTTAAAGTATCAATTAAAACGAAAATTTTGTTTTACTGTAGAAAAGAAAAGTACTAACTAAATTAAATAAAAATTTTAAGCATATACCAAGTATCTCTATGAAAATATTTATTTACACGCGAATATTTTCATAGCATATTATTATTTTTTTTTCTAATTTTTATTGTTTATCACGCGAAATTAAAAATATTTTATTTCCGAAAAAAAAATAAATAAACGTGAATTTTGTTTATTTTGGCATCAAATATATTTTTCTTTTTAATCATTTTAAAGTTAAAATAGAGATTTATTTAATATCTTTTGATCCAATTATCCAATTGAACTGAATTGTAAATCTAAACCATTCTCGAATCCACCTGAAGACACACAAAAAATTTCATTAAGCTCGGTCCAGCCGTTTAGGAGGAGTTCAGTGACATACACACGCACAAAAGAAATATATATATAAAGATATATATATATATATTCATATAAAAGCATATTTTATTTTATGCTTGAAAAAAAATGGCAAAAATTAAAATTTAAATGTCTAGTACAAAGCTATGCCTATTTTCATATTTTAATTAATTTTAAAAAATCTAATCAAAAGTTCGTTACAAATAAGGTAGCAAATGAAAGGGGAATTTTTTCTGAATCAAGGAGTGGAAAATGAACGGCTAATCACTCTGTCATTTGTAACATTTTGCTGCTGAAACCTATGCAAAATGTAAGAATAACAGTTTTAAATGTCGAAAGGTTTAAAAATGTTAAAATAGAGCACAGCTATTTATTGCATACCACTTAAAGCATTTTGACTGTAATGTGCCCCCAGCAGAATTTTTTAAATTTTTAATGTTTTTTGTTTATTTATTTATTTATTTTAGTTATAATTATCATTTTATTTTATGTTATATTATTATTATTATTATTATTATTATTATTATTCAGAATCTTTGAGCGCATCCTTTGAATTGTCTAGATAAAAATATTCGACTCAATCCACATTTTAATTACTGCTACAGGGAGCGCTGAAAGGGCCACGTTTAATTATGGCCACCCAGTGTAGCTAAATTAAATAGCCTGTGACATCGTTATAAAAGATATGAAACGAATTAACAAGTAATAATTTTTATTTAATATGAAAAAAATTTCCAAACTTATTAAAACAGCATTCCTAGATTATTGACCAAAATGTTTTATATTATGTAATAATTCGGAAACCTTAGAAGAAATCAATCTATATGCCTACAATGCATTATTTTTATGTGTTAATATTTATGTTATCACAGATACTTATGTTATCATGAAAATTCAAAAAGTGAAAAAACAAATAATAATAATAAAATTTTCTTAGAGATCTTTAACTGCATTCTGCAAAGAATGACAAAGCTGCATCTTACACTATTAAGTGAGCAATATTTGTATATATATTTCACTGTTCTCGAAAACGGTAGCTCAGACAGTCACGAGATTTAACACAAAGGTACCCCCCGAAGGGTCATTATGCACATCGAAGTCAGATTTTCAAATTTTTGATTAGTTTTTTCTTAATTAATTAAAATGTGAAAATAATAACCTTCTAATTTCTGATAAATAAGCCATTTAAATTTTATCCATAATTTAATTGTTGCCATTTTTTTTTCGACATAATAATCATAATTAAAAGAAAACGTACATTTATTTAAAATGAGGAAAATAAATCAGAAGGATTAGAAAATAAATTAGAAATATCAGTCGTATCGTTACAAATAAGATACCAAATGAAAGGGAATTTTTTTGTGAATCCGATGCATTAAACAGCTTACCAATCGGACAATTAGATTTTTCACTTCCATACAAAAATACATACATAAGCACACACATACATACATTACCATAAAAATAGCAAAATTGAACTCATGGCAACTCAAAATGTGTAGAAACATCAAAATCTCAAAGTCTAATTTTTAACATGATTGCAGTACTTTCCTTACACATGTATGTTCGAAAAATAAAAATGAAATTGAAGCATTATAAAATGCGACAGAAAATTTGTTTTTACACAAAATTGTTTGTTTCAGTTGTCTGCATTGTTTATAGCATTTATTTACCAAACATTACCTAATTCTTTTCGAATAAAAAGGTTCTGAAAGTTTGTTATTTACAACTAAGCATTTTCCAGGATATATAATAGTATTATCATAATAAATTTTACATGTAAATGCATTGTATTTCACTCAGAGAATTTAAAGCAGTAAAGATATTTTATCAACTTTTATTGACTTTCATTCTTCATTTTATTGCCGTTGATAGAATAAAATCTGATTTTGTTAATGGAAGTTTTCAATAAAACCATGGCTGTTAAGAAAAATTCCTTTTATTTACTCTATTTATTATAATATAGGATAAAGCTTAAAAACTGGAATTTCAAGTAAAATGTTTCAGAAAAAAATTTCCGTTAAACAGATATTTTTGGTATGTCATGGTATGTTTGTAATACAGATGTATTTAAAAAAAATAATAAAAAAAAATATTAATGTCCTTAATAACGAGATTTAGTCCAAATATGCATAATTTGTTTTCATTTAATTTTAAATTATACTCAATCTATATACTTCAATTTGCACAGCAATATTATTTATTTATTTATTTTTATAATTTATCTATTTATTTATTTTTAATTATTATTTTTTTATTTTATTTTATTTTTATTTATTTATTTATTTATTTATTATTATTATTTTTTTTATTTTTATTTTATTTTTATTTATTTTTTTTTTTTTTTTTTTGGGGGGGGGGGGGCATTCATTTATTCATTTACTTAAAATCTCGTAATTTCTTGAAGATATCATAGAAACTTAAAATTAATATAAATTTTAATAAACTTAGAGCGAAAACTTTAAAGAGCTTTAAAAAATATCATTACAAGCAAGAAAAGAACTTTCGTACTGAACCAGTTTTTATTTGAATCGTTTGCCTGCATATTTTTTTAACATTAGTATTCTTAGTATATATAAATGTGTGTGTGCTTCCCGGTGGTGCACACATTTGCGTACATATTTTATTAAAAAAAAAATACGGCGTGAATGACATGTTGACTTTTGTTTTCTGCCTCGCTATTTCAAACTACTGCAACTTTCACAAAAAAAAAAAAAAAAAAACCCTCAATCTGGCACGACATTTACATGGATTCTTGAAAAAATAGTAACATTTTTCTCTTTAAAAATTGTTGAAAAATCGTTTATAGTTATTTTTATACTTTTTTTTCTTTAATAAATATCACAAGTTTGAATCTATTACATTATCTATTGATGATGTAAAAATGGTCATATTTTTACGAAATTGAATATATTATAAAACAAAAATCTCCCACGTCCCTTTTCCTTTCTCTTTGTTCTGTTTTATAAGTATTTTATCTTTTAGAA
The DNA here is from genome assembly GCA_963930645.1 of Salticus scenicus. Classification (NCBI taxonomy): domain Eukaryota; kingdom Metazoa; phylum Arthropoda; class Arachnida; order Araneae; family Salticidae; genus Salticus; species Salticus scenicus. Next base: position 226,635,776 of record OZ005654.1, read on the forward strand.
AAATGTTCTATTATAAATGTAAAAAAAAAATCGAAGACTTAATCAAATTATGAGTTACAACAATGCTTTCGAAAATAAATCGCATAATATACCATAGCTTAACATATATCACAAAAATACATTATTAGTATGATAATATTAAAAAGTTTTTTTTTTAATTATTATTATACTGTAAACAAATAAATAAATAAGTAATCAAAGTTACCAAATATAATAAAATTAATTTAAATAAAAAAATATACTGTAAAATTATTACTTTGTTTGTAAATATTTGGTAATATGATTAATTTTTAAAAGTACAGATAAAAAATCTGATATGGACACCACATGTCTCCACCTCATACGCTATTGAAATATACATATTGTTACGAAAGCTTTGAACATTTTTGTGAAATAAATTGTCCGTAAATAAACAGGCAGATTCCAGTCCATAAACATTCCTGAAAACAAGCTAAGGAAATTGTTATTCGAACCACAAAAGTTGCGATAGTACGATTATATACACCGCAGAGAGCAAATACCGCTTGCTCTGAAATAGTATTCCGTAAATTATTACAGAATCCCTCACTGGCGATTCATTGGTGCAGCTTCGAGCTTAATAGAGCTTAATAGAATCACTAGAGTGTAGATAGTGCTCTAATGTTCTGTTTGGTGAAAAGGAACAGCGAGAAACGATGTTCTATATACCAAACCCGTCAATACCGCTAAATTGTAAAAAAGCATTACTAATTCTTGCTACCCTCAAATAATATTTTCCACCAAGTTTTTTCGCCAACGCAAATCTTAGTTTTCGCATAGAATTTCGTAGTTTGGTAAAAAATTTGCTGGAAATGTTTAGTTTAGGGTTGCCAATGTTTGAATGATCTAACTTCGAAAAGAACAGATTCCTGGAATTTTTCGGATAGGTTCATTGGTTTCTAGCGCAAAATTGATTTCTTCGAAAGTTCTATGAATGACTAACACACTATAATAAAAAAAAAAGAAGAGTCATTATGAATGATTGTAGGCTAAAAGTTATCTATTTCATTTCATGGACAGGTGAGCGTTGACTTAACGTCAAATTAAGGAATCAATTTATCCAAGTTTGGCGAAAAATGGTAGTTTAAGATTACTAAACTTTATAATCTCTAAATTCAATAGTAGTCGAAATTTTCAATTTTTTGGAATGATTCTTTGGTTTCTACTGCAGAACTACCTCGAAAATTCTATAAACCACTGTCAGGAGTCTCGGTGAATTCAAATTCCATTCAGACATCGAACTGTGCGGTTAATCATTGTTCATGAATTAGCGATATTCTTGCTCTGTACGTCTGTACTGTACTGAACACAGTTTCCTTGGCTTCTGTAGTACGAATGACTGTTTTATTGTATTGTTTGGTAATATTCATTTATTATTGATTTTCGTAGTAAAAAAGAAATGTTTTATTCAACTGCTTCCAGAATATTCATTAAATAAAGTGCATTCGTCATGCAGAATATGCTTATATCTTTACAAATTACTTTCTTCAAGCAAAAATGTCGACAACTTTCATAACACTATAATTACGGGTTCTATCTACGGGCTGAATATTCATTAAATAAAGTGCATTCATCGACTAGAACCTGCTTATACGTTTAAGAATTACTTACTACACGGAAAAATGTCAACAGCTTTCATAACAACATCATTATGAGCTCTATCATTAGTTTCTTTTAAATCTTATGACGGTAAGTCATATACAATGGCCAGAAACTTTGTATTTTGGCCATTATGAATATAGTAAATATCTACAAGCCTGAAAGTCCCACAAACACTAAAAAGAGAAGTGCACAACTAGATCTTATGAAAAACCTATATACCAATTTGCAGCGTTCTACTTCCAGCTGTTTTTGAGTTATGTAAGATACACACATACACACATACATACAGACGTCACGAAAAATCGCATAATATCATAAATAACTTTAAAATGGAAGCTCGTATCAAGGCCAGAGTTTGAATTGTATAACTAGACGTCATGACAGTTACAAATATAAATTTACAACATTCTACAATCTTCTGTTTTTGAGCTATGCATGATACAAAATTCATTTCTCAAATCGGGATTACAATCGGGATTAATTATACTTTGTATAAGGAAATACAAAATTTAGCGTTATTTTCGGTGGAACTTCCGTGTATTTAGGTAACTCCATAGTTAAAATGCATTACTTAAGGACATTATTTATTTTTAAAGGAATAATAGTTAAGACATTTTATAAAAATATTTTTCTTAGTAGCATTTCTCAGTACAAAATTCCATTAATAACTTTTGCAAGAATAATTTCTTAAAAATGAACACTGACAAAAGCTTTATACTTTTTACAGAAAAAAAAAAACATTAATCGTAAAGAAATGGTTTTCGAAAACCAATAATCGTTATATAAAATGTATTTTTCCATGCGGAACTGACAAAGTTATGTATCTGATTTCATATTTTATATTATTTACCTTGAAAGAAACCAATATTTTCTCTTTCTAAAAATTTCGACATTGGTTACATTTTTATTAATGTGTATTTTTGTAACGCTTTTCTTTTAAGTCTTTATATCGGTTGAAATATTTTACCATTTGTCACATTAATGGTGTAAACGGGTAATTGCTTTGTTATTTTAACATTAAACTATTTTACGCAGTTTTAGTTATACATATATATATATATATATATTAGTACATTTTTACTTTTCTTCAAATATATCAATGCTATTCATGTGTCTCAGTTTATTGATTTCAGTAATAGACTTTATTACTATTGGCTTTATTTTTAGAGAATAAAAACTGTTTAATTTAGTTTGGGGGAAAGGAAAGTTGTCTGGATAATTAGGAATAAACGTTGAAACTTAAAAACAGCCTTGAATTCAATATAATTGTATGTAATAATATTTAAACGAGAGGTTGATGGGGACAGTATCCCCCATCACACAGAATTATTTGTCAAATAAAAAATTTAAATTCCTTTTAATGTACGATTATGCACAGTATTTATTATCTTACCCCTTAATCTGCAATCTGCCTTTGTAATATTGAAACGTAGGATAAGAAAAAGTCGAGTGAGTGCCCCATTATTTCTTTTTTAACACGATACTAAAACAGTATAATCTATTATATCTTATTAAATCTATATAATCTATTTTAAGAAATTTAATGGAATTATTTTAAAATAAATATTAAAATTAAGCAGGTGCTTGTTTCTAAAAACTTAAATATTTATAGCTTTTGTGGCAATCAAATTTTGTCTTTTAATTTTGATTTGAACATATATCCAACTAGCAGGCAACGCCCGCTTCACTGGTCCCTATTTTTAAATGAATCACTATAATTACTGAATTCTCAAAATTGCATTAATTTTTATCACGTGAAAAAAAAGTTAAAAAAGAGAAACAAAATCTGAATAGGAAAAATGTCGTACCAGGTTCTCACTGCCTTCGGAAAAAATTCCCAAAATGCTTTAACTCTTATTTCTATTATTTTCGCCCTTCCCCCCTTCCGTCTATCCTAATAATTTTAAAAATTCGAAAATATCCGCAATCGATTAGTAGGTATCAAAAAACTCTATGCACCAATTTTGAATGATCTAACTCTATTTTTTTTGCCCCTCCACCCCCCCCCCATTCCCGGCCCTCCTAATAACTTTACACTTTCGAAAATATCCCTATTCGACTTGCAGGCCTCTAAAACCTATCTGTACCAATTTTGAACGGCCTAACTGTATTTCTGTTTGTTTTTGCCCATAGCCCCCCCCTTACCGCCCCCTCCCTTCCCACCCCTCCTAATAATGTTACAAATTCGAAAATATCCGCAATCGATTTGTAAGTATCGAAAACCTGTATATACCAATTTTGAAAGAGCTTACTCTATTTTTATTTCCCCCCCTCTCCCTTCCCCCCTCTCCCCTTCCCGGCCCTCCTAATAACTTTACACTTTCGAAAATATCCCCATTCGACTTGCAGGCCTCTAAAACCTATCTTTACCAATTTTGAATGGCCTAACTGTATTTCTATTTGTTTTTGCCCCATAGCCCCCCTTACAGCCCCATCCCCTTTCCTGCCCCTCTTAATAATTTTACAAATTCGAAAATATCCGCAATCGATTTGTAAGTGTCGAAAACCTCTATATACCAATTTTGAACGATCTAACTCTATTTTTATTTTTAGCCCCCCCTCTCCCCTCCCCCCCTTTCTGCCCCTCCTAATAACTTTACACAATCGAAAATATCCCCATTTGACTTTCAGGCCTCTAAAACCTATCTGTACCAATTCTGAAAGGCCTAACTGTATTTCTAATTGTTTTTGCCCCATAGCCCCCCCTGCTGCCCCACCTGGGGGCTGAATTTCTAAAATTCCAGAAATTGGTTTTTAGATATTTGCATTATCTATATTTTAGAGCAAAAATTTCACGTATATCTATTTTTTTGTTTCAGATATATAGGATTATGCGAAATCACGTTTTACGCATGTGAAATCACGTTTTGTCCCCCCACCCCCACCCCCCTTGGGGACCGAATTTTGAAAATTCCAGAAATTGGTTTTTAGACATTTGTATTAGCTATATTTTAAAGCAAAAATTTTACGGATATCTGTTTTTTTGTTTGAGATAGGAAGGATTTTGTGAAATCACGTTTTGCCCCTCCCCCCCCCTTGGGGGGCGAATTTTGTAAAATCGCTTCTTAGTGGATGCCTACGTCATAGAACGAATACTGTCACAAAATTTCATGCTTCTAGATCCAGGGGTTTGGTCTGGGCGATGATAGATCTCTCCCTCACTCACTCAGTCAGCAAGTACTCTTTTATATATATAGATAACTGATGCTATAAAGTTCGAAGTATCTCGGTTAGAAAATATTTTGTGATATATGTCGTAATTATATTCCAAATATTCAAAGCAGAAAGTCGTTGAAAAATATATTTAAAAAATGTGTATAGTTAAAAGTAAAAAATTAATATAAAAACCATCATCATAAACACTTTATGTTTTATACACATTTTTAAGTTGGAATTTCTTTTTTATTTCAAGTAATTACGCAAAAAGAAAATCTAAGGGGTGAGGGTAAATTTAATACTTTGAAACTTTATATGCAAATTTCACTATATCTTCGTTAGGAAAAGATTGGAGATTTAAATTATGATTTAAAAAGTTCATAGTTAAAACTTCGTATCAAATATGATAAAATATCTGTGAAAAGGATCTAGAAAAGTGCATTTTATTTTTATTTGATGAAACATTTTATCTTTATTTAGCACCATGTAATTCCAAAATACCAAACCACCATAAAGTATTTTACTATATAATGGTTGCAGCTAATCTCATGGTTGTATCGAAATTTCTTTGATCATGGAGCAAAAATTTAACAGTAACAAATAGATAAAACTAAAGTGTAAATCACTAAATGTAGTATTCTAATAATTTTAAAGATATGAAGCAGATAGGTAATTATTGACCTAATAGATTACACACAAATATATGTACAATTTGCACACTTACACACACATACATATATATAATATATGTGTGTATATGTGTTTGCAATTGTGTGTATGTATCTTTCGAAAATTTTAATTAATGATGTATTTAAATTAATAATCTTTAATATTGGCTTTTTCTATTAGTCATTTTTTAGTACCTGCTTAACTTTAATTTAAAAAAAATACCAAAAATATATTGTCGATTATAAAAGTATTATTATTATTATTATTATTAATATCAGCCAATACTATTCCTCTTCAAACGATATTTCTACATTTTTTCTACATTTTTTCAAGCTTTTCACTTTTTAAAATGTTTTCCAAAACCATTTGCTAATTTTTTGGGTGATATTTTATTGTTTTGATGTAAGAACAAAATATTAAGTTCTAAATAGTGCTAAATTTTAATTTTAGTGTAATAGTTTTGTGACTATCCTTTAAAATTTGTTTTAATGTTAAAAAGAAATAACATTAAGTTACTGATCATGTATTATATTTTACATAAATAAGCATAATGGAGCAAAGAAGTACTTTGATGTCTCCCAGCTTTCAGCTTATTGTTGTGGCAATCACTTGTTTTGAATAAAAATTACGCAGTTTTCTACCTTAATGTCGTTATATATTTGCGAAATTGAACTATGAATAAACTCTTAAAAGGCTGAAAAACAGCAAACAAAAATTTTAAAGGCATTTGTAAAATCAGGTTTTGAATATAAAATATGTTAATGCAAGCGTATATTACCATATTTATTTTTAATGGGAAATTTCGTCATCCGGGAAATACAGATTTCTTTATCCTTAATATTTATTATATGAAGATGATGTTAGTTGAAAAAAAGTAAACTAATAATGTGATTTATTTAATAACCCTTTTTGTAACATAAATTCAGAAAATGTTCCTGAAATCTTTCTAAATAAAACGATTTCTTAAGCTTCTATCGTTTACAACTTTTCTGAAATAAGTACTTTGCATCATATGCAATCACATTATAATAATGTATTTTTTTAAGTAAATCTGTTTATTTCCCTGGGGAAATTTCAACCAGTAAATTTATTTTATATAGTTTTGGGATATTTTTATTTTGCCTTTTATTGCTATTGATAAAATAGAATCTGAAATATTTTAATGGACGTTTTAAATGTAATCATACTTATAACGGAATTTTTTTTTTCATTGATTAGAATAAAGAATAAGGAAGGACATTTCATTTCTTTTTTTTTTTTTTTTTTTTTTTTTTCAAAAAAAGTTTCAAAATAATCGTACAGTAAAGGGTAAACGTTTTATTTATATAGAAGAGCTAAAATTTTCAGTCAACTTGACTTTTAAAATGTTCTCTCTGATATGTGGTCGGTAACGCATAGTTAAATGTGTTTTAAAGCACACATTTTATTCGAAACTTTCGAAGAACAGAAATCTCAGCTATTCGATGCGATAGAACTTTATGCTATTCTTTGTGCAAAAGAGAATATTACTAATATCTGTTATGTATAATTCTACGAAAAAGATATTAATATGTTCTGAAAATATATATATATACACACATATGTATATATATATATATATTAGGGCTTTCTTATCACATAATTATTTAAACATAGTTATAGTTTAAGGTCTCATATCATTTGGCAGTTGAAATACTGTTGCTTTGAAAAATTAACAATTTCGCTTGGCAAATTCGTTTTAAAACGACAATCCAACTCGAAATTTTTTAATTAATACTCATGCATGTCAATATTGCTGCAAACCAATGCAATGGCATTGTTGAATACCAATGCAATGGTTGTTGGAACACTTGACAGATTCATTAACTGTCAAGTGTTAGACAAAAAAAATCTACGATAAATTTCAATTTGGATTTAGGAATAAGGATCTACACGTGTATGAAAAGAGAAAGTGACTTTTCTGCCAAAAACACGATAAAATCATATTAGAGGGCAGCCTGAGACATTTGGTTTAACATCCAAATGTTCTACCAACAGCGATCTTAAGCTTTTAAACTAAACGTTCTTAATTCGAATTCTGGTGCGCTTGTAAAACCTAAATCCACCAATATACCATAAATCTTTAGTATTAAATTTTGTTCAAATGCTGTATTGCCTTACCAAGAAATTCTTGTAAATTGAACATGTATGCCAAAAGATTAGGAGTTGGTTAAATGTCTTTCCTGTAGTGCAATTGCAAATTAAAAAAAAATGTGAGACTGAATTATAGGAGAATGATTCAGAATACAGAGTGACTAGAAATGAAGTAATGGTCTAATTTGACTTAGTTGATGAAAACACAAAATCTTTTACTCAAAAAAAACCACTTTATTTATTAACAACAATGTATTACAGAAATTAACAACAACAACAAAAAAAAAAAATCACTTTTCTTTAAAGAGTCTTCATATTGCATTGATGCAGAAATGCAAATACTTGATTTTTAGAGATTACAGACAGCTTGGTCGGAGTATTCGCTTCAATTCCCAAATTAACGAACGTACCAGAGCATCTAAACTTTTGCGATGTATTACACAAGACTTTGCCTCCAAAATCTATCACAAACTGTAAGCCAAGATTTTGTGGTTATACGAGTATGAAGATTATTTTTGAGCTGCGAGGAAATTTTGCTTATAGGAAAATATTTTGCTTATTTCTGCTCACCCTGTACAGCTGCCCATGATAAGGTACTCCGTTTTTATTTCATTAATGAAAAGTTGAAATGGCAGAAATTAGACTGCAGCGCACACAATTAAACATTTATTTTCAGCTATACTGAACTGAATTTTATATGTTGAAGCAACTGTAAAAGGGTAAAAAATGTTTCATCATGATTTGATTGTTTATCTGAGGTTTAGCGTCAAATAAAGATTTTTAAAGTTTTATTTTATTAAGGTTTTTTAAACATTTTATAATTTGTTGCTTGAATATATAATCAAAAAATATTACTTAACTGATAAATTGAGAACAGAATCTATAAATTAACAACTTTTAATGCGAAATCTGGTCGGTAAATTTCTTAAAATCTCTATATACAAAATTTGATTTGGTTTTTAATAATCTTTTAACTTTGCACTGTCTCTTTAAGATAGGGTAACTCTAGGATATAGGGCCATAGAGGAGAGATGTCGAGTTAATATATTTTCTAAATTTGATCATAGACGGCAACATAAACTTTATTCGTAGGAAATAGTTCAATAAGTTCAATAAGTCCAATCATTGACACGTGCAGCTGTGTTTTTTGATTCAAAAAAGTAAGTGAAATTTTAATCTATATATTAATTTGAAACATGTTTTTGTCTGTCTCCACTATATTGAGAGAACGGCTAGGTGTAAAAATTCGGTTGAGGTGTCTAAAGAAAGGTCTTGGTCTGTAGATGTGCTATGAAAAGAGAAAAATAAAAAAAAGTCGAACTGTCCCAATTAATATACGAAAAATGCACATTTATTTTTTAGAATGACGTCATTTTCGGAAATGCAACAATGGAGCATTTCCTCGTGACGTCTGGTGGTTGGCAAAAAAGCGCGCTCGACTTTCCAGCGCCCCGCCCACCATTGATTTTCCGTTGGTAGTAATCAAGTAATCAAGAGATCCCAAGCCTTTTTGCCAACCACTCATAAAAGTTGAGATGTTTGTTTACAAACAAGGAACTGGCCTATACAGCGAGTTAATCTGAATTTTTATTGCCTTCTAAAAACAAAGTTAATCGTATTATCATTTTATTTTTTAATTATTGTTCCTTTTTTACAGTGTGGCAACATGAAAATATATTTATTTATTTCGCCGTTTTTTCTCTTATTTCTTTATTTCATTTTCGGAAATGCAAAAATATAGCGAGTTAATCTGAATTTTTAGAATTTTTATTGCCTTATAAAAGCAAAGTTCACGTGTTATCATTTTATTTCTTAATTATTGTGCCTTTTTTACAGTATGGCAACAGGAAAGAATCTATATATTAATTTGAAACATGTTTTTGTCTGTCTCCACTATATTGAGAGAACTACTTGGTGTAAAAATTTGGTTGAGGTGTCTAAAAAAAGGTCTTGGCCTGTAGATGTGCTATGAAAAGAGAAAAATAAAAAAAAGTCGAATGGTTTCCCCCCCGGGGGGAAACGGGTTAAAAACACGTTTACGAGCTTAACTAAGCTCCAAATTACTTCACGGTGAAGAAATTGTACATATAGGGACTACAGTCGAATACTAAAAAATCAATATCTGCGAATTTCGAATTTTCGATTTTAAAGGGGGGGAAAAGGGGGAAAGTAGATTTAGAGGGGAGGGGAAATGGGGGGAAATTAGCTTGAGAGGGAAATCCGTTCTTCTCCCACACATGTAGCACTTCATTTTAAAGGTCTTGAAATTTCATGTCGATTGGGGATGATTGTATACAGTATAGTGCGACCCCTGGTGGTGAAAAATGGAACTAAGTGATTTTGCTGTAGACCCTATCATGTTGCATCTTATTTTAAAGGTCTTGGTATTTTCTGACCGTTGGTGATGTTCGTACAGAACACAGTGCGCCCCCTGGCAGTGGAAAGTGCAACTAAAGGATTTGGCAGTTGACACCACCATGTGACACCTTAGATAAAAGGTCTTGGAAATCCAAGGCGATTGGTGATACAGGTCTTGAAATATCGTGTTGATTGGGGATGTTCGTATACAATATACTGCACCCCCTGGTGGTTAAAATTGAAACTAGGTGATTTTGCAGTCGACCCTATCATGTTACACCTAATTTTAAAGGTTTTGGTATTTCCTTACCTTTGGTGTTGTTCGTATAGAACACGCTGTGCCCCCTGGTGGTGGAAAGTTCAACTAAAGGATTTTGCAGTTGACACCACCAGTGACACCTTATTTGAAAAGTCTTGGAAATTAAAGGCGATTGGTGATGTTCGTATACAACATACTGCACCCTCTGGTGGAGGAAAGTGGATTTTGCAACGCGTGCGTAGCATGCATGCCTGCTATACAGTGCAGCAGTCACAGGCAGAGGTAACATGAGTCAGAGGTTCGCTCGGTTCAAGGTTCATTTTTGAGAAATTTTTCATGTTATTAGCGGCCTGTATATACGCTGCCGCAGGCACCGGGTCACGAGCCCGAGTTCTGTTTTGTTTGAGGGTTTTTTTTTTTTTTTTTTTTTTTTTTTTTTGTTACAGATGATTTTTTTTTTTGTGTGTGTGTGATGCTTTCATTTCAAAATAGATATTCAAACAAAATCGAGTTAAAGATATAAAACCATACAAATTTAAGGTTCATATAAGGTTATTATCATGGGGTTCATAAGGTTATTATCATTGCCGGGCGGGTTCGGTTGATTCCAGGTTAATTTTTTGGAATTTTTTTATGTTATTAGCGTTTCGCGTATGGCCCTGCCGCAGGCACCGGGGTCACGAGGCAGAGTTTCGTTCTGTTCGAGGTAATTTTTTTTTGTTACAACTGTTACAACTTTTTTTTTTTTTTTTGTTACAACTTTTTTTTTTTTTACTTTTTTTGTTACAGCTGATTATTTTTTCCGTGATGCTTTCATTTAAAAACAGAAATTCAAACTAAATGGAGTTAAAGGTATAAAATCCTACAAATTTAGGGTTCATTTAAGGTATCATGGGCCCGGGCAACACCGGGCGGGTTCGTTCGGTTCCAGGTTAATTTTTGGGAATATTTTTATGTTATTAGCGACCGGCGAATGCGCTGCCGAAGGCACCAGGGTCACAAGGCAGAGTTTCGTTCGGTTCGAGGTAACTTTTTTGTTACAGCTGATTATTTTTTCACGATGCTTTTATTTAAAAAAAGAAATTCAAACAACATTGAGCTAAAGATGTAAAACCATACTAATTTAAGTGACATTTAAGGTTATTACCATGGGCCTGGGAAACGCCGGACGGGTCAGCTAACATGTAGTCTTAGTATTAAACGAAATAGAAAATAAAAGATAGCAACTGTTTATTTGGAGTCAGTGTGACGTCACATTGACTGTATTTTGTAGAAAGTGATGTCATATATAGTATTTCTATTTATAAGCATTTTTCTGACTTTCTTTTTTTTAAGTGAAATGTCGTAAATTATATTAGATGTTTTAACTTGAAATACATTTAAATAATGATGCGACGTTTTTTGAAACATTACGGTGAATAAAATGATCGTCTAATTCGACGGGTTCCAGCTAGTAGTTGTTTAATTTAGTATTTGTATAATTTTTTCTTGAATTAGGTATATGAATGTTTTACAATACGTTTGTTACATTTTTCTTTATTCCACGGACTTTTAAGGCAAATATATAATTCAAACTTTTATTCCAAGCCTTAAACAAAGACATACAACGGCGAAATGAGGTTTAGATTGGATGGATATCTGTCAAGAGAGATGACCACATCAACTCGAAGAGAGATGTCCTCCTTTAAAACTCATCAAAAACTCTTTATAACTTAAAACATTTCTTCAAAAACTCTTTATATACCATCACCAACAAAAGTACATCAAGAGATTGCCCCTTTCCTGGTGTAACGAAGACAAAAAAAGAATTAGAAAACGTACTAATGATATTGATGGCACGTTTAACAGCAAATAGGTAGCTATGGTTCTAACAACACTAGAAAATATTGAAAAAAATCGGAAACCTTCATCCCAGAAAGAAATGAAATTGATGAAAAAGCTTAAAACCGTGAAAATGTCTAAAAGAAACGCAAGAAAGAACAAAAACTCGTCACTTCCAGTAACGAAGAAGAGGAAATACAATTGTAACTCTCAGATTCTACACATTCAAAAGAAATAGACATTTATGAGGACCACCGTCTTGGTTGTGGAGGAGAATACAATACCACAACTAAATCGAATGATTGGTTGGTTGGGTTTGACGTCGCACTAGTGCTGCGTAGATGGGCAATTGGCGACGATCTGGGACTCACCCCTAGAGGTGGTCCGGAGACATGCCATCGCAATTTTGATCCTCCACGGAAGGGATGGCTCTCCCGCTTCGGTGACGCCCCAGAGGTATAAATTTTGATGGGAACATGGAGGACATTGCGACCACGACAGATTTTACGTGCACCAGCTACCATTAGTGTACACGACGGTCTTTGGCCGGCTCGAGTACCAAACCCGCAATCTTCCAATTGCGAGGCCGGTGCTGTACCGACTGGGCTACCACGGCCCTCGAATGATTGGATAAATGCAAAAGGAGCCTCATGTGTTCCATATAAACTATCAACACATTTGCCAGAAGTGTAGTAAATTTTTGAGAAAAATGAAGGATTGAAATTATGCTTCAAATTTTGTTCATTTGAATCTACTCACTCCTTTTCAATGATATAATTGCAGTTTACAAATTGCTATATGTTTCTCATGATTCATATGATTCTCATGATTTCATATGATTTTCTTTTTTGTTAATTTAGCTTCACATTTTCTGTCATGTACTGAATGGCCATGTCTTATCGGATTGAAGGAGAGATGAATACTTGCCATTTTAATTTCAAACTATGTTTCATACTTTTTGCTCTCAAAATTTAATTATTTTTTGTCCAAAATATGAGTATATGTGTATGAATTTTTTTAAGTATGAATAATTATTTCTTGTTTTTGCATTCTAAAATTTTTATTTCAATCTTTATAAACTATGGCCATCTATCCTAGAATTAACCTACATTATGTAATGTTAAGTATGAGTCTATGTACGTTTCTGCATAGATACATGAGTATGTATAAGTATCTTAACATGTGTTTTATGATAATTACATATAAACGGAAAACTAAAATAGAAAAAAATTTAATGTAAATCTAACTTTATCACGTACTGACCGGTATGAAAGAAATTTTTCTACTGCTATAGCTTTAAAAAATAAATAAATAAATAAAGACGAAATATTTCATGATGATTTAAATATTTAGAATAGAAAGGTGTACCACTGAATTCTTTATTTTTATATCAGTAAAAAATGCCCAATACTTTTTCTAAAAATGCCAACATAAAAAATGTTATTTTAAAATTAAATGCTAATGCATAAATTTACGATGTAAGATGTATTTTTAAGAATTAAAACTCAGATCTGTGTCTCTTTAATTATAAAAACGAATTGTGTAAAATTCAGAAAACGTCATTTTCATAGCATTTTAATATATGTAATTTATTGAAAGGAAGAGAAAACTTTCTCACAAAAATGCAGCCATTAATTAAAAAAAAAAAAAAAAAATTCTAGTTCATTTCATAATGAAGTAATTTTGATCAAGTACCCATTGAAGCGTTAAAAGATGAAAAGAGAAAATTTATGTTATCACCTTCCTCCCACGAGAACATGCTTCTTTTCAACTAATAATCCACCAAGATGTGCTTATCACTTTTGAAAGATCTCTCCCTTTTGTCATTGATTAATATTCCGTTGCTGTTAATAATTCTTGAGTTTTAAAGTCAAAAACATGAATAGAGATTTTATTAGACGTTACCGTAGAAAGATGATTAATTACTAAAATTTCTTCAGTTAAAGAAAAGGACTATTGTTATCACTTGTGAAAACTCAACTTTTTAAAACATTTCTATTCAATAAAGAAACTATAAAAATTTTTGCTGATTGGACTTTCAATATATATATTTTTTTACTTAGAATTTTGTTATCTTTGTTTCAATTAAAAAACAGAAATTTACTCAGCATTTCCTTTATTTTTATGTATTATAATTAAAATTATTATTAAAAATTTCTGTCGATCATGTTGCAATACCACTATTTTTTTTTTTTTTAACATGATTTTGATGCATGTTAATACATGATTTTGTAAATTAAACTTTCTGTATTTGGTAGTAACGATTATTATAATTATACGATTTTTCTATAACTGATGCTTTATGTTAGGGTAGATTGCGAAAGACACTTTAGTTTTCTTTAATATTCCTTTAAATTCCCCTGTTGGTTATATTTGTTATTTATTGATCTCTTGTAAAAACTAATACTTCTGAACACGTATTTAAAATTTATATTATTTAACTTGAGAAATAATATAAAAACTTTGAAATAAAAGTTTTCTTTAATACTTTTGTTTTGACATCTTACTCCAGAGATATTTATGTATTTAGAAGTATAATCGCTGATGGGTACCCAATATAAAATACACATTTTTATTGGACGTTTATTTTAAAAAACATGATTGACTTTGGCAAAAATAAAACAAAATATTATATATTAATTTAATATTTTGATAAAATTAATTAAAGTATGTAACTTAACAAAGAAAACAACAAACATGTGTAATCAATGTAAAACTATCGGTATGTTATCCCAAAACATTTTCGTCATCTTACCTTAAAACGTTGGAACAAGACTATTTGTCCGCTTATTAACATACAAAAGGGAAAACCGACCCTCTCTATACACAGAAAAAAATAAATAGGCAAAAATAGTCAAGAATGAGTAAAACTTTGTAATATTTGAGTATGTTGTACACTCAAAATACTCCGAAATACATATAATCAAACTTTAAAATCTCCTGTACTTACTATTGACTATATTAACATGCTCAAAGATTCGCATCGCACATCGTGAATCCGAAAATCTGAAACACAGATTCCGAATAATGTGTTCTTCTGAATGTAAATATTCTTATGTAAAAATTGAGTAGGTCACATACTCAAAATATCTCCCAAGAGTATATACTTTAGAAATCCCATGAGTATATACTCAAATTTAAAAATCCCATAAGTATATACTCAAATTTAAAAGTCCCATGTGTTTGTTATTCAGCATATTAACGTGTTCAAAAATTATAAAAGGCACCACAGACCTGGCGTTTAAAAGTAATCAGTATAAAACATTAAAAAATATAAAATAAAATAAACAGAGCACGAACTCGCAAAAATTGTTTTGGGTCGAAAGAAAACACGGCCTTACTTCGGGTGAACAAAGCTGGCACGAGTGTTGTATGTCCGTTGCTGCTTTTTTTTTTTTTTTTTTTTTTCTAGTATTCATGCTTACTTTGTTCGCCTGACGAAGGATCGTATATTGGTAAAAAATTTATTTGTTCGCGTGAAACATTTATACATATATTTTAGCAGAAGGTAAATTAAAATACGTAGTATCGTTTTTAATGTAAATAAAGAAATTACTGGAAAATCAATTTAAATACACGTCCAAATTTTCACTGATGTATGATGATTTATATTAGTAATATAACGTTTAAAACTTAATAAAAAATATTTTTAAAGATTCCTTTAGCATATGTGTATAATAGTTAAAATATTTAATTTTATTATTAATTTATGAAATTATCTTAAATTGAATGTTTTCTTACTTCAAAAAATCTAAAGTAGCGAAAAGGGGCTTTTGTAATAATCATTTATGAACTCAATTGCTAGAAGAATTTTTGATTATTATATAAAACATTACTCGGTAAGGAAAATAATGACTGCGATACAATTATAATTTATAAATAAAGTATATATTTAAAGGAATACCCATCACAGATGTGTTAGTTTTAAGGACAGTGTTAGTTACTTGCACTAAATAAATATTCTTTAATTCATAAATTTTAAATATCACGGACGCTCTAGTTGAAAAAAGAAAATTTATCCCTTGCTTCAGAATTTTTCTTTAAAAAGACATATTTCTTATTTAACAATTCTCTTTCAATTTATAGCGACTAGTCTTTTCCTCCACTTATTTCTCATCCGATTATGCTACTCAGTATATTAATTAAAAAAAAAAAAAAAAAAAAAAGGAGAAGAAAAAGAAATTTGTTTATTTGCCTTTGAGAATTTTAGAAAAAGAAATATCGACATACAAATATTTGTGCGCTAAAAGTAAATATTTTATGTGTTCCACTATTCTATATATACTTTATAAGCATAAAAATAGTATCAAAATATAAAATAAGTCTGTTTACTGAAAGTAAAGATTTTATCTCTTCCCTTATCTCCAACATCCTAAAGTAAACTAACAAAAAAAAAAAAAAAAAAAAAAAACTCAATTTATATATTCGCGACACAAAAATTCTTTGAAAACACCATCGACAAAAATATTAATAGTTTTCTTTGTATTTACTTGTACATTTACAGATAAAATCCCTTAGTTAGTACTGAAATCGATAGTTTTTGTCTTTTTCCGTATTTTTCCATTAATTTCCTATAATTCAGTAAAACACTGTACATGTTTAACAATATGATAGGATCCTTCAGATATTAAAAATACAGGTACATCGTGATGATTTGATTTCAGTTTATTATTTTGATTTTAATTATTTTATAGTGCCTAAACTCAAAATTTAAATTTATTAATAGATTTGTTTTATTTTTAATTACACAATACTTGCACAATGTCTAATTTGTATCTCACTCTCTGTTTAAATAATAAGTGGTACTGCAATAATAATTTTTTTAAGTAACAATACTTGTTTGCTTAATTTTAAAACTGTTAATTGATTAGAAGGTAGTTGATAATGCTAATGGTTGATGTGAAAAAAAACTAAATTCACCCAATAGTTGGCGGTACAATGGTGCACATCTGATAACATATTTCAAAATACATTTAAAGTTGTGATTATTTAGCTCAGTATTTTTGTCCGTTATATATTTTATTTAGATGACCCTTATATGGAATCAACTTAAAATTAATCCAAACTAATAATTGTGTAGAAGCTTAATGTTAATGATGTTAATGTGTTCGTCAGAAAATAAACATTTAAAAAAGAAGAACCAAATTTTTTTATAATGTTTCACTAAATGTTAACAACTAATAAGTGAAAAAAATATATTCAATGTATATTTAGTAAGCCAATTTTTATTTAAAAACAGTATTTAATGAAAAAAGTTTATCGCAAACAAAGTATTTTCCTATTACATATCAGAGCGCACAAGAGAGCGAGCGGTTCTGCTCTCAAAGCTGGCAGACGTGAGGTGCTGGGCTCGATTCCATATCGCACTCGTCGACCTAGCCGTTCGGAGTTTTTCGTGGTTCTCCGAACACCGTAATGAAGTAGGTACACAATAGGCGAGACATAGCAAAACCTGGACGATAGCTTTAGGGTTCCGAGCCCGATTCCTTCGAAAGCTTCTATTACTTTTTCTAGTCAATTCTGTCCTCTTATTCATTCCGGTGTGAACTTTTTTTTCCCACGCGCTTAACATTGTAAACTTTTTTCATTCTCGTCCCGTGCTTTCTTCTATGGATTTTTATAATTTTTCCTCGTTTTTTTTTTTTTTTTTTTTTTTTTTTTTTACATTCTGAAGTGCGGTGGTATAACTAATATGTGCATTCTGTGTACAGACTTAGCGTTAATGTGTTATTGTGCTCTTCAGGAAATAAACATTACAAAAAAGAGAGAGAGAGAATAAGAATCATTTATTCTGTTTCACTAAATGTTTTTTACATGTCTACAATACTTAACAACTGATAAATAAAATTAAAAAAAAAATATTTAATGTATATTTATTAAGCCAGTTTTGGTTTAAAAATAGTATATTAATATATATATATATAGCAAACAAAGTAATTTCCTATTAAATATTGTTATTAGGGCTCAAGTTTTATTACAAATCATTACAAAAATAAAAAATAATATAATACCGTTTCTCCATTGAAAGTGACATATAATATATGACTTAATGAAAGCTCAACCTGATGGAAAATATATGTCAAAATATTGAACAAGAAAATAATTCTTTCGATTCATACTATGGTGAATATAAATAACATGTTATGTCATGATGTGTTACGGAATATAATACGATTTATATATTTTAAATATATATTGGGTGTTTGAATTAATTCGTAGCGTTTTTTTTTTTTTTTTTTTTCAAACATTGAGGCTTTATTGTGCAAAAATAATTACAAATAGATTATTCAAAGTATTGACCATCACTAGCCACTACATTTTCCCATTTTTCTAGCAGCATACGGATTCCGCGTCGGAAGAACGAATCGTCTTTAGAGGCAATCGAAGAATCGACCCAATTTTTACAATTTTCATAAAAAGTGAAGTTTTCCTCAGACAGGCCATGGCTCATCGATCGAAACAAGTGGTAATCAGATGGAGCAATGTCTGGAGAATACGGCGGGTGAGGTAGGACCTTGCATTTGGTCGTTTCGATGTAGGTTTTGACCGGTTTTCCAAAAAACGCCTTTCCACGTCTCTAGGTTTCAGTTCGTATGGGACCCAATTTCCCTGCTTTTGGATCATTCCCATGGCTTTCAGGCGTTTGCTGACTGTTGAAAAGTCAACTCTTAATGATTCAGCTAAATCCTGAAGCGTTTGGCATGGATCTTCATCGAGCAATGACTTCAATTCTTCATCTTCGAATTTTTTCGGCTGCCCAGGTCGTTCCTTGTCTTCCAGCTCAAAATCACCACTTTTAAATCGAGTAAACCATTTCCGACACGTTTGTTTAACTAGTGCATGCTCTCCATAAACTTCCACTAAAATTCGATGACTTTCGGCAACGCTTTTCTTCATGTTAAAATAATGAAGTAGAACTCCCCGCAAAAACACTTTATCCGGCCCAAAGTTAGACATATTCGATGAAGTAAAAAATTTTGTTATTTACGCTTCAACCAAATGACATATGCTAATAACGATGCTCAATGATAGTAGGTTTACGGGGAATACTAGTCACGCCATTTATTGGAAAATGCCACTTGTCACGGCATCTATTAGAAAACGCTACGAATTAATTCAAACACCCAATATAAAAATGAAAAAAAAAAAGAGTTAAAATAAGTTTATAAAAAATGAGTTAGTTAAAGAATTAGTATAAATTATTTTTCATACTCTTTATAATTTTCCTTTACATAAGAATAATGTCGTAGACTTAAGATTTAAATTGTAAAATTGTATGATTATAAATATACACTGTTAAGCATTGCACTATATAAGGTAACAATACATTTTATTTTTATTTGATAAAATATGTCATCTTCATTTCGCGCCAAGTGACACAAAAATATCAAAACACAGTAAAATATTTTACAATCTTACAATTGGTGCTAATGACGTTATCGATATACGGAGCTTCTTCGAACAATGATTAAAATGTTTCTTTGCATGAAACATATAATATATAATTAAAGTGTATATACAGGTTATGGTTATCGTCGTACAAACATCGAACACTTATAGATTTTTACAGGAACACAAAGAAAAAATTTTATCATACCGAAAGAGCCTATTATAATTTTCTCTTTTATTTATTTAACAACTTGGCTTATTTTAATATATTCAAACCATTCATTACTTAATATTCGGAAAGTCGAGTGGAGTCACTCCATTTTTTTTTTAATAATTTATAGATATACATATACATATATTGTCATATTGTTATATTAATTTTATTCCTTATTTTTTGTTCCGACTGTTTAATGCATGAAGATGATAGTCGAAGTATAAAAAACTGATAATGTAATATCTTTAATAACACTTTGCGCAACATAAGTTCACCAAATGTCTCTGATTTTTTTCTGAATAGAACAGTTCTTAAATTTCTATCCTTTAAAGCTTTTCTATAATACGTTCTTTGCATCATATGCAATCACATTATAATAATGCATTTTTCAAGTAAATCTGTGTATTTCTCTAGAGAAATTTCAAGAAGAAAACTTATTTTATCTAGTTTAAAAATGCATTTATTCTTCATTTTACTGCGATTGAGAGAACTGAGTCTAAAACATTTTAATAGAATTTTACAGAATAACCATACTTATAACGGAAATTGCTTTTTATTCATTGATTAAAATAAGAAATAAGAAATGAATTTTCAAGTAAAAGTTTTCACACAATTTTTTAGGAATAATCGCAAATGTGATATTTTATTTGTATAGAAAGTCACAAAATATCTGTTAATTTGAATTTAAAAATGCTGTCATTGATATCTGATTGGTAATAGTAATACATGAATTTCAAGAATATACATTTTATTTGAAATTTTAATTCAACAGAAATTTCAGTTATTCAAAACTGTAGATTTACAGACACACACACACGCATATATATATATATATATATATATATATATAGGAATATAGGAACTTTAATTTTATATCATTTTATATCATACACATATTCGTTTTAAAAATTTCTTATATATATATATAAGGAAATGTTAATAACTATTATATAACTTCTAATAAAAAGAGACTAATACACTCTAAAATAGAAAGACAAATAATTTTGATTAGAAATGTTTTTTCAATTCAGGGTGTCATGCCAATTTTTCTGTAAACTATGGTGTTGTTGTAAAGGTTTATTGACTGCCAAGTCATACTTATGAATCTTCCATGGCCAGTTTCATTTCAATTTCAAGTTTAAATATCGGCGTATGAAAATGTGAAAGTTACGCTTCTGCTAAATAGACGTTATTATCATATTCAAGTTGAATCTGGTGTATTTAAGTTAGTACCCAACGTTCTTCATCTGGAACCTGTGGGTGTCAATCTATAGATTCCAAGTTTGAATTGTGGACTGGGCACTTTTCGCTCCCGTAACATGTAATTCCGCCAATCCATCAAAAATATCAACAGCATTAAAATTTGTCGAAATGCTCTATTGATAAGCTCCCAATTTCTCGCAAATCGAACAAGTATGGCGTATGATAATTTCGTTCAACATCTTTCCTCCATCATTAAATTGGCAAGAAATGCGGAACTGAATTATAAATGGATGATTCATATTACAACTGCACATATACGGATACTCCTAATTTGTAAAAAAGAAAAAATATACAAAGATAATTTTATATGTTTGTCATATAATTCAAAATTAGAATGCTAATTTGATTAAAAGTACTTTTTAAATATTTAGCTGGATTGGTACATATACAGATACAGTCCGTTAAGAAATTATAAGACCACTTTAATTTTATAAATTATAAGAAAAATAAAGATTCTAATCATAATTTAAATACATAAAATAACATATTGCTCTATACTTTTTATAATTAGTTTGCAATAACTTGGTATGATGCAATACATGTTTAATTAAAATATATATTTGAAATAAGTGAAAAATAACCTGTTAAGAAAATATAAGACCACTTGTAAAAAAACAAAATTGTATAAAAAATTAATATGATACTGGACCTCCATTTTTCCCGATATCTTCAAACACTCTGTTTTTCATTGAATTAACCAGGTGATTAAGCTCAGTTATAGAGATATTGTACCATTCTTTTACAATGGCTACTTCCAGTTCATTGGCAGATGAAAATTGTTTATTATTAGCATAAACTTTGCGAGATAATATACCCCATAGGTTTTCCATAGGGTTCAAGTCTGGACTTCGACTTGGCTATAGCAAAACATTATTTTTTTTCGTTTTTAAACCACTCCTGTGTGGATTTAGATGTATGACAAGCAGCACTGTCCTGGTGAAACATCCAGTTAGCACCACCTAATAAAGGTCCAAACGGTATCATATGATCATATAGCATAGATTGATATTGTGTTGAGTTCATATGACCCGAAATCCTCTGTAAATCACACAACCCCTCAAAACTGAAAGCTCCCCAAATCATTACTGATTCTCCACCCATTTGTCGACTGAAGCATTCTTTTGGTTCCTCCCTCAAGTCGTGCCAATAGTGTTTGTAACCATCGGGACCATCAAGGTTAAGTTTCTTTTCATCAGAAAATATAATTTGTTTCCACTCATCATTCCATGACACGACATTTTTAGCCCATTTTAATCTTTCTTCTCGATGGCATTTCAATCACTTTGGTTTTTTCTTCAATTTCATAAATTTCGTATTAACATTTAACTTAATACTCTTCCAGACTGTTACATGAGAAGTTTTCTTGCTGAAATGTTTCGAAATTTCACGAGTTGAAAGACCTTTTTTAGTTGACAGTCGAAAAATGTGTCTATTACCACGTGCTGTCAAAATATTTTTTCTACCAGATCATTTTATTTTGTTTGAATAATCTTTTCTAATTATGGCATTATGAATGGCAGTTTTAGAACGGTTCATTATCCTCGAAATATCTCTTTCAGATTTACCAGAACCTTTATAAAATAAAATTTTTCTCACTTCGCACTCCGATAATTCTTTAGCTCGAGGCATCGTCAAATTAATCGTCTATAACACATTCAAAACCTAAGCCTTTGCTTCTTAGGTAATGCTTTTACGAAATACTGACGCATGCGCTTCATATTGAGTTTGACGTCATGTATAATATGCTAATTTTCTCAGGTGGTCTTATAATTTCTTAACAGTCACTGTCTTTAATTTTTAGAAAAATGAATAAGTTTTAATGAAATTTAATTTAATTTTAAAAGTTGGAATTAGTATAGGATGCGTTTTCTTATCAATTTTAAATACGCAACTAAAAATTTGCATATTATGCTCTCTTCTTCAGAAATGCACCAATACGCTTGTGGTCTTATAATTTCTTAACGCACTGTATGTGTGTGTGTACATATAAGCTGTAATAATGCTAAAGACCCCACTAAAAATAATCCGAAGATATTCTTGAGAAAATAGCATTTTCTTAAGACTTTCTTCAATTATTTTAAAATATTTTGAGGATTTATCTTTTTCTATAAAATATCTTCAGATATTTTGAAGGCATTACAAAGAAATTTTGTAAACTTTCATAAGAATAGGCCAAATAACTTAAGATATTCTGTAGATTTTCTCTGAAAATATCTGCAGAATATCTTGAGATTATTTTTAGTGGGGGAGTTATAGAACTTGTAAAAACAAACACATTTCACTACACAATATGAGGTCGAAAAGCAAAGGGTGAATCGCAGGATGGATCTTTCTTTGCAGTTGATAAAATGTCGATTTTCTTAGAACCCATCATTCAACTGCTATTCGTCGCCAGAGATAAGCATGTATTTGAAGACGAAAAAGGTCGATATAAACCTATGTACAGGACTACAAACGGCAATGCCGCAGAAGCTGTAACATTTTACCAGGAACAATTTCCAAACAAGACGCTGACAGATGGAAAAGCATTTCAATGCTTGTGACGGAATCTCTTGGAGATGGTCCCGTTCCTGAGCCAAAGACATGATACAGGTATCATCCAATGACTGCATGATAAACTCTGTCGACGATGTGAAGCCGGTATTGCAGTTGGTGGCTGCTCATTTGAGCATTTGTTGTAAAGTTTTCCATAATGATCATCCATTGTCCTTTATTATTCGCCTTTATCGTATTCTTAATCTTTTTTATTACACCCACTCGTGTTTCGCCCTTTTCTTTCTGATCCCGCATTGTATGGAAAATGTTGCTTGTTTTGGCAAGTTCTATCACCCCTTACAGTAGTCACAATAGTTTTGTCAAACCCTGTATATATATATGAGTGTATGTACAAGCTGTAACAAAGCTAAAGAGTGGTATAACTTGTCAAAACAAACAAATTTCGCTAGACAATATAGGGTCGAAAAGCTAAGTATAGGGGAATTTCTCCTGTTATGAGCATTCTCTGGTTATGGACACCCCAACATATCTTTAACAGAAAAACAAATATGGTGAATTTGAAGACTTCCAAACTCGTATTGTGACAGTACACAGTTTTTTTTTTTTTTTTTTTTGCTAACATCAAAGTGAATAGACGTATTTGCTTAGTAAGTGCAAGCATCGAAAAAAAATCTGAAAAAAAGCAACACAAAAGTAATTTGTGAATATTTTCAGAATGCGATAAATCGAAATGAATTAATTAAAAAGTGTTAGTGTAATGTGTATTCATGCAGTGTATTCATTATATTTTGTGATGCAATATCGAATTCAGCCAAAATGTAGACCGAAAATTACTTTTTCTGTCATTATAAGAGTGAAGTTGCCACTACCATTCCCGGTTGTGGGCAACTTCATGTAACCGGATGTGGGAATACTTGCTTTATTTTTTCTTCATTTAAAGCGTGTGTTTGACTTACAAATTGTCAAATATGGTCGTTTATGTCATCATAACATATTTTATTAGTGTTTTTATGTATTTTTATGTATTTTTAGCCATATCAACCTCGAAAAAAGTCAACCGATCCAAAATAAATGGATTTTAATGCGCTGGTTAAAGCCATTTAGTATTGCTTAGTAGATAAGAAATCCATAAAATCGACTTCTCGAGAATATGGACTTCGTCGCAGCATCTGTATCCCCCCAGAGGAAGCCTGGAAAACACTGTTTGGAGCACCTGTTACCATGCCTAACAAGAGTCAACTCAGTGAAATGCAACCAGTGTGATCGTCTGGTGCATTTGAAATGTGGCAATATACATGCAAATTATTTTACTTGAAACATTGCACTTCTAATTTGGAGGACAAAGAAGATGACGAATAAAATTGGAAAAATACCATTTTCTGTTGTTATTTTGGCGACCGAATCCTTACAAAATGAATGAATTTTGTTATTTTCTGTATTTATTGTGGGTTTTTTTTTTTATTATATTCCCATTTTTAGCGTATTTTTCAAGTGTGCCTACAACCGGATACACATTTTTTTTTATTTTTTTTTGGGGGGGGGGGGGCGACTTCATGACCACTAATGACCACTAAAACGACTATGACGACTAAATGACCACTTCACAAAACTGGTGATAAGATTTTTCTGGTTGGCGGAATCGATACAGTTACTTTAACAAACGTTAGGTAAGGGTTCTAGCTTTCCATTGGTATTCATATATTTGCATAATATTTACTCTATCAAAAAGTCAAAATCAAAACTCTGCCCACAACCCGAGACATTCCCCTATATGTCCTATTCCATCATAACAATACCACAGATTCAGGTAACCAATCACGATAAAAAATTTAAATATAAATATATTAACTGAAGCGTACATATTGAAAAATGCATAATTTAACTTAAAGATTGTGAATAAATGAAAAATAATAAAGAAGAAAGCTTGCTACTATAAAATAAAAACAGTCCCAAAATAAAAAGTATTAATTCATGGTGAGTTTTCTAACCTTTTTTTCTTTTACATAAAAGTCTTTTCTAAATGAAAAAGAAAAATTAAAACCTACCATCATCTGAAAACTTTTGGTGGTGAGATTTTGTGTTTACTTTTGTACTCTTATGCATGTGCAGTTAAAAAAGGGGGGGGGGGCTTTTTTTTTTTTTTGATTGATTTAAAATTTTTCGTCCTCAAATTCTTTGCTTCTATGTTAATTACTGAAAATTCCCAGTTGTCTTATTATGATTTAAGCTACATTTTATTTTTTATAATATATTCAATGCTTTGGAATAAATAATTCATATTTATTACCACTAATGATTGCAATAACAAAGAATACTTTCCCATATCTCTGAAACTAAAGCAATCATTTCCCTAAATGCATATGTATTTTAGTTTTAATAATTCAATTACCTTCAGAATATGTTCTTTCTTTCTTTTTTCTTTCTTTCTTTTTTTTTTTTTTTTTTTTTTTTGTCTTTAATCTAGAATAAATTTCATTAAGATAATAAACTAAAATTTAATGTGAATGTTATGTGTAGAATGAAAATCTTTTAAATTATTGGAATATACATGTATATACTATTAACATATGGACGAGTTTTCAGTGTGACCTAATTTTAATAAAATCATAAAGTGTGGTTATTCAACTCGAAATTACAAGAAAAGAATTTCCTTTGAAGTAAATAATTAAGTCTCGGATGTACGTTTCATGAATTATTTCCTTTAGCTGTGAAAGCTTTGTACTCTAAAATAAGCATCAAAATATTTAGCATCAATTATTCATCAAATATGCAACTGGCGCCATAATTCTAATGAAACATGAAAATACTTTAAAATCTGCTGGAATCTTCGAATTCATTCAGTTAATAAATTCTTTTAAATTTGTTGCGTAGTGTTATTCAATGTTAATAACTATGCTGTTATTTTAATATTGAAAATTCTTTGGTATGTAAATATAACAATTAATGCACGAGTAAATTTTCCAAAGAGTGGAATGGAATGTAAATTTTTAAATATTTTGAGATTCCGGAAAATTTATTGTAATGTGAAAGAACTGAGTTTCAAAATTTGAATGTTTAATTTAACAGATATAAGAATAATTACTAGTATGCATAAATTATTTTCCTTTATCGATGTATTCTGGGTAAAATTAATGAATCGTGCGCTCAAAAGTTTAGTTTAAGAATACATACATATAAGACATTGTGATTAATAAAACACATTCATAGAGCATTCGCATAGCTTCAAAAATTTATATTCTTGAAATTCTAAAATATTCCCATGCTACTGAATGAAGTATAATTATGAAATGAATTTATAATACGATTTATCCATTTATGTCTAAATACTAGCAATTAAATCATTTCATGGATTTATTCTCAAAAAACCCTCAAAAACTTTATATGTAAAAAAATCGAAAAAGAAAATCATAAAGTAATATTCATACAGTTCGCATAGAATCTGAAAACTTCCTAACAATAATGTTTCGTTAAATCATAAATGCTATGTCGTAAATACTTTTAATATTTGCGGAACAAAAAAAAATGTAACTTTATTGAAAATTCATTTTAAGCAATTTCTCGTAATGAATTTAAATATTTTTCTGTTGGCTTGTAATAAAATCATTAAAGTAAATCATATTTCTTTCTACAGAAACTTCCTCTATTGCATTCTGAAATTTTTTTGTTTAAATTTTATATGTTTAACATTGTAAAAAAATACTGAATCTCGCTTAAAAGAAATACTTTCATGAACGAAATGTATTCGGATTATTTCGTGAGCTCCTGTACACAAACCAGTTGTGCTACAGTTACGACTTCGAAACATTTTAGAGTAATGCTTGTGAGGTTTGCGTTGATGCAAACTCCATCTTAATTAATTAGTTAGATAACTAAATGGATAAGTAAAGAGCACGAGACTTGAATATAAATTATAAATAAGACTTTTATTTGAACAGATTAATGGGAGGGCGGTCTGGCATAGCTCAGTCAGCGTATTTTATTACTTTATCAAAATATATGTATCAGAAATTAAATTAGATAATTTTAAATATCTCACCCCAGCAAACAGTCAAAGGTGTAGAGACGGATGCACTCTTTTACTCCACTACTGTGACTTCACTGTGGATCAGCGGATTCCCTGCTGGTCCAATATTAAATTCACGAATGCTAGTAGATACGCACACCAACACTCATCCAACTACTTAATCTTCACACAACTAAATCTCCACTACTCCACACCTCAATACTCGCCAAAATAAGAATCTTCACAATCCACACCTTTTACGAAAACCATCTCCATCTTATACTGCTTTCTACCAACTTCCTTTCTCTTCATTTCAATCAATACTTTTAAAATTGCTTCCAATTCCTGCACCTCTCACAATTTAATTCATTCGTTGCAGCATCATGTCGACACAAAACTAATCCGACCAAAACTTTCGCCGAGTCACTAGCATCGAAGCGATTTAACCGTCCCAACTTTATACTTTGCTGGATTCAGCTTAATTTCAAACCAACTGTGGTGACCTTCTACAGTCTCAACCTCACAAGCTAAAAAACCTGAATAAAATTTAGCACTTTCAAAGAATACTAAAAACATTTATAGAGAACGTAGAGAGACTAGCAGATAAGTAAACCAACAGATAATCAAATACATTAAAAGGTATTATTAACACTTTTTAAACTTTGATACAAAGTATTAAAAAAATTTTAATAAACTGAAAATGAACTTTATCCATTTATGTCCCCTTATGCATTTGAATACATTTAGGTCGTTCTCTAAACTTACTAATCATTCAATTCTATAGAAAGCATTCTTTTTGCATAGACATAATGCATGTTAATTTCGATATGCTTGTGCGAGTTATTTACTAAAATGTAATTTAGTAAAATACTCTCACAGACTATAATGTATTCGAATTTTTCACGACTGCTTTACAAAATCCAGAAGATTTATTTTTATCATTTTCAACAGAAAACATGCCATAATAAATCTGTAAAACACACACGCGTTTCAAGACATTGTAAAATTATCTGCAGAAATTATACCTGTCGGATGAAACGAAGTGATAAAAATTTTAAATTTTGTTAGGAAGTGTAAACTAAAAGAAGCTAAATTATTTGTTTTCATTTTATTATTTTCTAATAGGAAATAATTGATAAAAGTTAGCTCTTAAATTTCATATTTTAGTTTGTTCGGCACACACTTCGATTGTATTAATCAAAAAAATTATTGACACACGTGTATACAATCAGGAATATAGAATCACCTATATATGTGTTGTAGAAAATACTTAAAAACAATCAAATACATAGAGGTTATTCGAAAAACTTGCTTATCTGCATGCTTACAAAGCTAATATAGCAAAATCTGTTAAGAAATGTTAATATCATGACAAACAAAAATTAAAAAAGATTCATAAAAAATTGCAGTAATGCATATTTTACCTTTAAATCATATGTTAACATAAAAAAATTGACAAAGATGTAATTAAAAACCCGGATAAACTACTACGTCAGAAACGCCAAAGAAAAAATATTTGAGATGCATGTTTCGGTAGCCTTAAGCGTACCGTCTTCAGTGCAAAAATAAGACGGTACGCTGTATGCATCTCAAATATTTTTCTTTCGCATGTCTGGCGTAGTAGTTTATCTGGGTTTTTAGTATTCCAACGCCAAGTCTCCTGTTATTATAAAGATGTAATTATTTTAAATATGCAAAAATTAAAAATATATAAATTAATTTTTTTTGCAGAATAGTGAATGACAATTTTTTTCTGGTGCAACAGATATTTTTACTGGGAATGAGAATAAAAATAATTGTTGCATATCCAACTATAATAAAATAATATCTTAAAAATGTTTATAGAAAACCTCTGAGAGTAAGAAAAATCGACTGCATGCTATAACGACCGGTGTAAAGGAAAGGTATTAATGATTTTCTTTGCTATCAATTTACGCCATTAACTGTTGCTTCAGTAAGTTGTCAAGGATTCGACACTGTGATACATTATTGCCATAATGTTATGACAATCATTTTTAATTTCACGTAAAAGGATGGTTAAATACAAATATAAATAAAGTCGGTGTTACATTACTAAATAAAAATTTTCATTTGAACCATATCCCACTTTACGTTAATGTTTTTTTTATGTAAGTACATATTATTGATATTAATATTTTACTACTATATATTCAAAGTAAACTTTTTCTTAAGTAGTGAATGTAAATTTTTTTCTAATATTTCTAAAATAGAAATAGTACAATATTTTCTAATTTCCAAAAACTTTAAAATTTATGAATAAAAGCTAAGTATAAATTCAATTCCCTAAACTTAAAGCACATTTAGACATATAATTGAAGAGTGTTTATAGAATTGTACATATTTTAGAAATAAATAAATGTATTAAATTAATTAATTTCATAGCGTACAGTAATTAAAATGGGTTAGTCTGAACTAAATTTTATCAACCAATCGATCTCAAATCTTCTAGAATGGAATGCCTTCAATTTTCTCAAATCTCTATGGCTAGGTTATTTAAAATGTGTCAAAGGTTTTTTTCTTTTGGTTATTTGTTGTCTTCCACAAAATTCTTAATTTAAACAACAAAGACATTATTATTGTAGTATTATGTATTATGACTAATTACATTTTTAATCAATTAACACATTGAATTTTTACTAAATAAATATCCGTAATATAGGTTTTTCAAAGAATAACATCACATACGATATTTAATAAATAAATAAATAAATAAATAATAAAATGAAATAAATGAAAACTTTAGTTACTATTAATTTAATTACGAAAATATTTCATACTAGCAGGCTACGTGCGCTTCACTGGTCACAATATTTAAATGAATTTTCAAAAGAATTGAATCACTATTTATATTTTATTTTATATTATAAATAAATACATTAAAAAAACAGCGGCATTGAAATCGCTCTAAACTTCGTTTCGGGTACCCGCTGCCTACGGCAGTTCTTTTTCCGTCCGCACTACATCGGGTCCAGTTTCTCACTGCATGCAGAAAGGTCTTTCCCGGGCACTTCAATCTAGGTATTTATCGACGATACATGGATCTGCTTTTATTTAAGAAATATGATTTTAAATATGACTGTATCTCTGCATCTATTAAAAGTTTTAGTTTTTGAACCATGTATTTTACCGGCTCCGAACTTTACAACATATTATTTGATTCGGACCAATATAGTAAATAAAATAAAGAATATATTTTCTTTTAAAAGGATTTAAATAAGTAAATAATGATAATAGTAATAATAATAAATTTTAATTAACTTCAATTTTAAACAGTTTAATCCTTTCCACTACATAGTACCACTTTTTTTCGATAAATTCTATAAATAAAAAATAAATAAATAAAAATATATTTTAAAGGAATAAATTATAAAAATGAAAAATAAAAAGTTGTTATACTATAAAAAATATACATAAGCATAATTGTTATAAATGCGTTTTCAAATTTAAAATTTAATATACTTAATTTTATCTAATGCATTACCATCTGATGAGAAAATTTGTAGTTTAGAAATGCCAACGTTTGGAAGCTCCAACGTTAGTAAGAACAGAGTTTTGGAGAAATTTCCCGAAAGAGTCATCGGTTTATAGCTCAGAAAAAATTCTTCAAAAGTTCTAGAAATGACTACCAAAACTATTAAAAAAGATGAGTGTTTGTTGTTTAATGTAGACAACAATTTGTCTTTTCATTTATGCGCCATTTATTATGCGGTATTACAGTAAAAGTGGAAGCTGATGGTAAATTTTTCCTTTTCATGAAGGCGGGCGTTGACTTAGCGTCAAATAGGCATTCAAATGTGGTGAAAAGTGGAAGCTGATGGTAAATTTTTCATTTTCATGAAGGCGGGCGTTGACTTAGTGTCGAATTAGGCATTCAAATGTGGTGAAAAGTGGAAGTTTAGGATTTCTAATGTTTAGGACCTCTAACTTCAATAGGAGTCGAGATCTGGAAATTTTTGCATTGATTCCTTGATTTCTAACGCAGAACTACCTCGAGTATTCTATAAACCACTGACAATACTCTGGTTAAATTCAAATCAGACTTCGAAAATTTTGGTTGTTCATGAATTAGCGAAACTTCTGCTCTGTAGGGTAATTAACAATGTTTATTTGATTTTTATAATAATAATGAATGCTTTATAGGATTGTTTCGAGAATATTTATTGATTATTTATTCTGTGGCACAAAAGAGTTTTATTCAATTGTTTCCTGAATATTCATTAAATAAAGAGCATTCGTCGACTAGAACCTGCTTACCTCTTTAAGAATTACTTTCTACACGCAAAACCGTCGACAACTTTCATAACAGTACCATTACGGGCTCTGTCAAGGGGTCGGATATTCATTAAATAAAGTGCACTCGTCTACTAAAATCTGTTTATGCCTTTAAGAATTAGTTTCTGCACGTAAAAATATTTGCTTTCACAGCAGTATCATAACGGGCTCTATCTAAGGGCTGAATATCATTTAAATAAAGTGCATTCGTTGACTGGAATCTGTTTATGCCTTTAATAATTACTTTCTACAACTAAAAACTTTCTACAAACAAATTTCATAACCATATCATGACGGGCTGTACCACTGGATTCTTTTGAAATCTCTATGACGGTAGGTCATACATAACAGCCAAAACCTTTGTATTTTTGTTCCTCGTGAATATGAGTTTCGCAAATATTTCCAAAACTAAATGTCACAGAAAGACCAAAAAGGGAGGTGCACAACTAGATGTTACAAAAAACCTATGTACTGATTCTCAACGTTCTACGTCCAACCCTTTTTGAATTAGGTGAGATACACACACACATACATACAGACACCATGAAAAACTGTATGAAAGTCGCAGATATCTCTAAAAGGGGAGCTCGTACTAAGACCAAAGTTGCAGGTGTACAACTAGACATCACGATAGTCAAAAATACAAATTTGCAACATTCTACGACAAATTGTTTTTGAGTTATGCGAGATACAAAATTCATTTCTCAAATCGGTATTACAATACTTCCTTATACTTTGTATACAAGAAAGTAATATGTGTCAGTATTATATTTTTAGGTTATTCTTTTATATTTATTAGGCATAATACAAATATTTTTAAAAATATTTTAATTCTCTAGGCGTGTTAAGTAGATATAAGTTGTTCATTTTCTATGTTTCGGTATGAGTTACAAGAAAAGTTCTAAATTGTATTTAATTCACTTTAGATTTAAATTATAATAAATAATAACATTGTAATAATTTACTATGATAAAAATTGAATTATGTAATGCCTGTGCGACTGTTGCGTCATCAAATCCACGTAACCTCGCACCCAGTGAAATTTAGAAAAACGTAGTAGTCAGTAACTGTCCTTCTTCCCAAAAGGGCTTGCACAGTTTTCGTCTGCGTGTTTTATTCATTTTATTTATTTATTTATTTATTTAAATGTTCTAAAGTTAAACTTTAATGCTTGTATTCTGTATATATTATGTTTATGTCTTCATTAAACTTTTCCCTGTGCTAAAATGGTTGCAGAATTCCTGAATCTTCATCTTCTTATTCGACGATGGGCGCCAGTTATGTTGCTGGCTAGCTTCGTACAGCACTGTATTTTTGCTTTTTCATAAAACCAATTTAATTTGAGGCGCCGAATAAGAACATGAAGACTCAGAAATTCTGCAACTATTTTAGCACTTGGCAAAGTTTAATGAAGATATAAACACAATATATACAGAATAAAAGCATTACATTTTAACTTTAGAACATTTCAAAAAAAGAATAATCACGCACACGAAAACTCTGCGAACCTTTTTGGGAAGAAGGACAGTTACTGACTACTACGTTTTTTCTAAATTTCATTGGGTGCGAGGTCACGTGGGTTTGATGACGCAACAGTCGCACATTTATTACATATATACATTATTAATAATTCGTGATTTCCTTTAAAGAAATAAAAATAAAATATTTTCAACTCATATTTTAAATAAATGCGTTACAACTTTCATAAAAAAAATGCATAATATCTTACATTAAACTGTTTCATATTATGTGATGCAAAAAAACCCTAAATACTAAAACTTACAATCCACTAAACTTTCGTATTTTCAAAGATATCCTTCTCATACATTGTGGTCGAAGTCATTCAGCTATAGTTACACAAAAAATAAAATATTTTGATTTTTCCTTTCTGGTGATTTCAAATACTTTCTATCCATATTTGCCATTTTCTTTTTTAATGCATCGAACCAAAAGAATAATTTTTTTAGACAGAGGTTAAGCGATAAAAGTAATTTTACATTATATGCATGAGAAGAAAATTTTCATTGTTTTTCCTGAAGCATTAGATGAAATAAACACTCCCTTATTATTATTTTATTACTTAAGTTTACCATGCATTTTAAAGTTTGAGAAAATGTAAAAAGTTTTAAATATATTAAAAATAAATAGAAAATAAAAATAAAGTAAAATAAGTAATGCAATGTAAGTTCAGCACACGCAAAACAATTGCTTACATGATGAATGATCTGTTAATATCCTAAAATATATTTTTTAAAAACTAAATCATTTATTTTTATTTATTTATTTTTTTTTTTTATAAAAAATATTTAATTTTTATTCATATTTTTACTTTCTTCTATATGAAATATAGAGAAAGTATTGGATTCATGAAAATTTTCGACCTCCGTTTTTTGATGGATTTACACGTTTTGGGATGTCCTGAACGCGAATTTATAGTTTTCAGAAAATGTCTATCTGTCTGTGCGTATCACGTTTTTTGTGGACGCTGTATCTCACGAACCAATGAATGAAATTAAACCAAACTTTGTGTTTAATTGCACCCTGACATAAACTGGTGCTGATTAGATTTGGAAACCAATCGCTCAACAGGTGGCGCTGTGATCGCATTTTTTTGTAAACTTTTAGCATGGCAGTATAGGACAAAATTTGGTATAAATGTGCATTTAAACTTGTGATTGTAAAATTAATATGAATTATTGATAAATTTTCAAGATGGGTATCTTTCGAAAGGTCTCGTCAATACCTTTAAAAGGAACGGTTGAACTATAAATCTGTGTTTATTTAAAACAAAATTATCGATTTTTTTTTTACTTTTAACTAAAAAAACTTAGAAAAAAAATCGTAATTTCTTTCTTTTATTTTTTATTTTTTTAAATATTGTTACTGAGTGAATTTGTATAGGAAAATATAGAAGAAAGTCTTGTGGTGGCCACAACATACTAGTTTTAAAATAATGTTACTATAGCGTACAGTTTTTACTTTCTCTTATCCATATCTACAGAATGCATTTTTTGGGATTAAATTTTAAAAACTGTTTTTTTGCTATATTTACGTGTTTTGAGGTCCCCTGTAATTAAAGAGCGTACTTTCACGGTTAGTATGTATGTCTATGAGAGTCTCTATCTCAGTGTATGTGTGTATGTTTGTGTGAGTGTATACATTCATTCTTGCTGAAGCTAAACCGTCATAGACAATATTTCAAGCATGAAATTCATGTCATTCTTCTCCTTTTCTGATAAATATTTAATTTTGTTTTGTTTTAATACCAATACAATTATAACATAACAAACAGTATTTTAAAACTTTGTAACAGCTGGTTTACAGCCTCTTGATTATCTCTCATTATAAATACTGGAAAACGTCTATATGATGTAAAGGAAGACAAGTCATATAAATCTTAACTTTCTTTATTTTAAACTTTACAGAGGAAAAATACTAAGATTTTCATACAAATTTTGAACTTACCTTAAACAGATTTTAAATGTCAAAAAACTATAATGTAATGCGTTTACCAGACTTGGAGTTAATTTTCGTATTTTAATTAGCCTCAGAATTGATCTCGCACAAAAAAATCGCATTTGTAAATATTAACTTCGAAACTTGCTCTGTATTGCTTAGTAACATCGAGAAGTTTTAACATCAGCACCCTCAGACTTCTCTACCTTAAAATATACACACGAACTTTCTCAATTCAGAAGTCTCATTGTGAAGAAATAAGAAAGAGAATGATTCGCTTCAT
Organism: Salticus scenicus; assembly: GCA_963930645.1. Taxonomy (NCBI): domain Eukaryota; kingdom Metazoa; phylum Arthropoda; class Arachnida; order Araneae; family Salticidae; genus Salticus; species Salticus scenicus. Next base: position 226,671,168 of record OZ005654.1, read on the forward strand.
TTTTCGTAAAATATCTATTCTAAAAATACTTATATTTAAGTGAACACAAAAAAATTCACAACTTCTCTTAAACTTTTTTTCACGTCTCCAATGAAACCAAACAAAAAGTTAAATTCAAATAATTTAAAACCTTCTTTTACACCAACTCAACCCTTTTAAGCTCAACTTGACATTTTCACCGAGAACATCGACAACTAGATCCAACTGGTGATCCCGTTGGAGATCCAAAACAATAATTACTCAACAAAAGCTTTACCATCTCAAACTTCCGTTCTCTCCGCTTTGTCGGTTCTGCTACGATCATGAAATACCGGAACATATTCTTCTTCATTGTTCTCGCCTGAATATTCCCCGACGCAATCTTGTGTCTGACCTAAACGTTACTTCCCCTACCTGTAATGGCCATATCACACGGGAGCATATATACTCAACACAACTTTATACGCAACATGTTCACTCAGCGTCTTTCGAATTTGGGAAAGCTGAACGAACGAGGAACCGATCAGCTGTCCGTAGGATTTCCCCGAACTGATAGCGTGATGTATTCCCTTCTCTAAAGGTATTCCAGTAAAAAATCCTGTCCATTCCTCCTATTGGTCAATTTCTGTCCTTGAACAAGATCAAGCTGGGTGTATTGGGTATAATGTTTTATTTAGTAAAAAGTTGAGCGAAAATCTCTCGTGTGATATGGCCATTACGACAACATCATGGTTGCTGCTTTTAGTTCTCCCCATGGCATACTTCATCTTAGCCAGTTCTCTAAGCATGCTCCCTTTACCTTTAGCTAATCCTGGTTCAGGCTCTGGCTTCCCCTCCTGAACGTATCTTTCGAGCTTAAGCTGCCCGTTATGGCATAGCAAACACCTACCTACCTAACTGGTGATACTGATGGCCGTATTCACCATTAACTTCAACTCCCAGTTCAACACAAAAACTTGAAAAGCGTCTAAAGGCAGAGTTCAGCTTTCCAGTAAAATTTGGCACGCTGTTTCTGCCATCTAGTGTCGAGGATTTCATATATTCTTTGGTTATTTTCACCCAAAAAATCTGAAAATAACTATACCGCTAGATGGCTGAAACAATGAGTCAAAATTTAATGAAAATTTGCAACCCGCATTTATACGCTTTTCAAGTTTTCGTGTTCAACCGTGAGTTGAAGTTATTGGTGAATAACAGCCTCAATCTTCTAACCAAGCATTCCATGGAAAAGTGACGCGATTTCGAACATTTTAACGCTAAAGAGATTGCGTCGATCCCCACATCTTACAGCATTAAACTATTACTTTTATATAACAATTGCATTTCTACAGCATTAAATTTGTAAATATCGAAGTTTTTTTTTTTTTTTTTTTTTTTTTGTAAATTCGATAATACATTGCATTTATGCTTTGTTTTACGTCAATCTTTTGAAAATCTTTTAAAAGATATTTTATTGCATAATATATATAAACATGTATACTTGGATTGACTTTCGAGATTTGATGAAAACATGATTAATTCTCCAACGCAAGATAGTCCAGCATAAACTAGAGAAAAGGGAAATGTAATGAATATGTGTTTAGGTTCAAAGAGGTTCTGGAATTGTTATGAAGTTCGTAATATTCTGTCATCCACTATAGAAATATATTCTAATACATTATTCGGTTGTGAGCTACTTTAATCTGGCCAGTTAATTAGAAACTGCAATGAAAAACACAATTGGAACTTAACATCAATTAAATAAAATTACATCTTTTAATAATAATAGAAATTGTAAATAAATACGAAATACACAACATCTCAAAAGTAATTTATTCATGCATGTATAAAATTGAAATTTGATATGCATAGATGTCATATTAATAAATATAGGAGGTAATATTATTTTTTAATTAAACTTTTGATCCTCAAAAGAATTGAAATTAAAAGAAATAAATTTCCGTGATCAAGCTTTTAAACAAAATTTCCCAAAATAGAAACACTTTAATATTAAAAGCAAAATGAGTATAAAAATAATGGCTATTTAAATAAGTATACTTATGAATACCATATAAGCATTTTTCATATTTTGGAATTATATTATGTTACTAATAAATATGTAATGTAAAAATAATATACACAGTATATATAAATAATGTATTTTCCTAATACAACTTTGTCTCAATGGACTACGTAATGCATATTACATTTATTGCTTATTTTATAATATTGTAAATATATTAAAATGTTAACTATATTATTGATTATTTGATAATACAAGGCATTTATGATAAATAAACAACATTATTTTCTCCAAATAAGATTAAAATGTTTTCTTTTTTTATGCGGCGTTAGATGGTAAAGAAGGAAAAATTAATTTCCTTCTGTTTTTATTTAGTTTAGATAAACTCTTGGGAAATTTCTTAGTAAATGTGCTTTTTTCTTGCTTGATGCTCTTAATTATTTTCATCTCTATAGTATGTAGATTAAAACATTTATCTAAAACACCATAACGCATAAACATTTTGTTAACAGTAGGGAATAAAATATAGTATATCTTTTAGTATAAGTATTTTTACAAAAGAAATTTTATGTTTCAATTTTTTACGCATTTAATTTCTCATTACTATCTTATATAATTAGAAACGCAATTGGATTTTTTTTTTCAAAATTAAAATATTTTTCCTTACACTGGCAGGGATGGAACACGGGCGCAGAATTCATACCGGAATCCGTTTAAGAAATTTTTCTACCTATAATATCGTTGATTTAAGAAGTAGAAAATTTTCTTACATTGATAGTGGTATGAATTCTGCGCCCGTGTTGCATCCCTGCACTGGAATTAGTTAGTTTTACATTTTACATGATAAGTAAACATTAAACATTAATTATCTCCGGTACAAGTTTTAATTTTAATGAATAAAACAGCAATAATAACCTGTTGAACTTTTCGGATACAACACGTTGATAGCTTATAACTGTCTATTAACAAATGTTATGAATTTAGACTTCAAGTCATTTTTAAGTGAAATTTTTTTAATCACATTTTAAAGTGTATATGATTTTTGAAATGGTAGATATTTAATCTAGAAATAGCTTAAATGGCATTTAGAAAGATTTGTCTAGTAAATAATAACACGCTTTTCATTAAAAACTGAATATTTTCTTTTATCTTCTTTCATTTTGTTTTTTACTTTTTTTATTTTTGAAGTAATAAGTTTCTAATAAATTGAAGCTCCTCCTTTCCTACATGGCAACAACTGGTCATGTCTGATGCTACAGCGTTCCACAGAAGTGCTTCCGGGAAGCAATTATCCAGTGCATGCTGTTGTACAGTCGGTAACAAAAGTGTCCGAACACTAGCGAAAATTCCTATATAAAAAAAGTACACTTAATACTGTTTTGTTAAATAAATCCTTGTCAAATCCTGTTCTTAGTCAGTCTAAGAACAGGATTCGACAAGGATTTATTTAACAAAACTGTATTAAGCGTACTTTTTTTACATAGGAATTTTTGCTAGTGTTCGGACACTTTTGTTACCGACTGTAATTTAACAACACTTGTCAAAGATCAGTTCTTGACGAAGTATTTTCAACCAGCCAACCACTATGCGCCTCTACCCAAACTTAAAATTTTATAAATCTACTTAGTATTAAAAACTACAAAAAATCCACCTCAAAGTGTATTATCTCATTACAATCTGCATACATCTACAATCCGTGCGCAGATTTCTAACATTATATAGAAACTGTGTGAACTTTGTATGTAACCTGTGTGAACTTCGTAAATGGACCACCAGTCACCAACTTTTCTCATCAAGGGTTAAGTCCATGTAATCTCTTGTTAACAAGCCTTTTCAAGCGAGAGCAAGGTTTCGGTCTTCTTCATCATTTTTATGTAACTTTGTCGTCCTCTGTGGCGTGAGAGCTCTGCTTTGGTGACTTTTGTAATTTTTTTGCTTGTTTATGCAATAAACAATGGGGGAGGCTTAACCTTTAGAGACGGTCTCTTTTAAATCCCCACAGTGCCATTAGAGCCCCTCTCTAGAAGTTTAAAACGCCCAAAACCACTGCATAATGGTGAGTGGCCACATTCGTCTTAGAATCTTAGAATAAATTGAAGCGGCAAGCTTTGTCAAATCATTCCTCCAGTTTGACCTAAAGCTTTAATTTAACTTGATATTTTTGTCCGCATATCTGGATCAAATATTTCAATCAATTTTCAATCCACTTCCACGAAATCGATTTAGCTCAAATTTTGCACGAGTTCATGGTCGATGAGAATAAAATATACAATGATTTTCAGGAGTAAAAATTTTCAGTCGCAAAATTTGACTTCCCATATCAAATCTTGTGATACACATTCAATCCACTTCTGTCAGACACTTTACTTATATTCTACACATTAAACCATATTCAGTGACAATACAAGTATTTGTATAGTCCTATATTATCAGGAGTAGATTTAGGAGTTAAAAATTAGTTTTTCTGTGTCAAATATTGTGATTACTTTTTGATATATTTTCACTGAATCGTTCAAATGATGTATATTGGTCCATAACCGGGTAAAATACGACACATGTTTATTCATATGTCTGTCTAATCAGACTTAGGTTTCCGTTTTTATAAAGGTTCGTGATTTTAATCAACTTTTTACTCCCTTCATAACAAGGTATATGGTTGAATAATGAGTTTGCTTCATATCATAGTCGCATAAAACTATGTTAAAATTCTTAGTTTATTTTAGTATAAAATCAAGTTTACTTAACCCTTTGGGTACATTTGACGAGTGAGACTCGTCATCTGCTTACTTGGGCGAAGTTACGGTGGACGAGTCTGACTCGTCATCTGAATTTAAGAAGTAGGCGTTGATGTTTGCGGCACCCCCGTCAGTGGGCGTTGATCGCAAACAATTGTCTGACGTTTGTTTATGATATCGTACAACCATAGTTATATCATCAATATAAGTATATTCCAAATAAAATGTATTACTTTTACATATTAATACTTTCGCGACCGCTGACGTAGATTCACATCATTTGAAAATCTGTAACTCTACCAGTGGGCGTTTCTGTTGCAATTTGTATGCTATTTTTTTCTTAAATATATAATCAATATTCACAATTTTACAATGAAAGATACTATGGGTACAAATACTTTGATTAGAAAGAATAAAATTATAATGTATATCCATTTGTAGTATAAATGGGAATACAGAAAATTTTGTTCTGAAATATTGTAACATGGGAGAATAACGCCCACAGGCGGACCTTACTGTCAAAAATTCAAAATCATGCGGTCGCGAAAGTGTTAATCCATATAGCGACAAACTAAATCCGTCCCATGGGCATAAAAATCTTCAAATAATTCAGTACTGAAAGGGTTAATTTTTTTAATTTATCACTCGATTTTTATAACAAAAACTTTACTTCTATATAAGTTCTGAAAAAATATTCGCGCGTTATTTTGCAAAATATTTAAAATTTGTTGAAAGCAAATATCTGGCAAAAAATGCAAATCTGATACAGTCAGATATATTTTAATATAAACAAATTGTTGCATGTAAATGAATATTTTTAACCTGTAAAAATAATTAAATAATGCGTATAGTTAGGATATATAAATTCAAGTAATGTTTAATTAATAGCTGCAATCCAAATAATTTCATGATTTCTAGTCAACTTAATAATTTGATTTATTTAGCTTTAAATGAGAGTTCTGATATCGATCGTATCAAAATGTTCACGGTTAATCAATTATAATTACTACACATTATTTAATATTTATATAAATTTAATAGAGTTGCATCAAATAAAGCATTCGAATAGAATGATACAGCTTATTTATTCAAATAGAATGCTGTACATGAAATGCATATTTCATTTATTAGAAAGCAAATTATTCTAAGAAATATTTGCATTTAAATAAATAATGAGGGTGACTCTCTAGAATCTCATTACTGAATATTTAATTTATTTGTGGGATAAAAACTTATTTTTCCAAAATTAAATTAATATCCGCGATTTTAAATACTAAATTCACACGTCTGTAAAAAAATTCTTAAATATATGCAATAAATGTTTATATGTAATCTATGACAAATACATATCATTTAATGTAATAAAAGGTTACTGAATAAAGAAACTGTAGGAATATATCACCTAAAAATTTATGTAATGCTTTAAAAAATTCCAAAACAACATTTCTTTTCTCTTTCCTTTTTTTTTTTTTTTTTTTTTTTACTTTAAAGAAAAACAATTAATTTTTCTCTTTTATTCTTTATATTTGAACAACTTTATGATTCTTTTTAAAAACGTATCATCAAGCGCTTGTAATGTTTTTGACAAATAGAAACATTAATTATGAATGCATGTACGCTGTAAAAAAAAAAAAAAAAAAAAAAAAAAAAACCTATTACCAGCTGCAATCTGTGATTTATTTTATCCAATCACAGAGAATTTCTTGCAAGAAATTCTCTGTGATTGGATAAAATAAATCACAGATTGCAGCTAGTAATAGTTATTTTTTTACAGTGTACTAAAGCATATTTTAAAAATGTAAAATAATATTTAAAAAATAATTTAAAACATCAAACCAAAGAAATGAGTTTTGTAAAGTAACAAATGCATGAAATTTAGCTACAATTACATAATTTGATTTGTGTTCAGAGCACATTTAAGTTCAATATCTAAATTTTGAAGTAAAATATTAATTTAGTTAGAGTGATAATTAAGTACATAACTTACATTCAAAGATTCTTCTCATAATTAAACTCTAAATCATTATTAAAGATAAAACTATTATATATTCTACTGTTTTCTATATTCGTTATTTATACACACAAACATGTATCTATGTATATATATTTATAAATTATGAATATATATATAAGGAATAATGAATATATATGAATATATATACATATAGAGTCGGTAACAAAAGTGTCCAAACACTAGTAATAATTCCTGTATAAAAAGAGGTACACTTCATACGGTTTTATTAAATAAATACTTGTCGAATTCTGTTCTTAGTCAGTGTAAGTGCATGATTCGATAAGGATTTATTTAACAAAACCGTATGAAGTGTACATTTTTTATATAGGAATTTTTGCTAGTGTTCGGACACTTTTGTTACCGACTGTATATATGTATATAGATATAGATATATATATAGGAATAATTTAACAAAAGAATGGGAGGAAATAAAATAAAACCCCAAAAAGCACAGAGGTCTTCATCAGGGAGGCCCCTCCGTGTAGGGGAAAATAGAAGTTACTGAAAGGATAATAGTAATTAGTTAATAGCTATCCTTAGACCATAACCTCTCAACAAACAGAAAACCACCTTTAACTGAATAGAAATCTGGCTGAAATATAGATTAGTATACTCCCTCTGTCTGTATATATATTAGGGGTGGGAATCGATTAAGAGTTTTAACTGGGTTAATCGTAGTTCATAAATCGATTAATCGGATTTTTATTCGGTTTTCATTTATTTTATATGTAATTTTATTTCAATGATGAATAAAACTCTCATATTGTGTACAGTCGGTAACAAAAGTATCCGAATACTAGCAAAAATTCCTATATAAAAAAAGCAGAGTTAATACTGTTTTGTTAAATAAATCCTTGTCAAATCATGGTCTTAGTCAGTCTAAGAACATGATTCGACAAGGATTTATTTAACAAGTTAGTTCTTCTTTATCACTTCGGAATAGAACACAGAATGTTATTTTTTGTTTCTACTTCGATAGTTACTATCAGCAATTCTGAACAGACAATAAACGTTTGAAGTTATTGTGGAACTCTGCTGACATTTTCCCCATCAGACGGATAGTGGAAATCTCAATCTCTTCTTTTCATTACTTTTTGACTTTTAGCATTTCCATTTTTTAAAAACTTCTTGTTTCTGAGGCCTTCTTCTTTTTCTATTGCCCTAGCCAACACTTTCTGTAGAAGGCTACACACAGGTGGTGTTGCTCTAGCATGCACATGAAGCGGCATTTTGTTTAATAAGTGCCCTCCCCCTTTTCTCTATCAACAAAAGCGCAACATCTTCTTTTGTGAGATTTTATTTTTATTTATTTATTTATTTTTATTTTTTATTTTTTCTTGCTTTTTCATTATTTGATGGATGTTTCTTAGAATGTTTGTTAGGAAAATATGTGAAAAAATATTTTGTAGACAGAACAGCATTTTTACTTTAATTCGTAGTTTGAAAATTTTAATCGGATTTTGAAAATTTTTAATCGAATTTATCGATCTGATTAACTCGATTAAAAAATTTGATCGGGACTAAGCATTGGTCGATTAACCGAACCGATTAATCGATTAATCGGCACAGCCCTAATATATATATATATATATTTATTTATTTAAATGCCAATGTGTTGAAATATTCTTAATGTAGTTTATTCAGTTTTTACCAATTTCTATTTCCTCTGCAGATACCACCTGTCTGCATGTAATGCAAATTTTTTGAGCGCTTAGATTCAAAAACTTTATTTCCAAAAATCCAGTAAGCATTATAATAAATTTTATCTTTATGGTAAATTGAAGGTAATTACATTCTTATCGATAGTTCGTTTGAAAACAGCTCGAGTACCGCACTTAATGATTAGCATGATAATTATCAAAGCACTGATAAATCTTTATGATTTGCATTTCCTTTAAACGAATAAAGCACTTGTTATACATAATAATAATAATAACAATAATAATAATGGATTCAATTTTAACACAAACTGGTGAAATTTGCATTACGTTGCTCTTGCAAACCATTAGCATGATACATTAGTACACACAGGAAGAACTTGCATATAGCAAATTATGTAACAATCTTACTTTTATTAATTATTTGACTGTTTTTATCATTTGCTTCACTCATTTTTAATTATTTACATTTTTATCCTTTTTATTTCATTCAAAAGATTCTGTTATTTAAATAAATATATTAAAATGTCATAGAAAAGAGTTCGTAGAGAAAATAAAATTCGCAAACAACGCAAAAAAAAGAACAAAAGCGCAGCAATTGTTTCATAATGTTAAAATCATATATATTTTTGAAAGAGTTTGTTATTTCAGATTCTAGTGTTTCAATAAACATTCTTCCACGTTCGGCAAATACTGTATTATACACTCAGGGGCTCCAACGTTCCATTTGCAGTACATATGGGTATAATATATATATGTGTGTGTGTGTGTGTGTACGTGTGTGTATAGTTAACTCGTTTCATAATGAGATACATCTCTATTGGATCTGTTTTAAAGAGATACATTTCTCCCGGAAACTACTTCCCCTTTTAACACCTTTTCAGTAACTGCTTTTTTTAGAAATATTTTTATAAATTACCAAAATACACTTTCAGTAATTAATAATCGCAATAGATAATTTAATAAAATATTAATTTTTATTAATGTTTGTTAAATTCATTGTGCTTATGTAATTTAACGCTGATCGAAAGCAGCACATTTAAAAAAGCCACTTATAAATCGAAATTCATGGAAATTCTTTTACTTAATTACCAATTTGTACACTTTTTGGCTACCGAAAAAAATCAGTAGAAATTTTTAGTTTATTTATACAGTGAAATCTGGTATAGAAATACATAAAAAATTTCTCTTAAAACTTTTCGACTGCCAAAAAGCGTAAACGTTGATAATTATGCTTTTCGGTTTATTTGTACACAAACCACAAACACACCAAAAAACTATACCACTGTGATTCCATTAGGCAATCGAATAATCACGAAACATTTCGGTTCTCTATGTTTTTTCCTGTAAATTAATTGCTAATTCTATGTACTAATTACTAGTTCTGTTGCCAATTCTTTTCATTTTCTACAGAATCAGTGCTTTTCAGAATTCAAATAACTTAAGCTATTTTCATTATGTTGGATATAGTGTAACGGTAATAAATTGTATGGGAAGGTAACAATATCTACAGATCACAACGTACAGATATATTACTGTGCAACTCATTGCACGAGCTACAAACAGTACATATTCCCAAAACTAATTCCAATAATATACAATTACTATATTGCTACCCTTGTTTCATAGTCTCTCTTAAAAATTTTTATTTTTACATGTTGTATTTCTCTGTACTCACTTCAAGGAAAAAAAAACAGAATTTCATATAACTTTTATGTACTAGTCCTCTGTTTTTTTTTAATTAATTAATTAATTTATTTATTGTTGTTATTTTTTATAATTAAGTAATTACCTTATTTATTATTGTTATTATTATTGTTGTTGTATTTTTACCTATACCTAAGGAAAGAGACTGATACCAGGGATATTTAGAAAGGAAAAATTTGAAACGAGCTTTTAACACAGGGTTAGTCAACTTGCGGTATGTTGCTGCATGCGGCCTGCAAGGAGACTAACGATGCTTAAAGTGGAACAACATTTGTCAACAGATTAAAATTTTCCTAAGTGAAAATACCTTTCAACGATTATGGTAGCAAAAGAAAATGAATGAAAATAATTTAAATAAATGTATTCTGCTCCAAAACTATATCTGCCCTCTCTGAAAGAAGTATACACATTCTACATGATTCTTACACTCACAAACATATATACACATACACATATGTACATACGGTACGGCCCGAGTGAATAAATTAGATTTCCAATGCGGCACACCCAAGTGTTTTAAGTTGGACAGAACTGTGCTTCTGCTTATAGACTGGTTGCGAAATATAATTTAATTCTAGGTTCTAAAATGCAGGCTAAAAATCCAAGGAGGAACTGCGTTTCCATATAAATACAGGAATCTATGTTTTAACTTTAAAATCTTCAATGATATATATTTTTTTCCACCTGCTTTACGGAACGGCATGAAATGGATTTTTCTAAGAAGACAAGTATAATACAGTACATGTATTCAGTTGTATTTTTATTCATTCCTGATTATATACATAACATTAATTTTATTTCACATCATAAATTAATGCTTATAATTTACTTTTTGGTATTACCTTCTCACACATAAATAAAGTTTGGACCAAATATGATTTAACATATCTAAATGACTCGTGAACATTTTAATTATCATTATGATATTTACAATATTTAATTAATTTTATTTCCATATTCTACATAACGCAAAATCATTTAACATTAATTAGTTTAAATTATTAGTTTCTTACTTCACGTACAGTTTAATTAAAATTACTGTTACAACTGGAATGCGGATTTCATTAAATTACGTAATAAGTTACGAAATAACTTCTGAGAAATATTTAGACTTAATTAGAAAATCGTGATGTTTCTTCAGAATTTTTCACTAATATTTAAGTATTTATAAATATATATATATATATATATATTTGCAACTTTAATAATGGTTTAATAATTGTAATGGTGTAAGTTGCTTTGGTAGTACATATAAAAATATTTTGTTAATTTAAAATAATCATTTCATTTATTAAGGATATTTTATTAATTATTCGATATCGCCCATGTTATAAGCGAAATTTTCCCACGATTTATGTACCTTTTTAGAGACTAATGACAATTAAAGTGATATTCCTGTTTTTCATATGCAATTTAAACAAAAAATAATCTCACACAACTTTCTCTTACCCTGAAATTTAATACTATAAATACAGGTTGGAGATTAAGAGGCATGATAACGAGATCTGTTATGTAAACCTATGTTAAACAATTCAAATTAGGCTTCGGAAGAGTTTTATATGATAATTAGTCCTTAGGGCTGCCGCCCCCCTCGACCCCCCGTTTCATTAATGCACCTACATTTATATAGAATTTAATTCGGTTATTAAAAAATAATTCTGATTTTTAAAAAATAATTTATTAAAATTATTATTTAAACAGATTATCTTTTATGATAATGCAGACGATTTCCATATTAGAGAAGTAGTATAACACTAAATATCCAGAAAGCAGTTAAATTTATTCTATTAATATTACCTTTTTTTTTTTTTTTTTTTTTTTTTTTTTTTTGTTAAAAATGAAAAAAATTGATAACTTTATTTTAAATTATCGCAGATCGATGGTTCAACCATTCGTTTTAAAGGTATTGGCGAGCTCTTTTGAAAGATACCCATCATGAAAATTTACTGCAGGCGAGGCTCCTACATACACAATTTTTTTTCCCAGTTGACTACTCTATTACAAAAAATGTATATTCGTTTCATTTGGTTTAGTGCAGTTTATAGATGTTAAATTCTAGTTACCTGCAATTTCCCCCATAGACTTAATGTACTTGAATACTTTTGAGTGTCCCTGTACACGAACCATTTGCTTCATCTCAACGAAAAGCTTGCTGTAGCATCCCTATATGATACACATTTAGAATACCGAGTTTGGGATTTCTGCTACAATTTGTTCTTAAGATATGCTGATAACAGACACACAGACCATTCTCTGAAAACATGGTTTTCGTATTCAGGGGACCTCAGAACATATAAATATAACAAAAACTCACGCTCGAAAATTTGACCCTAAAACAATACTTTCTCGACCCTATGGGTAAGAGAAAGTAATAAATGAAAATTTCGGTCTGCGACGGTCTGCAACTCACCCTTAAGGATGATCCGGAGAAATGCCATCACAATTTTGATTCTCCATTGAGGGGATGACTCCCCGCTTTGGTGACACGAAATGTATAATTTGGATGGGAACATGAAGAACATTGCGGCCACGCAGGTTTTTACGCGCACCAGCCACCATTACTGTACACGATGGTCTTTGGCCAGCTGGAACACGCAATCTTGGTGACAGATTTTATTTACACGCCAGAATAATTAACCAATGAAAAAAAGAATTTATTTTCTTTTATGTTCAAAGGAATAAGGTATTAGATTATTAAAAGTTTTCAAATTCTGGTTTTTCACGGTTTTGTACAATTTAAGAGGTCCTAAGCTATTTTTGAACGTTTTAAAAATGATATATTCTACCTGTGTGTCTGGGTGTATGTGATAATTTATGAGGAATTCTAGATCAAGTGCTAATGCACATAATTTAATTAAAATCAATTACATTTAGCTGCACCTTGGCATAAAATGGTGTATATCAACTTTTGATTCATATCACCCAACAGGTAGCACTGATTTGCAACAATTTTTCTCGTTTACGAAAAGTCTATATATTTGTTTACATAATGTGTGTATGCGCAAAAAAGTGAGAAATAACAGTTATGTAAAACTATGCTAAGTTAATTTGATTGCATATAGACCAAGAGACTGTGCTGCTTTACTCCTGTGGTTCTACATATGGCTACATCTCACCATACATTGTTTAAAGTTGCATCAAACTTGTTGCTCTTCGGTCATTTTTTTGCACATAAAAACTCATTAGACCGGAATCTGTGGCTTAAATTTTATCCTTAAACATTCACACATAAAGCGAGATTCGAATTCGACATTTGAAAACTGTAGTCCAGAATGCTAACACAAGTGAACAATTATGGATTCATAAAGCTAAAAATTTTTACAGATCATTAACAGAAAGAAGCGAACTTTGTAGTTTCATTTTTTAAATAATTCTATGAGTAAACACAATATAAAGATGACCAGCTCAGATGTATTTTTCAAGGAATATCCACTAATAGCAGAAATACCTTAAACGTTCATATAGAATCCCAATAAAATAAGCTAAAAATGTTTAATTTTTACGGTATACGGTTTCGTTTTTATGGTGAAGGTGATTTAGTCAGTATTTAATTAATTATATTTTCAACGTATTAGTAATAATAATAACAATTATCACCAATGGTCGAAACTCGACTATAATGACCATACAAATTTCCTTAATTTGATTTTTGGGAATACTATAATAATATCTAACCATTCGGTATGATCGTTTAAAAGGGTTAAAACAATCCATTCCAACAGGTATTTCACGCATTAAATTTCTATCTCGCGCATCATCTCATTGTTCATCACTCTATAATTTACAACGATGTCTACATCATAAAAATATAATTGGGCAATATTCTTAAGACTATAATAAAATATTTATTAATCAAACCTACAGACTAATAATTTTGGGTCTGGTACCATGTCCCGAAATTCAGTTTCCCGACAGGTACGTTTTCCCGGAAGCTCACTATCCCGACAGCTCCCCTTTCCGACAGGTACGTTTTCCCGACAGCTCACTTTTCTGACAAGTACGATTTACTGACAGCTTACTTTCTCAACAAGTACGATTTCCTGACATCTCATATTCCCAACAGTTACGGTTTCCCGACAGCTTACTTTTCCGAAGAGTACCTTTTTTCTACTACAAGTACTTTCGGTCGACAACACATTTTCCGGAAACTCTTTTTTTCTTTATTTTCTATGTTTTATTTTTTATTTTTTGTTCTTTCGATATTCTTAATCAGATAAATAAATGCTAGCATCACCAAAATCCATAATGTTCGTGCGACAGTAACTTACAACATGTATATATTTTTTCAGCTCAATCGAAGGCGTTTTGACATTATTGCTCTCTATGTAATTTCAGCCAATAAATCATAATGATAAAAAAAATTTCTTTGTATCCCTGTGAAAAACGTTAAGTGCTAGATTCACTAAAATCCATACAATTCAAATATTTTTATTTCATACATTAAAATGTAACGCGTTTGTTTCATATGTCAATTTTTATTAAATACTTCGTATAGTGTAATAAAGCGAATTATTTAATCAAAAATGTACTTAGGTATCATGTTATGACTTTCGTATAATACAAACATAATAGTTTTATTTGTTTCAATCATTACTTTTTAAGGTATTACAAACACAAAAAGGTATAAGTCAATTTTTCTGCAGTAAGACTTTTTTTTTTTTTTTTTCCTGTTACATGTTTATAAACTTTCACCTCAATCGAATATGGCGTTTAGATGCTATTGCATTTCAAAGAATTTGAACCATAGGGCGTAATGATAAAGAATTTTTTGTTGTGTCCCTATAAAAACACTATACCTATTAGATTCACGAAAATTTTTACACGTCTTGCAAAGGTGACCTTTAGCGTGTGAATAAATTTTCAACTTAATTGATCAAGGCGTTTAGACGCTATCGCACTTTAAAATATTTGGGCCCATATAGACCATAATGATAAATAATCTTTTTTGTGTGTGTCCCCCTGTAAAATAAATAAATAAATAAATAAATAAAATAAGCCCTGGATTCACCAAAATTTATGCAGCTTTGTGACGAAGGCTTATAACATGTATATAAATTTTCAGTTCAATGGAATCAGGCATTTAGACGCTATCGCACTTTAAAGAATTTGGGCTCATACATGATAATGACGAGGAATGTTCTTTGTGTCCCTGTAAAATCATTATAAGCGCTGGATTCAGCAAAATTTATACAGTTCGTGCAACGAAGATTTATAATACGTGTATAAATTTTCAACTCATAGGTATCAGGCATTTAAATACTATCGTACTTTAAAGAATTTCGCCTCATAAACCATAATGATAAAGAATGTTTCTTCGTGTCCTGTAAAAAAAAATATAAGTGTTTCACCAAAATCAATCGGTTTCGCGCTACGGTGACCTATAACATACGTACCAACTTTCAGCTCATTCGAACAAAGCGTTTAGACGCTATTCTGTTCACTCACATACATACATGCATACATCATCGTAAAAATAGTAAATATAGATTCATGGAACCTCAAAATGTGTAGAAACCCGAATATCTCAAACTCAGATTTTTGACATGATTACAATACTTTCCTTTTTTATGGGTTGTTATTTGTAAAAGTGAATTATTTCCTTGTAAATGGATGTTGAAATAACGAGCTTTTTGTAAATTTACGCGTATGGAAAAAAGGCAAGTTTCAGTAAATGTTATCGATTTTTTATGTTTAATACAACTCAGAATTCTAAGAATTTATAAAATATATTAAATATAATTTAATGTAGCTTAGAAACTTTATTTTTATAATGTATATGTAGAAGTTATAGTTTTCTGAAAATTGCAAGTAATGCCATTTATAGGATTTTAATGCAATTATTATTGGAGTTTCTTCACATTTATAATGAAAGATGTGACTTAATGGGATACATTTAAGAAAAAATATAGATATTTAAAAAATAGGGAGTTGCACCATTTTTATAATGAACCGTCTATATGTATGTTCAGAAAGTAAAAAGACGCGTGCATCTTCAGTTAGCTGCGATTTAAACTATTATATATATCAGTGATGAACTGGTTTCACATTTCGACGACTGAAAGAATATTTTGTTTTGCCAATAAGCGATAAAAATGCGCAAATTTCGCCAACTGACTATGGTAAAAGGGCCTATTCTGGTTTTTATCTAGTTTTTTTTTTTTTTTTTTTTTTTTTTTCTAAAACATATCTTTTACACACACACGTACAAATAAAAGACATATTAAAACGACCTTTCACAAAATAGAATACGTTTAGTATTATTTATTTATTTATTCTGTATGGGTGTCGTATGAAAAATTAAATTGTTTTATTATTGAAAATGTAGTTCTTGACATTTATGATCGATTTTGTGAAATTCTGCTCTTATTTTTCAAGCAACTTACAATATCTTATTAAATATATGTCTAAGATCAATATTTAAAGTTTAGAATGTAGGAAAAAACGAGAAAAAAATGAGTAAAATATTCATAGAAAAAAGCATGGGTGAAAAAAAATAATATCATGTAATTACAAGTGTGGAAAAAATTAACACCAGCTACTAAATTGAGGAAAAACAGCCATAAAAGAGAAATAGAACTCCGGGAAGGGTGGAAAAAAATCGCTGAAGCTTGTTACGTCTCGCTCGGGTCAAGATTTTTCGAACATATAGTAAGTATACTTTGTTAAAAATTGGATGTTTGATTTATCAAAAATTTAATGGCCGCTTCAGTTAAAGAGTGGCTCTGCTTTCGAAACTAGTAGACGGGATGTGTTGGGTTCAGTGGTATGTCTTGTTCTTAGTCCTACTGATTCTGAGTTTTCTCTTAAATTTTCTTGAATATATGGTAGAATTACATATAAAGATCTTCACGAAGGGCCCCTAGGCCACGAAGGGCCCCTAGACTTAAGCCGATCCCTTTGTAATCGGCTTTAACATCTACAACACAACACAGCACAGCCCACAACTTTAGAGGCTATAGTAGGCGCAGCCATAAGGTTGTTAAATATTTTGACACATTTTTGTGCATTAAGGGCGTCATAAAATTTTGTTTGGGTGAAATTTTTCACCATGATATAGTTACAACTGATGAAGTTTCAAAATGTCATTCCATCTGCCAACAGATTTTCAACAGAATATAATAAAAAATATCAGGAATTTTAACACTTGCTGCAACCCAGTTTATATAATGAGTTCTCTATTTGACATAATATCATTCCCTGTTAACTTTATCGTTATATTAATTATATATTTTATTTTGATCGACATGACATGGAATACAAAATTAATTTTTCGTGTTATAAAAATTTTTGCCGTCATTTGTTTTTTAAACAATGTATCCAATATTTCAGTTCAACAATTGAATGAACAATTGCAACAACTACTTAATAAAAAATGATTGTTTGATAAACAACAATGTTTACATATATAAATTTTTACAACAATGAAAGGTTTCTCTTTTTAACAATTTTCTTCAGTCTAATTACTGACCTTCATCTGAGAATGATGTATCTTTCGTTCTTAGGCGTTTTCTTCGTGAGTTACTTTTTAAAAAAGTTCCTCATGTGGTTTATTTTCAAACTTTTCGAGCATCCTCCTATGGATGATATTCGGGAAAGGTATGCGTGTCCAGTGACTTCCATCTTTGCTGGACGTTATTTGTTAATGAATAATGATAGTCAAAAATTTTATAACCCAGCTTTATATAAAGCTCGTGTTCGCAAGCATCCAAAGTTGGATATAAAAAAGCTGCCAAAAGTTGATAATATTATTTCACTGCCTGATGTTGTTACTGACGAACCTCCGTTCCAAACCGAAGTGGACTCAGTTCAGTCTCAGGTAGTGGACGCACTCGATGAAAAAGAAACAGCTTTTACTGCACTGTCTGATAATTCTACTGACGAACCTCCGTTACAAATCGAAGTGGAATCAGTTCTTTCTCAGACAGTGGAAACGGTTATTGAAAACCAACCAGTTTCTGTTTCTCCACAACATCATAAAAAAAAGAAATTCCGAAAATTGAGGAATTTTCTGAAAATATGTTGTTGTTGTTGTTGCATTCGTAGTGTAAAAGGCTAAATTACCTCGGGATGCTTGCCGGCAGTAGGAAAGGGGACCTGCCATATCAAAACTCCCCGTGAGAAACGATGCATGGCGACCTCCACGTGGTGTTTCTCGGGTAACGCTAACAGCCATGCGTATTTAATTTAGATAAAGTTGTTATTATAAGGTTTCGTTCGCGCGCGTATGTGTGTGTGTTATGGTTATTGATATAACATAAACCCAGTTTTTTTTCTATAATGAACATCCGCTATTTAAATTACAAATTTCGGAAATTTCCATTTTTCGTATATTTATAACCTACTTGAAACTCAATATGATAAGTTTTAAAGCAAAATTAGATTTTTCAAACATTACATTTTTACATGGAAAAAAAAATATTTATTTCAATAAAACTACATCAAAATTTATTTTTTGAGTATGTTTAAGGTTTAAGCCCAATAATCCACGTCAAACAAGTTCAAAACTATAAAATATACACCTTTACGGATGACCAACTTCTATAAATGTAAAGTATTGCTTATAAAAAATAATAAAATCGTACTACAGTTTAATATTAGAGAATGCATTTAATTTTGGATTAATTTTTAAATTTTTAGAGAACCACTAGGTTAATTTAGTTCAAAGCCGAGAAAACAAGATTTAAGTAACATTTTATCTATCAAAACTTTAACCAGAAGAGAATTTAAAGAACAAACGATAAAAAATTTTACGAAAATAATTATTTGTAGTCACTCAGCTACATAATAAAATGGGTATGATCTGTATTAATGTGATGTTATGGTTCACAATTAATGTTGAGATCATATTTGTAAAAGAAAATGAATGTTTATCTAAATATATAACCAAACTCCGATTTAACGCAATCATCGGTGGGCATAATGATATAGAGCTATTACGGATGTGCCGCTATATCGAGTTATACTCTTAATTTTATGCATAAAATAAAATTAAATATTCACGTAACTTCTTATATTACGAGCATCAGATACTTTAAGCATCATCAGTAAAGAATGTGTGTTAATGTTTTTATTTCGATCTAATTATATTTATGTAGCGGAGAAATATATTAAAATAATATTTTTGCTGTTGTTTTTGTTACAGAAATTTTGTAATATTTTTTTTTTTTTTTTTAAGTTAGAAAATTATTAATCATCTTTTTATCATTTGCTTTTTTTTAAATATTTCTTGAGTTAATGAATGCAATCTTTTGCTTCATAATTTTTAATTTATCCTTCCTCCATTTCATTTTCCTCTGAATTGAGAGGATGTTATAATTAGTCAACTTGACTACGCCATCAGTAACTCCTTTAACTTAACAATTAGATTTATTATTATTAAGATTATAGTTTCTCCATTTTGCAGAGGATCTCTGTTTATAGAGAAATCTTATTTGCGAATAAGTTAAGTAAAGTAAACCTGTGGTAGGGTTTCTTGGATTAGATATCTAGGTCATAGTTCTTCGGTATCTTGGCTGTTGCAGCCTGGAGCTCACCACTTATTCACCATCAATTAAAACAAAAAAAAAATTGTCACCATTTGTTGATAAACGATATTTATTAGACTACAGAATATCATATGGGCATTATCAAATTAATTAGAAAAATTAAGAAAAAAAATTTAAATGAAAAAAATATGGGGATTTGAAGATCATAAATAAATGAGAAATGAAGTTTGAAAACTGGGAAAAAAAATTGGAGCGTCAAGTTTTACTGGAAAAGCAGCGGGTAGGTGGTGGGACCCCATAAAAAAATACAAATATATTTCTTATAATCACATCAGTACCTTTCACGAAAAAATATTGAAGGTATCTGTTTCAGTTGCACGTTATACCTAAGGTGAATATATTTCTTTTTAAAAGATGTATGAACAATAAAGATAAAAAAATAAGAATTTTTTTAAGAAGTTCGCTTTCTTGCCTTCTTTAAAAAATTCTAAACCCTTAACCAAAATATGTAAAAAAAAAAAAAATGTGTGCGTGTGTGTGGGAGGGGGGGGGTTATTTGGTTTTATTATAAGGTACTGTAAGAAATTTTAAGTATGTAGTGTGAAAACGTAAACACTTTTGTGTATATATAAAAATCTAAATGGTACTCGCTGGTGCTCATAGTGAAAAACGAACATATACGAAATTGAATTGGCATCACAGATGAGAAAACTTAAATAACAATAGAAAAACTGGCAGGGCTGACCATCAACTAAAGCATACAATGTGTTATACATCTCAACGTATTGAATATCAGGGTCTTTACAAGCTGTTCATTGACAATATCTCAATATAAAAAATATCAAAACTATAACAAGACTTTTTAATCAAAGCAGGCATACATCCTCAAAAGTATATATTAAAATATCAAAAAATATTATAAAATTTTACACATGTTTTTCATGTTAATGCTATAATTTCAGGATATTAAAAAGTTTCATATATATATATATATATATATATATTAGGGTCCATAGTTTTATCGTTAAATTTTAGCAGTCATGTAGTTTATTCATATTTGTTCATTATTTATGATGTGTAGAGTAGTTGAGTTCCCTAGATTCTAATTTTAGATACTTGATATTTCGGCATTAAATTATGGAGAATGTACATAGTCGACAGACGGTCACACATGCCCACACTGTAAACAACAACTGTAGTTTTCACAGCAGAATGTACTTACACTCATTTACAGCGGAAATATGTATAAAGAGAGACTATTTTACAGATGTTTATGTTGTAAATTATTTCTTTTTAACAACAGAATGGGCTGGCACCTATTTTGTCAGCACATTCTGCTGTATATAATATAAACATTTATCATTCAGACTGGCATGTGTTGTTATGTAAAATATTTAAATTCTTTTGAAAGGTAAACTTACATCTTAGTATTTTAAAAAATGCTATAGATCTCCAATATTACGTAAAATATATTTTGCAGAATTTCATACAAAAATTCATGAAATCGAATATCGTTATTTTGAAAAGTCCAGACCATCTGGAATTGACAAAATTTTGTATTTGAGTAATAAGGCAATTTGCTTTCTTTGATAAATCGATTATATTTCCTATTTCAGAGAATTTATTATATACAGAGAGAGAGGAAGATAGTGAGAAGAAACAGAAAAGAATCAAAGTAAGACGAAATCAAACAAAATATTGGAAGCTTCTAGAATTCGTAACTCCGTCGTGGACATTATACGAATAGTGTGTAAAGTGCTAAGTTAAGTGAATAATGCTGACGAATCTTAACTTTTAATGCCCGAACTACAAAAAAAAGTTAAAATATGGTAAAATATGGAAATTAATTTAAAAAACAATGCAAGGTTGACTTATCAGTTACATGCGTAGAACATATTAATACAAATAGAAACTATCTCTTGGTTTACAGTTAACGTTGAAAAAAAAAATACAAGATAATAATATCAAGGAGTGAAGTTAAAAAAAATACCCCATAATATAAATATAAAGAGAAGTGGATAAAAGCATAAATTATATATATATATATATATATATATATATATATATATATATACATATATACAAAATAAAATTAAAAATGCTTAGTCCTCAAAATTAAAATAAGCATTATCTTCGAGGTAAATAAGACCCATTAGTAAAGTGTAGTATTCAAAAAATATAAATATATTTATATATTTATTTATGTATGTATATGTGGATGTCTGTGTCTGTGTGTATAATTGCCGTAACGTCAGTGGAGGCCGACTCAAAAAGATTTAGGTTCCGCCTGTGTGTATGTTTGCCTGTCTGTCGCGCGAAAGCAGCAGCAAACATCACGCTATAGACTTGAAATTTGGTACACATGTTCATGAGCCCCACAGAATTAGCTGTATAGTTTTGGTTGAGTATTACATTTTTTGTTCGTGTACAGGGACACGTCAAAATTTTTCTTATCATTGCGGCCTATGGGAAGAATTTGTATGCACCGCGATAGCGGCTGCAAAAAGCACGCTATTGACTTGAAATTTGGAACACATATTCGTGAGCCCAGCGGAATTAGCTGTATAGTCTTAGGTGTGTATTCCGTTTGTAGTTCGTGTGCAGGGACACACCAAAGTTTTTCTTATCGTTACGGCCTATGGGAAGAATTTGTATGTATCGCGATAGCGACCGCAAAAATCATGCTATTCACTTGTAACTTGGTACACATGTTTATGGGCCAAACGGAATTAGCTGTATAGCTGTGGATGTGTATTCCATTTGTAGTTCGTGTACAGGGAAACACCAAAATATTTCTTATCATTACGGCCTATGGGCAGAATTTTATGTACCGCAATAGCAGCTGCAAAAATGCTCCAATTGACTTGCAAATTGGCACACACATTCAAATTTCGTGTTGAAGTAGCTGTATATTTTTTTATGTCTATATTGCTTATGAATTGTGTACAGGGACACGCCGAAATTCTTATCATTACGACATATGAGGGGAATTTCGTTTAGATGCATTTTAACATCATTACTTTGCAATTAACAAAACAAAATTAGCTTACATTAGGGAGATGCTTGAACTTATGTTTTCTGCAGAAAATATGTGCTGTTAGACTTCTTAATTAATGTACAGGACCTTATAAAAGTGTTCTGATAATGCCCCGTAATTATCCAAATTATGTCAAATTTCGAACAATTGTTCATGAAAAAGTAGAAAAACGGAATAGTTTTCATTGGTGTATACAATGTTGATGGTTCTTTTGCAGAGACACGCAAAAGAATTTCGTGCGACATTAAAGCCTATGGACAATTTTTTAATTTAAGCGCACTTTAATGCGTTTATGCTGCATTGAACATAATGGAATTAACATACATTGTAAATATGTTTATAAGCATGTTTACTTTTAAAAAAGGGTATGTGTAGAATAAATAATTTATATATGGGACCACACAAAAGAATTCCGATGACGTACTGTAATCATCCAAATGATGTCAAATTTATTTGAAAAATTAATGAATAATTATACAGGTGTATTCTTATAATTGGAATATATAATAACTATAGTTTCTCCGGGATACATAAAAGAATTCCGTACTATTACGATCTATAGTCCGTATTTTTAAAAGTTTGTTTTAACATGGTTACACCCATTAAATATAAGGGAAATTTATTAGAATTTTAAAAGCATGTTTTCTGTTGAAAAGCATGGTTATAGAATTGGTAATTAGTTTACAGCGATACAGAAAAAAATTCTGATATGATATGTAATCTTTTTTCATGAAATTTGGTACAAATATTTATGAATTTCAGGGATGTAATAAAAGACTGTCAATTATTAAGGATACATATATATGATATACAGGTACGTATAGAAAGAGAGATACAGCGGGGGATTCAGGGGGCGGCTCAGGAACGTATCTGTTTATGTAGCAAGTAGGACTGGGCGATGTAGCGATTCTATAAATCAATTTATCTTCCATCTAATATCGCGATATAGAGATATAGAGATAAATCGATATAACACTGATTTAGAAAATATCTCTTCCCTATCCCCTCCTACATATACAAATCTTTTAATCAATAGTATACTGACCTAAAAGTGGCACTGCTATTGTTCCTTTTCTGCAATTTCCCATATGGCTATAACTCAGCATCTGTTGCTTAAAATTACGCCAAACTACATATGTAAAATTTCTTTTAAGAAAAGTTATGTTGATTAAACATTTCTGAAAGATTAACATTAAGAGGCATCGTTATAAATATTGATATTAAAGAGAGTTTTTGATAGCCTGTGTCACAACAGTTTTTGCAGTTTGCGTTGCCGCTTTGTTTGCAGCATTTGTGCCTACTTTGTCCATTTGACGAAGGATTGTGTTTTATTTCGACTCGAAACAATTGTTGCTAGTTTTTTTTTTTTTTTTTTTTTTTTCCATTTTATGGTTTAAGTTATAAAGTTTTCATTGAATTACTTTTCAACCCTAGTCCTCTGATGCACTTTTGTTATTGTTAGTTTTTATAGGATCCTTTTTTTTTTTTTTTTTTTTTAACTCTCTAGTCCTTTTTGTATGTGTTACTGATGTATGATGGAATGTTTAACTTTGTATTTTTATTTATAAAATTTGTCTTTTACACAGTCAGTTAATAAAATTTCCGCTTTCTTAAAAAAAAAAATAATAATAATAACAAATAAGTCGGCTGATAAACTCTACGCGATATTTTTTAACCAACTGTCCAGTTAAGTAACAATTTAGCAAAAAATTCTTGAAAACTGATTCCAAATTTTTTTTTATCGTTTTACGAAAAATTAACAAAATTTCTGCTTTTCTTGTGTCATATGCCGAAATACGTTGCGTTAAATATCCAATTTGCCTATAAATAAAACACATATCATTCTGGAAAAAAAAAATCAAGACAAATTCATTTGTTAGAGAAACTTTGTAGCAAAGTTTGAAAAAAGATATTTAATTTTAAGTGAAGGAAAATTTTTGAATCTCTGTTTCTTTTTAATAGTATTTTTAAGTATAAATAAACATTGTAGATTTTATTAACTTCAGTAAAGTAATATTTGAAGCTTATTAATGGTTTTATAAAGAGTGTAATAAAAAGTACCCAATAAGGAGCACCATTAAAATTTCTTGCTTACATTCTTTAAACCCCCTCCCCCTTTTACAAAATACTAATAATAAAAGAGTCTGAAAAAGCCAAATTATTGAATAAATAATAAATGACAAACAGATATGTCGTATTGTATTACGAAACTATTTTTATCGTGATTTATTGTATTCTTAAAAAATAAATTTATTTTACATTTAATTTTATGAGAAAAATCTATATATTTCTGTTAATATTTATTACAACGATGCATACTGTAATTGCCGAAAATAATTATTTATTACAAAAAGAAAGAAAACAGCACTTGGCAAACAAATTGGAGTCTCCGTAAAACCACAAAAAGTTAAAAGTTCGGAAATATTCATCTACAATCGTATTTTCTTTTCTCCCAGATTTAGCATAGCGCAAGTGCAACACTTCGTCTCTCCTTTGGAATAAACGGAGCACACGACAGGCCGATTTAAGCGAGTCGCCTGCCTTGGATCTCCTTTGAAATGGAAAGCACAATTCATATTACGCTAAATCATAAGACGGTTTTTGCACTTATTGTTAAATTGTTTTTGCTAAATCGATAAAATTCCCCTTGATGCCTTAACCGCAAGCGCGTCGAGGTAACTTGATGCCTATCTAACATCGGACTTTTCCAATTCCATCCATAACAGATGTAATCTCTAAATCAATGCTGCATTACATCGTCTAACATCGTCATTTCGAAATTTCGAAGCAGAAATTTCGTAGTTTCCGCCGTGGCCGAGTGGTTATGTCACCACACTGGTAATCGCCTTCGAGCGTAGGAGAGCGGGTTCGATTCTCGCGCTGGCTCTGGGTGTGTTTTTCCGTTTCTTCGTATTGTAATTCTGTCATGTGCTATCAGTAATTATCTAACAAAGATTTACAAGCGAACTACGAGTCAAGCATACAAATCTGATGTATATGTTATCAACAAACAAACAAACAAACCTCTAAAATATCATTTTCGCTTTCAGAGAGCTTCAAAACTTATAATTAAAGGAAAATTCTTTTTTAAGATTTGGACACTGAAGCAATATTTTGGCTAAGGTTTGAAATTTTTTCAAAACGTAAACTTTCATTTTCATATAAAAGAAAATGCTATAAATCTTCAAGATTATAGGAAATACATCTCTCAGAACTTTGTACAAAAATTCATCAAATCGAATATCGTTTTTCGCAAAATTCAAAACCATCTGGAAGTGACAGAATATTGTATTTTAGTAAAAAGGCAATTCACTTTCTTTGACAAATCGAGTATTATTTCTTTTTAGAGGAACATTTTTTTAGACAGAATAAAACTTGAATACCTAGCAATTTTTTAACAAATATATATATATATATATATATATATATATATACATATATATATATATATATAAATCTTTTGTGTGTATAAGATATTTTGTGACGCAATTTTTAAACTTTGTTACACAAACAATCTAAATAAATTTGTAAAACTCTAATGTTTCTTCCAAAGTTATTTTGTTGTTATTAGCGTAATATATATATGTATATATATATATATATATATATATATATATATATATATATACATATATAATGTTGAAAAATGTAGCATTTAATGAGAATTTACATTTAAAATTACCCTTTATATTCAGTGACATAATATTGCAAATTATAATTATAGTATAACATGTAATCTCCTTATATTATTAAAATCTGTGCGCATCTGTCTGTCTGTCTGTGATAAATGCCTTGTGCCCTCTAAAGCTCCGGCGCTAATGGTCGCAGCGCCTCGAAACCGGTGTCGACAGACGCGGAATTTCTTCATCTCGATATCGCGAGAATTCGCTAAGCGA
The DNA here is from genome assembly GCA_963930645.1 of Salticus scenicus. Lineage (NCBI taxonomy): Eukaryota > Metazoa > Arthropoda > Arachnida > Araneae > Salticidae > Salticus > Salticus scenicus. The sequence continues at coordinate 226,697,681 of OZ005654.1, forward strand.
TGCGACCCTAATTAGCGGAGATATTAATTAAAACGTTGAGCTATGTCGATCGAAAAATGACTGAGAATTCACGGCTATTTGCTTAGAAAGAGACATTCATACAGAAAAAGTGAAAAATAAATTAGAAATATCAGTCGTATCGTTACAAATATGGTATCAAATGAAAGGGCCGATTTTTCTCAATCCGATGTTTTAAACGGCTTATCGATCGGACAATTAGATTTTTTTAAATTAACTAAACTAAAAAAAAATAGTGACAACAAATCAAAACAATTTTAATATCGCAGACGATCGTCTACAGTCTTGAATGGAAAGAGAAACATCTGGTATTTAATGAGGTCACGTGTTTTGGCACTGCGATTAAAAAATGCAATTTTGAAAAGGCTTCAGTTTTTCAATGTCGCACACTAAACTTGGTATACAGACCTAACATCACAAGACAGCCTTGCAGTTCAAATTTCATCGATTTTGCAAAAAATTTAAATTTTAATTCGAAATTAAATTTTATTCTAATACGCGTATTTTAAATTCTAATTATGATTAAATTATTTTTAGTACATCATTTGAAAGATATTTTACAGTTATTTTATATTATCGAAAGTTTTCACCAGATTTACATGTTTTGAGGTGTCCTGATTAGGTTTCCTTTTGCATCTCAGCTAATTGAGTTAGACCGTTCAAAATTGGTATACGTAAGTTAATTAGGAGGGGCTGAAAGGGTGGGGAAGAAATAGGCGTGAACCGCGCAGGTATACCCTAACTTGTGCGCTCGCAGCGCGCACGGAACTACGCAGCCGAAGGCAGCGGGGACCAGGTCCGACTTTTTAACTGATGAGAAGTGATTTTTATTATTTTCTTTTCTTAAGAATAAAAATTTGATAAAAGAAGGAATACGTGCGCGCAGCGCGCGTATACCTTCACACGTGCCCGCGCAGCGTGCATGGGTTTGCGCTGCCTTTCCTTGGGTGTTCCTTGGGTGTTCATGTAATGTTTGCATATTGTGTTGTAATTACTGATGAGGAAATCCGGACGTCGTTCGAAACGTCTAGATTTTGATTGTTTTTATATGTGTTTTTTGTGTTTTAAATGTATTTTAACTTAAATTTTTTGTCTTTTAAATAAAACAGTTTTTGCTTTTAATATATATAATTGAGACGGTTTGATGTTTGTGTATACGTTAATTTCAAGTATAAATTAAAATTATGTATTATAACTTATTTGTGGTAATAATTTTTTTGTGCTAATTTGAAGAATTTATGTGAACTTTGCAATTTTATCATTTTTGTTTTAAATGTTATAATAAATATTATACAATACATCTTTAAACCATTGAAAATATCTTTTTTTTTTTTTTTTTTTTTTTTTTTTAAGGGACGGAGGTTTATTAGTTTCAATCTAGAGTTTTTGTAGACCAGTTCTATGTAACACCAAATTAAATTAGAAATATTAGTCCTATCGTTACAAATTTGGTACGAAATGAAAGAGGCAATCTTTCTAAATGCAAAGGAGCAAAGAGTTTTACGTCACCACAATCAGATTTTTTTTAAATTAACTAAAATATGAAATTTAGGTCGCAACACTTCATTTTAAAAAATTCGTGGCTCAGTTTTACAGTCAAAAAATGAGATAAAAAAATAAATTTAAATTTAAATTTCAAAATTTCAAAATTAAAATTTTACAGATTGAAATTAATAGTCCACCGTACTAAACTAAATTCTGTCTTTGACAGAATTTATTTATTTTATACTTTTAGGCGCAATTTAAAATTACATTTTATGGCAATTTTCTTTTTATTATTATTTTTTTTTTACCCGACGCATGACGATACGTCACTGTGAATATCAATTAGCTCTAAGAATTGAACTAATATTAATGCCTTATAGCTTCAAATGACTCATAACCAAGGATTCATGTTATCATATTATTTAATTTGACTAAATAATTTTTATTCTTTTTTATCTGTTAGGTATTTAATTATCAATGTAAATTAAATCACTCTATACTTCTTACATTACTAGTTTTTCATTAGATTTATTGTAAATTTAATTGATTATTATTTTTTTTTTTAAGTTATTCCGTTGATTAATAAAGATCTTTTCAAATTATTTAATTATACATATTTGAATTTATCCATTAAATACTGAATCTTAAATATAAATTATTTTTTTTAATTTATTTATATTTTACAACTCTTCTTTAATATTATACTACACGTCAACTTAATAATAATAAATCACCGCAGAACTGGCATTTTAAAGTAATCACAAATATTTGAATAAACACCATAAAAAGTGCAAAAAACTCGCGAATTTATTGCATTTTATGGTGTTTATTTAAAAAATTGTAATTATTACATGTCAACTTGTCGCATAAACCAGGTGTCACAGCGTTCCTATATTTTTACTATCGTATCATAATACTCCCACCACAATTCTCAAAAAGAAAATTTTCTTGAAAGTTTTCGTGCTAAAATAGTGTAAGAAGCTTCAAGAAAATTTTCTTTTTAAAAATTTTGATGTAAGTAAAATAAAACGGTTATAAAAATACAGGAACGCTACAACCTTACTACTTAATATACATTTTAGTGGTTGCGTCAGATGTTTGTGCTTAGTATTGCATTTTTATCTTATTTCCAATAATGTAAATTTTTATGTTTAATAATTAATTTATCCTTAAAATCATCCTTTCTGTTTATATTTGTTAGCATTTTCGGGTACTAATGGTTAATTTTTTCTAAAAGCCTTAACCATTACAGGAACAGTGTTCTTTTTTCATCCTAATAATTACAAATACAACTGATGAAATGTCAGCCTTTTTTTAGGCGGGGGAGGAGGGGGGGTTGAGGAGGAGGTTTCATAGCTATTTAATGAACTTTTGTTCTTTTACCATCAATAAGTTAAATAATGCATTTTTCATTATGTACTCTTTAGTTGATATGATTGTTTGCGTTTCAAATTCTTAATACTTTTTATCATGATTTGTTGACTAATTTCTTCGCATTATTATAATGAATTGTTTTATACACACACACACACATACGTATGTGTGTGTGTGTGTGTGCGCGCGTGCGCGCGTGCGCGTGTGTGTATGTTCATGAAAATTTTAAAATAAAAATATCAACAAAATTGTTTATGATACAACACATTCTGGCTTTTCGAAAAGAAATTGTTTATATGTATATAAATACATGTATATATAAAAAATAAAACGAAATGAAATAGAAAAGGTGAAGGATGGTGAACAGATGTTTGATTGCGGAGGTAAGGGGTTGTTGTTTGACTTGATTGGTTGAGTAGTTTGTTGAATTTAATAATAATTATAAAAAGAGGAATCACTGCATTTCAATTTACAATACAATTAATTTTTAATCGTACGTATTCCATATAAAAAATTTATTTTAATTGCAGTATATTATAACAATTTTTAATATTAATAATAACACTAGTTTGTAATATTTACGAGTTTAATAAACGTATTTAAGCTTTAAAGTGGGAATTATTTAATATATACGTAACATAAGTATAAATTAACATCACCGTAATTCGGTTTTTCAAACAAGTAAAGTTATTAATGAAGGTAATAAGTACAAAACTTGGAATGAACACCATAAAATGCAACAAACTCGCAACAGTTTTTTCGGGTCAAAAAAACACATGACCCTTCGTCAGGCGTACAAAGTAGGCACGCCTAACGAAGGATCGTGTGTTTTTTTTTTACCCGAAAAAACGGTTGCGAGTTTGTTGCATTTTATGGTGTTTATTCGAAGTTTTTTACTTATTACTTTAAAATGCCAGTTCTGTGGTACTTTCTTATTATTCTTATTATTAATCGAGGTGGTTGAATACCAGTTCAATTATTATATTTCATTAAATTGATAGTTAAATTATTGAATTTAATTCAAATTGTTTTTAATGAGTGTCTTTAAATAATATGAATTGTTTCCTAACACATTTGTTTCTATCCTTAAAATTATTCAACTCGAAAATAATCGCAAATATCATTTTAAACCAAATACCAATTTCTCCACCTTATTTTCACTTAAATTGATAATTAATTAAAACTTTCGTGGTTTTCTCGTTAAAATTTTTGGCTTATTTTTTTTTTCCTTTTGCAGTAATTATTATCTGCATTTTAACTTATTATTTTGTTGCCACATGTTCCTGCAGAGGGTTTGAGGTAAGTGCCCACGGAAAAATTGCTTAACCCGCGTTACCTATCTTAAGCCTTGGTGTCCTGTATTGTTATTTTGTCTTATTGTTATTTTGTCTTTATTTGTTTGGAGTTTGTCCTTGTTTTACATAGTTTTCAATTCATGTTAGCTTTTTAAATATTTTTTACTTTGTATAAGGCAATTGATTTCAAATAATGTTTCTTTGTTTACTTATTCGCATCTTCCTTACCGGTATTTCATCATTATAATAAAGAATTATTATATATATATATGAATGTATTACAGGGTGGTTCAAAAAGATTCTGAACAAATTTAAAGATGTCGAGCATATTAAAACCAATCATTTTCACATGAGAACATATAGGCAGGAACATCTCGTATGCGGGCTAGAGGGCGTTGTTTGGCCTAAAAAGAATTGTGCAATACCAGCCTTCATTATTCGATCAAAGGCGTAGTGAAAGTAAGATGGAATTGTACAGTAATACTGAGATGGAAGGTATGCATTTACTGTATTAGGACATGATGGAGCGACCTTTCAACCAGTATTTTCGAGAATATCTGAACAGCAACTGTCGTGTGAGGTCGATTGGCAGAAGACGACCCATTCCCTGGTTACCACGATCTATCGACTTGTCTACCATTGACTTCTTCCTTAGTGCACGAGACCCACGTGCTTCTGATGAGGACCTCGTAGTCCGTGACATATCGGAATTGTTTGAAAACGTTCGCTATATTAATCATTACGATAATTGTAATTTGCTAAATTATCATTACGAGACTAGTATTGTTACATTTGGCAACATGTTTTATTTTTTAATTCTGTATTCATTTATTCGATACACTGAATGTATTTTTGCTGATTGTAATGAATATGTGTACAAGCATGTGTAAAGTTAAAAAAAAAAAAAAAAAAAAAAAACCTAACATTTAAAAAAAAATTACAGCAAAATACAATTCTCTTATTTGAAAATTATTTAAAATTTGTTGTTGTGAAATAATTATTCATTTAATGAAATAAAATGTTAGACGAAATAATTCATTAAACTCACTATGTAATACTACTATATGCGCACTAAATTAAATTCATCATGTAATAACTCATTAAAAAATAATACATAATTATTTAGTTGAGACAAAATTGGGACTATTTTTATCTCAATGCAAGACATAAAAGATTTTTATTTATTTTTTTTTTTTTTTACTATTTTGAAAGTTAAAAGCTCATTTCAAATAATTGTGATGCATTTAATTATTAATACAAAGATTTTTCACTTACTTTCAAAAAAAAAAAAATCTTTATCTGATAAAAAATGTACTGTTATCAAACTTCAATGCGTAAAAATATTTCCGAGGCGAACATATCTTTTCATGGAGAAAGTAATTCTATTTAAATATTAATCAAATAGGTTACGCTTATCAGTGATCTGGGAAATCTTTTGTCTTTGGTCACCCATTAATCATTTCGTTAAAATTAATTAATATCGGTTTTGAAAGCCAAAAACATTAAAAGTATTTAGTTCGTTATAACAATAGAAAGTTGATAATCTTCTGAAAGATTTCTGCTGAAAAACAAAGAGAATGGCATGGTAATTTGTTAGAGCTAATCCTTTCAAAACTTATCTGTGTTAAATGGAAAAAGAATGAAAACTGACCTACAAAAGAATTTAAGTTGTATCGAGTTCATTTGAACTGAAACTGAAGTTTTTAGAGTTTCCAATTTTACGCATTTCTTAAAAGATCAAAACTGAACCGTATATTTTGAATGGTTCATAAAATAATTAAAAACATTATATTTAATACTAGATGGCTTTTCCCGCTTAGTTGGTCCCTACATTTAAATGAAATAATTTTATAATAAAATGTTTCATTTTTTTTATTTCGATATTTATTACTAGAGCTTGAAAATATGAATAATTAGCCTTAGCTACAAATGAATTATTTCCAAATAATTCATTTGTAACCCTAGAATAGCAATTCTCTTAAAAAAGAAAAATTCTTATTCTAACAAAATAGTGTTGGAGAGAAATTGTTAAAAAATGATAACCTCCAACATGTAGCGAAACATTGCGTCGTTTGAATTTAAATCTACAGCCAAGTTTCTTAGTTATCTTTAATGGGCCGTATGGTTAATCTTCTAATAATGATGTCATTTCATATTAAAAAAAGATTTTCAAAAATAATTTATTCACAAGCCGTTGGATAAAATAAGAATTCATTAATTTTTTTATTTTATTAAAAATTTAAACTCACCTTACAAAACTAAAACTTTACTTAATATAGATTTACACTCACACAATACTACTTTAGGTGGTACTCAGAATTAATTGAAGGACAGAAAAAAAAAGGAGTCCCAATTATTTTAACTATAAGATATATATATATATATATATATATTTTTTAGACTATAAAAATTTTTACTCATCCAGAGACGAATCATAGACGTTAAGAAAGTTTGGTCTTTATCAAGAAGTCGTTCATCTAGTGCAGTAGGTTAATTCTTTAATATTTCGTTCTTGAGCACCACTAATTGCAGAAGGCTAAAGTTATAGTCATAAGCCGTTGATTCGGGATCATTGGATCTGGCGGAAAACGGGAACATTTCGTCATCAGCTCCGCTGTACAGTCGGCAGCAAAATTATTCAAGCGCTAGCAATAATTCCTATGTAAAAAAAGTACACTTAATATTACTTTTTTAAATAAATCCTTGTTGAGTCATGTTCAACATGATTCGACAAGATTTAACATTTTTGCATTCTGATTACAGTATGCTGTCTAATGTAGTATGCGAAATTTGCTAAAAATGGCTTTATACTGGGTCTAATATCCTACGTGTTATAATTTTAAAAAATGGATTTTTTTTTTTGCAATTTTTTAAAAAAGAATCGTTACATTTCCATGAACATATGTGGTACCCTCATGAAAATTCATACAGGTAACGAGAAAAATTCTCTTAATCACATTCTACAGCTAAAACGTATTCCAAGCATTACTTTTTACAAGGTGATTTAAAACATTTTGAATTTTGTTTAATTTTTTTATTGGTCCCCTTTTCCTGTTCAGGACACAACTTTTGCTGAAATATATGAGGCATAATATGTTCTTTACACTACCAAAATTTCAAGATGATTCCTAAAGTATTTTTCCAGATATTTGACAAAACAAATGTCTAAATTCAAAAGTGTCCAAATACTTATTGGTAGATAGTGTAAATGTTATTGCTATTAGTGTCTAATTAGTTCTGTAAATTATGAAAATTAATTACTTTGTACTATCTTACTTTTATGAGAAATTCATTTTTCGAAACTAGGGATGAAACAACTTTTCATTTCATAAATAAATTTTGTTTTTTAATTCAATTTTTGTTCTGAAAATATACTTTCCAACTAAAAATAATATTTGCAAAATATATCTAATTATCGCCTAAAAACTTTTCCGTTGATTTAGTAAAATCTTTCATTATTTTATTCTTTCTTTTTACTGTAATTAAAAAATTATGAGCAAATTCCAGAAATATTATTTATTTGTGACTAAAAAATTAATTAAAACACTTACTTTTTAGTAAAAATATAAAATTGAGTTTAATTATAACTTTTAAGTATTTTTTATGCTTATTTTTAATAAAATTAGCATATTATATTTCAGCATCATGAAATTGAAACCTGTTATGAAACTCTGTGTAACATAACTGACAACACAGAAAGAAAACTCTCTTAATTAAACAAAGTGGAGACCATAAAACAGAGTACATTCACTACCTAAGTTATAAACACTCGTAAATTTTAATGTGAGTTGCGGCAAATCGGTGTACTACCACACCTCAATTCCCCAGTTTATTCGTTTATGCACTTGCATACTAAAATCATTTACAAGTCTATATTAAAGAAATAATTTCTTTTTTAAGTTAATTTCTCCATTGAAGAAAATAAAATAATATGCATATCTAATATGATAATTTGTAAGTTAAGTCTCAGAAATACTTTAGTTTTCCGTTTCAGATAAATTTATTTATTTATTTATTTGTACATTAATAAAATAATTTATAAGTCAAACAAAAAAGAAAAACTAAGATTTTCTTCAGAAAACATATCAGTAATGAACATAAAAAATGCTATTAAAATATTATAACCTATAAAAAATAAAATATTTAAGGAAGTGTTTCCTAAAAATTATTCCAAAATTTGTAATATATATATATACAGAGTTTTTCATAAGTATGGATATACCAAAATATCTCGAAAGCAAAGTAAATTTGCTGAAAACATTGATTTCAAAAGTTTCATGAATTTAAATAATCTATCACATGAGGTATCACAAGTGGTCTCCTGGGGGCCCACATACATTAATCCATCTAATGCATCATGAATAAATGACACTTATAAATGACTCTTGAATAAATAAAACTTTTGTAATCATTGTATCGAACAAAATTGCTTTTTTATTAAGGTACTTTCGGATTTTCAAGTTTTTTCTTACAACATAAGATTCGGGGCTCTAGGTCCCTCTACACTTTAGTTAAAAAAAGCAATATATCATTTAAAATAGTTTTTTCCACTTAGCAATATTCTATGAAGAAAAATTTTGATTTCTGTTTGAGAAAGTTGAATTTGTGTTATGTAGGGTCCACTCATGATACTTTATGTAATAGCTCATTCGAATGCACGAAACTTTTGAAATTAATGTGTGAACTTTTCTTTTTTATTAAAATATTTTGGGATTTCCAAATTTTTTATTACAATATAAAAAAGGGGGACCCCGAGGCCCCCTATGCTGCAAAATATAAAAGCAGTACATGATTTTAAACAGATTTTTTCCGCTTAAAACGGATCTGCAAAGAAAAAGTATAGTTTCTATTTAAAAAAAAAAAAATGAAGTTTGTGTAACTTGGGGCCCCCAGAAGCCCCCGGGACCCAATTGTGATATCTCATGTGATGGATTGTTTAAATCCATGAAACTTTTGCAATCAGTGTTTTCAGCAAATTTGCTTTCCTTTCGAGATATTTTGGTGTATCCAGACTTTTCAAACACAACATAAAAATAGGGGCCCGGGACCCCTATACTTCAAAATTTAAAAGTAGTACATGATTTTAAACAGAATTTTTCCGCTTAACACGATTCTGCAAAGAAAACATACGGTTTCTATTTGAAAAAAATGAAGTTTATGTTACGTGGAGCCCCCAAGGGCCTCCGGGACCCACTTGTGATACCTGATGTGATAGATTATTTAAATCCATGAAACTTTTGAAATCAATGTTTTCAGCATATTTGCTTTCCTTTCGAGATATTTTGGTGTATCCATACCCTGTATAATTCTTGAAGTTTTTGCTAAAATGTAATTATTTTTTTTATTTACTAATAGCATTTTAAAGAACATTATTTCTATTAGTTACAAGTAATTTTAATGAAAAAAGCAATTTCCTTTTATTTAGACTATATATAAATTCCTGATTGTATGTATGCTTATTGTCTTAAAAAAAGAAGAAAAAGTATTAATCTGGTGTGTGACTCACACGATTATTTCTTACTCCAGATTTCAATACTATAAAAACAAATCGTAGATTAAGTCGTAAGACCAGTAAAGTAAGATGATAAAGTTTAACCTACTTTTAAAAAAATCTAAAATAGGTTTAGAAACAGTTTTATTTGATGCATTATTCTGAGTGAGGAAGGGGGGAATAACCACCTGACCGCCCAATCAATTATAGACTTACATTCATTAAAAATAATAAAAATAAGTATATAAATAAAAGATGAAGGTTTTTATTAATTTGTTTTCAAACTTGACAATACTGATCACATTCCTCAAGTGGCAACCTAATACCAAATGTGAATTCCCAGCTAAAAAAAAGTCTTCAAACAAACTATAAAAGATGAAGAAAATCTGCAGATAATCTGAAGGTATTTGAAACAATTCCAGCTTAAAAAAGTCTTCAAAAAAACTATAAAAATGAAGAAAATCTGCTGATAGACTAAAAGTATTTGGAACAATAATAAGTTTAAGGGAGAAAATGTTTAGGGGGAGGTGTTACCTGAAACTTTTTTGCTGTTCCAAATATCTGCAGTTTATCTGCAATTTTTCTGCAGTTTTCTGCAGTTTTTATTCATTTTTAAAGTTTTTTTTTTTTTTTTTTTTTTTTTTTTTTTTAATAAGATTTTTTAAGCTGGTATTGTTCCAAATAAATTGAGATTATCTGCAGTTTTTCTTCATTTTTCACAGTTTCTTTAAGATTTTTTTTAGCTGGGTTTCCTGTAGTTATTTGTTTTTAAGTTATGCTAATAACAGATATACATAAAGATAAACCGCAAAAAACTGGACTTTCGTATTCCGGGAACCTCAAAACGTGACATTGTGCAAAAACCAGAGTTCAAAATATAACATCAAAAATACTTCCTTTACAGTATGGGTATGAAGAATTATAGTTTTTCTTCTTGAGCAGTGTTCGTCGACATAATAAAGTATAGCAAAACACTTCCATAACTTACATTCAATATGGGTAATCCTGTATATTGTTCATAAACTGTATGAACACTACATTGTGTACTTAAATTTAGTCTTATATGAAAGAAATCTAACACAAAATGAAATACACTTCCAGCAATTTCCAAGTATAGCCGCAACATATCCAAATACTTTGGATAACCCTCTAAATGAATGGTAAATAATTTCTATACCACTAATCTATATCAAAATACACTTTTTATGCATATAAAAAATATGTTCATTCCATTTTGTTTGCTAAAAAACATAATTTTCGAATTTAGAGGACCTCAAAACGTACAATATCACAAAAACTCAATTTTGAAAATTTAGCCCTAAAACAATACTTTCTCTAGCATGTATATAAGTAATAAAAAGTAAATTAGTCTATATAAATTGCTTAATATTAAAAGAAATTGTAATAAGGTCTTATTTAATAAATAATTTTGTACTTATTCCTTATTATGCGTAATAAATTGACAGCTTGAATAAAATCTTTATATTAAATTATAAATCAATACATCATAAATTTTATCTTTTAGTACAATATCGTGTAATGAAATGTTTTTATTTAATTATTTATAATATAGAACAAATGATTTATTTCTATCGTGTGCAAATAAAATTATTTTTTAAAATAATTGTAATTTTATCTGGAAACAGACATAAAAATAAATATTACTTTTCTAATATAATGAAAATTCGATAGTAAGTCTAATACAATAAATTGTAAAATCTTTTTTTTTTTCTTTTTTTTTTTTTTTTTTTTTTTATGGAATATTATTGAAGGTATTGCAATAAATGTTTATTTTATGACAAAGTGTAAAATATTATTCATTTAAATCATATTAAAAACTGATAAGAGAGTATAAATATGTGTAAATTTAATATTAATCATTAATTTGAATAAATCTAAGTTTGTATGGCATTTTATAAAGTAATTTATGGATGTCGAACTGTTTTATTAACTTCTATAATTCTTCAAATAATAAAGATTTAAATAGTAAATGAATTTATAAGTTAGAAAAAATAATATTTAAAAGTAATTCCTCATTATAATAGGCAAATATATTACATAGCAAAATATTAAAAATAAAATATAAATATAAATATAAAAAATCTCTACACAAATTTGGATCTGAAATACAATCACTTTAATTAGTAATGTACAAAACTTGAAATAAATACCAAAAAATGCAAGTACTAGCAACAATTGTTTCTGGAAAGGAGAAAACACGACCTTTCGTCAGGCAAATGAAGTAGGCACGAGTGCTGCAAAGAAAGCAGTAACGTACTTATCCGAGTATCTTTGCATCTAATAAGAAAATTTAAGTGATTAAGAAAGTGAGAACGTTTGAAACGATTAATCTTAGATGAGCTCATAAATAAACAAGACGTAAGTAATTGAAAAAGAAAGGGCAAACCAAAAAGTGGGAGGCATTAAGAACAAAAAAAAGGGAGGGAAACACACAAAAAAACGGGGTTAAACATTTAAGTAACAAACGGTAAAATAAAACATTTTGAAACGAAAAAGAACAAAAAATGATAAAAAATGGAGGAATTCAATTGATCAAACACACAGAAAACTACTAACTTGGTGCAAGAAGACCAAAAAGCAACAAATATTATAAAAAAGCACCACAGAACTGGTGTTTAAAAGTAATAATTACAAAGCTTTAAATAAACACCACAAAAAGCAAGAACTCGCAACAATTGTTTCCGGTCGAAACAAGACACGACATTTTTTCAGACGAGCAAAGTAGGCACGAGTGCTGGAAAGAAAGCAGCAACGCAGCATACGTGCCTACTTTGTCGGCCTGACGAAGGATCGTGTCTTCTTTCAATCCAAAATAATTGTTGCGAGTTCTTGCTGTAGCATAAAAGCCACTGTCCTCTAAAAACTAAGTCAATAAAAATAGTCATTTTAAAATAAATGTCAAATCCAGTCAAAATTTTTTAATTAGCCGTGAGTATTTATTCAAAAATATAAAATGACATAAGAGGACACATCCAGGTTCACATCCATGAAATAATTCGTTATAGAACGATGGTGGAGGAGAGAGAGAATTTTAATTGAGAAAAATTACATCTTTAAGAGACGGCGATTATTATCAAACTGTCCCGGAATCAAATCCCACAGCCAAATTGTTAACTGCCAGATAGAGATAATATCTTTATATTTTGAAGCCAAGGGCGCCAACACATCTTCTTTTGTGTTAATGTTATACCAATGAGAAATTTTAAAAAATAAATAACGGTTGAAATTATGGCAATCCTTTTTGGCATGAAATACATTCGCCAACGAATACCGTTGGAAAAGACAGGTGCAAGTAATTAAGAAATATTGCGAAAATTCTTGCGACATAATGTCTACATAATGGATCATTAATAGCTGCAGTTAAATAGATTATCTGTATATAAAATAAAATAAAATAATAAAAAGATATAACGGAAAGTTTCCAACGTACATTTACAGCTATAAATATAAATTAGATTTATTGGGAAACATAGTGAAATGGAAATAAAAATATAATTACTTTAAGGGATAATAAAATTAAATTGTGTTTAGATCCCTACATATATATATTGCATTAAGCTAAAAAGAGATCAATGTATTTAATACTGAATTTGTTCTCAAAATTAGAAAATGATAAGTATTTTAATTTTGAAAACATAATTTACTAAAATTGGAATAAGCTTGACCTAAATACAAAAGATTATAAAAGTTAATACTTTTTAATTGTGAATAAATAGATCTTTAATTATAATTGAATAAATTTGGTAAAATAAAAGGATATGTGAGGAACTCCCTCACATATCTCTCCCGGTTGCCATGAAAAATTAGCTCTCTCCACCACAATACAAAACAACCATTATCATGTGCGTAAAGTATACAAATACTGTCAATCACATGCAAAATACTGTCATGAAATACATGCGTGTACATATATTCTTCACACAAAAATTTTAAAATGAATGTCTTGACAAATAATTTCTTGATCTTGTTACAGCTGATATATTGTAATACAATTCTTCTGAAAAGTAAATTAATTAGTTTCATAAAATGCATTTCAATGAAATAATCTTTTATTGTCAATCATGTTTAAATCAAACAATTTCTATTTTCTCGTCAAACAATATATTAAATATACCCATTGAAATAATTTGAAGTATTAAAAAATTTGTGATATAGGAAAAAATTAAAAATGATTTTCTTCTTGAAAAGGAAAAAAAAATGTGTTGTCAACAATAGAATCTTATGTAATTAAAAAATAAGTTTAGAAAAAGTGTAATTAAAATTGAGCACCACTCATGCCATTTCACCAAGATAGGGGAAGAAAAATGTGAACCCAGCAAACAGCCAAAATAGCAAGTGGTTTGTGAGGCCACTGCCAAATATAGCATACCGAGCAAAATGTGTGACTCAAAAGAGGCTTGATTTTATGTGTGCATGACTATGCCACACAAGCATTCTGAGAAAAATATGTGTTCGTGTAAAAGAAGAAAAAGGGTGACTATTGAAAAATTTGCAAGGAGTATGACCGTGACATCACACTCCTGCAATAAATTTCCTAACTTGATGAAAGAAAAAAAAAACTGACTGAGTGTTCCCAATATACAACATGAAAATAGTTAAAGTGTGTAAAATTATTATCATTATTATCTAAAAAAAATAAAATGTTATCCTGGATTAACAAAACCTAAAAATCCATTATTATTAGTTAATATTAATAACATAAGATTGATCAAAATTTAATTGTCCGAAATATATAATTGGAAAGGAAAAAAAAATATCCATAATATTAGCATTGTGACTAATACTTTTTATTTCATTAAATTATATCCTTCTTCTTTTCTTTTTCTTTTTTTTTTTTTAAAAAAAGAAAGATTTTTTTATTAGATCAATAGAAAATTTTAGCTATATATATCTTGTTAAAACAAAATTTAAGAATAATATTTACATAAAAAAAAATCAAAACTTATAATGTTTATGAAATGACAAATATCCATTCACCTCTGGTGGCCAGCCATTGGAAAATAAGAATCCATCATTTCACAAGAAAAAAAAAAAAAAAAAACAACACCTGAGTATTCTTAGTTAACATCGAATACAAAGGGTGTTATAATAGGTTATAAAATATTTTTCTTTAACTATGAATCATTATACTTGTAAAATTTTATTATCTGCTTAGTAGATAAACAATAAATTAAAATTATACTTAGTCTTCCAGTCATTTGGTCCCAAAATTTTATTCACTATCCTTTTATTTTGTTTCATTTCATGTAATTAATCTGAAAATAAAGGTATATTAGTGAAGGATATATACACTCCATGCAATATATGCAAACCAGCATCACAAACTTAACCCTACAAAGTTGAACCATAATGAAATTTCTTTGCCCTTTGTCATTTATTCTTATATTAATTTTTGTAAGGTACCTAGGTTTTTTTTTTTTTTTTTGTCTTAATTTTTTTTATATTTTTTTAAAGTGCACTTATTAATGAAAAATAAAAATGAATGTCGACATAATAATAAATTTCTACATCAGTGTGTAGACAGGCCTTTTTCTTCATATATAATTGAGCAATAGTTAAAAAACATATTTTTTTTATATATATATAAATGCAATCACATGCATAATGCTCAAACAAGATCTTTCGAAAATTCAGCTCAATTATAAAATGGGCAATTATAAAGCCATGAGCTAGTGCCATAAATATTCTGATCAGAAAAAACTTTATATATATTTTTTAAATGCAAGCTATAGCAATCAAAAAAAAAATAACACAGCATGTGTTATACACATATATATTGCTTATATATATGTATCAGTAAAATTATGTGATAAGAAAATATATACAATGTATTGTAACACAAAAATAATATCTATATACATATGCACAATAGCGAGAAAAATTTGAAAAACATAATATGGCCCATGTGTCCATTCATATTTGTTTACAAATTGTATGTGTAGGCAAATTATAATGAGCAAGTGAGAAAAATGAAATGTTAATGCCTTATATGTAACAAAAATTCGAATATTTGAAATATTTGAAAGGCATGCATGTGTAATGAAATTTAGAATGAGTAAGTGATAAAAATTCAATGTTTTTATATTCAATAAAATAATTCCAATATTTGAAATAACCATGTGTATAACTCTGTATATATTTTAAAAAACATGTATGTGTAATGAAACTCACAATGAGAGGAAAAAAAAAAAAAACTTAATGTTTTATATTTAATAATATAATTCCAATATTTGAAATCATCATGTACACAAATTACGTAAGTTTAAAAGGTATGAATTTGTATTAAAAATTGTGTATATATATATATACTTCCTTTAATTCAAAAGTTAAGGTTTATTATATACAAACTAATAAACACCAGTATATGTGTATAAGAAAAATATATGTGTGTGTAATTCTTGTAAATAGAAGAAATATTTCCAAACGCACGGCTAGCACATAAGCTAGGTTTACATGCACATATTTCCAAAAAAAAATAAAAAAAAATTAATATGTTTGACCAAAATATTGTGTGTGTGTGTGTGTTATTTTATGAATTGAGAAATATTTCAAAATGCATGGCTAGCATATAAGCTAGTTTTACATGCAATATTTAAAAAAAAATAAACAAAATTGTAAACATGTGTAGATATTTATAGAAAAAAAAATAATTGAAAACATTGTATTTTGTGAAAAGATGAATCAATTCCATGATATGGTTATAATAGAGAATATAAAATTCCTATTTTATGTTTGTGTACATCTCATATATTTCGAAAATAAAAAAACTAGAAAAATAAATATTGTATAACATGTAGAAGTGAGAATTGGCAATAAAATAAAATGTAAAACAATAGTATGTAAGCGTAAAAATTGTGTAATAAGAAAAATGTATGTGTGAGAAAATTATGTCACCATGGAATTATATACTCCATACAATTACATAATCAAGAAAAATTAAGTGTCATGTAATAATATCTCTTCGCAATTGGTTATCAATGTTGCAAGTTTTAAAATAATACTGCATTTGAATTAAAAAATTATTTGTTGAAAATGTGTGTGTGAAGTACACTTACGTGCATAACTGAAAGTGACCATATGGCAAGGCTGAGATTGTCAGATTTACATGCCATCACCTTCAAAAAAAAAATAGTGTATTAAAAATTGTGTTAAATCATTTTTTTTTTTTTTTTTTTTTTTTAACAAACATCAGTAAATTTTCAAACTGGCACTGTATGCAACAAAACCATTTAATGAATATGTGTGTATATCTTTACGAAGTTGTGTATAAATAGGAAATTAAATGTGAAAACACAAATTTATGCATTTGTTGTAAATGTATTATAATTATATAATTTCAAGAAAAAAAAATTTTGTCAACAATCATGTAAAAATGAGTTTTAAATCTTTCTTTTCCTTTTTTTTTTTTTTTATGCATTGGGAAATAAAAAAATTATATAAAAATCAAAACTCAAAAATTTTTTTTTATCAATATTCTGCATAATTTCAATAGAAAAATGTGACAAGGTTCTCAATATTATTTATTGACCCCTGTCTTAATGCTATCCCAATTAATCTACAGTTATTATTACATTTAAAGAAGTTTGATGAAAACGAATTTATGTATCAAAAGGAAATCCTGAACTAAATGATTGTAAACATTTGTCAAAATAAACTATATAATGTTTCACAAAATAATGTCTCGCTACTCATCATCCTCAACTTTAAAAAAATATATCGGTCCAGCCGAAGTAATTTGTTTAGATAATTAACAGCAAAACACTAAAAAAAATCTCATGCACCCAAGGACCCTGAGAGAGTGCACAAATTCTTTCGTAAAACATCATACAATTATACAATACAAATACATATATATATATATAAATTTGTATATTAAATTTTGACAAACAAAAAAAACGAAGTGCATGTATTAAAAATTAAGAATTTATAAGGAGAATGAATACCTTAATCAATGATAACAAGCATATTTTCAGCAGATTAATTAAAAAAAATTAAAAATATGTATTTATTTTGTTTGTATTTTGTGATAGTAATTGTAAGTAACGCAAAAATATTAAACATCAAATTCTTGTGCACAAAGCCCATTGTACTTCCATGAAGAACATTTAACAAAAAGTTTAGCAAAACAATAATTGTGAAAAAATCAAAATAATATATGAACTTCATTTCCCTTTTATATTTTAAAAATTAATCCAGAATCTCCTCTCTTTAAAAAAATATATTTTTTATTTATTAGAATAATTTTAAAAATTAAAAAAAATCGTAATATGCAATTATGAAATTTTCCAAACTCAAAAATGAAAATAAAATTTCTTATATAATATAACTGACTGTGCATACACAAAATACTTAATATTACTGCACCACTCATTATTCAAAATTATTAAGAAGATATTTTCGTTCCTTTTTTTTTTTTTTATTATCTTGTACTGATTTATAAACTCAACAAGAAAAAGAATCTGAACCCAAAATATTTGAATATGAAAATAAAAAAATACACTGAAATGTGATAAATCATTATAATATGTAAATTTGTATATATATTATACATAAAGACAATAAAAATTTCTCTTTTTTTTCTTTTAAAATATAATTGTTATCTTTAAAATTCAAAAATTACCATATGTAAACACTGGCAAAAACTTAGTAATTATGACTCTATTATAATGAGTCTTTAAACACATGAAATTTATTTTATAAAAATTCGGACTGACAAATATGAAATAGTAGATAATCAAAGATTAAAAATTAAATATTTTCAAATTCGAAATTCTTCTTTTTTTTTTTTTTTTTTTTACATATTGAAAAGAAAAATGATAGGTGAGAAAAATGTGAGTATATGAAAAATACCAAATACTATATAATCAAAAATTTTAAAATTAAATACATGCATATCCCTAGACAAATTAAAAATTGTAAAGGATAAATTTTTTTTAAAATTGAAATAAAAAATATCCAAAAAGAAAAATATATATAGTAAAATATGACCATAAACACTTTTATATATACAGTTTCAAAGGAGGAATGCACAGATATTGCTTATATATATATATTTATTTTGAAAATTATATCCCCCAAAAATTAAAAATTATTATAAGAAAATATCTCACTTTTAAATACTTGCAACTATGTGTGCATTCCCTTAATTAGAGAAAAAAAATATTTAAAATTATAAAATGAATGCAAAATAATTATAAAAAATATAAAATAAAAATGTCTTATCTGTTTCCGCTATGTCCATAACCTGCAAATCCTTCCAAATTAAACATAGACCTGTTTTACGAATTACCACCGAAAACATTTTTATTATGCTTCTTCTTCCACGCATAGTTCCACTTCAAACAGCTGTTCAAAAACTTGGTATAGTAAAGCAGGGAATTTCTTCCTTAATTCTCAGAAAAGAAATTTCTACTATGAGGGGCGCAACGCACAAGATTGACATGAAAAAAAAAACTGACTCAGACAACTGGAACGGGAGAACCACTTGAAAAGTCGGTTATTTTGGAGATCAGCTGTCATATTGAATCACAGAAAAACAGCCGATGATTCATCAGAGATTATTAGTTCATAAATGATATATTTGTATTTAACACGATGATAAGAGAGTCCATCTTTCATAACCTTGTTTACTAAAAATAGTTATTTCAATCTAGCAAAAAAAAAGTCTTGAGATGTATCTGTCGCATAAATAAAACATTTTATATATTTTCGAAAAAATTAAAAAAATTTGGCTTTTTGAAAAATATTCCTTCCTCTAAAATCCTCTCATTCAAGAGATAAACATAGGCGAGAAAGTCAACGAACTCCAGACTGTCGAGAAAATAAAAACAAAGTTTAATCCATCCAAATATCGAGAGGGTAACAATAATAAGGAACCCACCTCTATATTAGTCAAGGCCACATGCTATTACCGAGAAATAAGACGCTCTTTTCTCCGCACATGATCATCGAGAACGGAAGAAAGTGAAAAATTCTATTCGCACACTCTTGGAAGATAAGCATCGAGGATATACGATGACATTCTTAAACTCCGCCGGTATGTTCTCGTGCAGGACGGCGGCATGGAAAAATTAGGTTAATTCACATCATCTTAGGAGTCATGGCAGCACTGTTTTTTAGATATATCTGTCGAATACGGCTGATTGCTCCAAAGTCGAAAAATAGAAAAGTTCCTTTAAAACAACACTCTTGTCATATCAATAGTCAAAAAGTTTTCACACGTACTTGCCGCAGAAAAATGTATTTTATATATTTTCGAAAATAAGAAATTCGCTTGTTGAGAGAAAAAAAATCTATACATTCCTCTCCTCCACCGTAACGAATTCTATGGTCGATGAGCACCAAATTTATGTAGCATAAAAGCCACTGTCCTCTAAAAACTAAGTCAATAAAAATAGTCATTTTAAAATAAATGTCAAATCCAGTCAAAATTTTTTAATTAGCCGTGAGTATTTATTCAAAAATATAAAATGACATAAGAGGACACATCCAGGTTCACATCCATGAAATAATTCGTTATAGAACGATGGTGGAGGAGAGAGAGAATTTTAATTGAGAAAAATTACATCTTTAAGAGACGGCGATTATTATCAAACTGTCCCGGAATCAAATCCCACAGCCAAATTGTTAACTGCCAGATAGAGATAATATCTTTATATTTTGAAGCCAAGGGCGCCAACACATCTTCTTTTGTGTTAATGTTATACCAATGAGAAATTTTAAAAAATAAATAACGGTTGAAATTATGGCAATCCTTTTTGGCATGAAATACATTCGCCAACGAATACCGTTGGAAAAGACAGGTGCAAGTAATTAAGAAATATTGCGAAAATTCTTGCGACATAATGTCTACATAATGGATCATTAATAGCTGCAGTTAAATAGATTATCTGTATATAAAATAAAATAAAATAATAAAAAGATATAACGGAAAGTTTCCAACGTACATTTACAGCTATAAATATAAATTAGATTTATTGGGAAACATAGTGAAATGGAAATAAAAATATAATTACTTTAAGGGATAATAAAATTAAATTGTGTTTAGATCCCTACATATATATATTGCATTAAGCTAAAAAGAGATCAATGTATTTAATACTGAATTTGTTCTCAAAATTAGAAAATGATAAGTATTTTAATTTTGAAAACATAATTTACTAAAATTGGAATAAGCTTGACCTAAATACAAAAGATTATAAAAGTTAATACTTTTTAATTGTGAATAAATAGATCTTTAATTATAATTGAATAAATTTGGTAAAATAAAAGGATATGTGAGGAACTCCCTCACACTTGCATTTTATGATGTTTATTCAAAGTTTCGTACGTAGTACTTTTAAACACCAGTTCTGGGGTACTATTTTATCACTTTAATTAGTATTCATAATAAATAAATTACATTAGAATTTAACTTTAAAAGGACACTATCCAGACTTAATCCATATTATAGTGAGAATAGATTAAAAATGATTGTATATTAGTCAGGAGTGTTTCGTAAGAAATATATGCTTATATTTTTATATGCCTATATTTTTTTAAACAGTTTTCGAAAATCTCAAGTAAGCGCTGCAGTTACCATTGAAATTTTGAAATTTTTCCTTTAGAATTAATACAAAGAGGAAACGTTCAAAAGTTCGAACTTTAACGTTCATTATTTTTTTTTTTCTAAAATCAGATATTTAACATTTTTTTTTTTTTGACTATTCTACCACACATACGACCCATTTCACAAATATAAAATACTTACTTTCAATTAAAATTACCATTATATCAAAATTTAAATTAAATTTATTTATTGTGATAAATGGTTATTAAATTATCAAATATCTTATATATTATTTTTTTTTTTTAACGTTGCATTAGTGTTATACTATGGGTAATTTTCGACGAGAATAAATAGCAACTTTAATCTAAATTTTCCTGAGACACGTATGCGAATTAAGTTTGTAACATTAAGTTTATTTCCACAAGTGCAGAGATAAGAAAACTTTCCTCAAATAAAAGCAAACCCAGAAATGATAGTTAACTTCTATTGGATTCGAAGCTTAATCAGGCCATGTTTACCATTATTCACGCATGATAACAACAATAATTAGATACTTTGAATAATAAATAACACTTAAAACAAACACTTTCTTTTGCTTCCATTAATCTGAGTGCTAACAAAAGTCGATTTTGCTGTGTAGTTTTTAAAGGATATTATTATTAGATTTAACATCACAAATGCACTAATAAACCTAATAGTTAATTACTTGATATTCCTTTAAAAAAATTATTTTGAACATATTATTTTTAAATAAGCTTTCCGAAACAAAGAAAAAATATTAGCTTTGAAATACTTTCATTAATCAAAATTATGAAAATCATAAAAAATGTTTTTATCTAACGTTCCTAATAAAGTTAGTAAAATACATAATAGAATATTATCCATATCTAAGTAGAAAAAAAATAAGATAAATGAAATATGGCAAATTATTCGAAACCATAAATCATTAATTACGCATTTAACAGGAACAATGTATCTTTATTTTTCTATGTCTAGAAAATTGAGAAAAATTGTTTTTTGAAATAAGTAACTAAGATTAAATCATTCATGAAATTTTTTTTATTTTTTTGATAGTGAAGAAAATGGTTATATTTTTTTAGAACAATAAACACTTAAATGCATGTAAAATAAAAAAAGAACATTAATGGAATAATAAAAAGACGCTAGAATGACTAGAGTAAAACGCATATGAGTATGTATGTATATTTATATAGGCAAGTACTGCATGGTAGAGTTGCCAACCTGTAGAAACTTTTTTTTATTTAATAATTACCACTAATTTTGAATAAATATATTTGATACGGACAATATTCGATTAAAAAAACATACAACTATAAAAACTTTGCAATGAAAAAATAGGGATGGCTATTCAATATAAAAGTCGCTACAAGTTGGCAACACTGCTGGAGAAGAGGTTATATTTAAAGTCACCCTGTTTACATAAGTAAATCCCTCTGTAATACATATATTTCGTTAAAATTTTAGTATACGCATTAAATGGACCATGAAGAAAAGAAATCTACAATAAAAATTATTTGTTCAATTTTCGACTATTTAGTGGCTTTTTTCACACTGTGTAGGTACGATGTTATGCAAAGGAGCGTTTTAAATTACCAGTAATGAATTCCGTAAAATCATTCTTTAACATGTCTTTAGTGGGAAAATACAGTTGTTTTGATAAAACAGTAGTAAAATTTACAGTAGTAACTGCACTACGATATTATAGCTGCATGAAAGACTTACCGAAAAGGACACAGTTTTATTTCAAATCATTTTCCAGCGTCTTCCTCGTAGCATAACCCAACGATTTAGTCTCTTTAAATTTAATAATCACTTTTTTCACAATCTGTCTCCCCATAGGCTTTTTCCATAAACATTTCAAGCGTCAATTCTCTCACAGTGCATTTGAAAAACAATTACCGTTCCATTAAAATAACTTGATCAATAAGAATCGATTTTACTCATCTAAAAGCATGATGAAGAATAATTTTACGACATTGACATTTTTTTTTCTTTTTTTTTTTTTTTTTTTTTAAGTTACAAATTTTCATAACGTCTTTTTACTTTGCATTAAAAATGTCATCTACTAGCGAAAATTCGAACCAATAATTTTCGTTGCAGATTTTGTTTCCCCATAGTCCATATAACGTATACCAAGTATCAAATTTAGAATTGTATCTACGTAGGCCTAAACAGGGTAACTGTAATTAAAACCACTCTTCAGAAATGAATAACTAAATAATTGTAAGCTCAATATATAATTTTACACTATGTTGATGCTTATGCATTGCATATATATATATACATATGTATGTATTCGAAAGCTATATTCAAAAACGACCTCTCAGTTTGTTTGAAAAGAAGAGTTTTTGATTAGTGCATTTTTCCTGTTTTAACTCATGCTTCAGAAACTTGGACATTAGCTTGTAAAATAAAAAACAAACTTTTCTATACAAAACTTCAAAAAATCCAGAAAATCATGGAGAGATTCATATTGGGATTTACCCGAAGAGACAGAAAGGGAAATACTTGAATCAGGGAGCAAACTAAATTTATTAATGTTATTTCTAGAGCTAAGAATTTAAAATGGAGATGAGCTGGGTACCTTTCTAGAAGAAATGATGAAAGATGTATTATCAAAGTCCTATTTTGTATACCGAGAGATAAGAAAAGAGCGAGGAAAAGACCACTGTGCTGTTAAAAAGATGAAATTGTGAAGTTTGGAAGAGTAGAATGGAGAAGAATTGCAGAAAATAGGACATATTGGAATCCCTAGGAGAGGCCTTCAGGCTGCAGTAGATTAATAAAGGTTAAAATTGATGATGATGATGATGATGATGATGATAATGATGATGACGATGACATGCTGGTGTGTATGTAATAACAAGGTAGTTGTTGTTGTCGTGTGTCAAGTGCAGAAAAAAAAAGTGTATAGACAAGTCAAATGGGACCAAAGCATGGAGCACAGCCCAGGCCACATCTCCGACTTTTTCGGTGTAAAGGGTGTCATGGCAGCAGTTGAGGTCGATGTTGAAGAGGGTCGAGGCAACAGAGATGCAACTGAAGAGATGCCTCGGATCTAGCTGAATTCCTGGCCAGTGCCTGCATTCTGCGTAGGTTCTAGAGCCGTCGGGCATGATCTTCATACTTCTCGTCCGTAATCTGCTGATGGTGGTGGTGATTTCACGGTCAAGATTAAGCTCCGGAAGGCACCATTTCTTCCGAGGTCCGCCGCAGAGCTGATATTTTGCGACGGCATTTGCATCAAAGCAAGTGGTTTGCATGGGAGGGGGATTTATATTCCTAGCCTCCTTGGCGAGGGAGTCCGCTTGTTCATTCCCCTCGATGTTGACATGAGCGGGGACCCATTGGATGGTGCAGGTTTGTTCCCTGGCAACAATGGTGGACAGAAGCGCGTTGATATCTTGGGCGAGTCTCATTTTACCTCTTTTAATGGCCTCCAGAGCAGATTTGCAGTCAGAGAAAATGATGATGCCATTCGAGGGAACTGACTGTGTGAGGTAAAGGGCAAGAGCGGCTTTTATGGCGATCAGTTCATTAGTGAAGTTGGAGGCGATTTTTCCGGCTGCGTCCCGATGTTTGAGGGATGTTTGATCTGGAAGGAGAAGGAAGATGCCAGAACCTCCTCTGTCACATTCTGAGTTGGAAGAGCCGTCGGTGTAAGCGGTTACAAAGTCAGGTTTAGAAAGCTTGGCTATAGTTTCCATGCCCTTCCTCTTAATGGTTTCTTGTGGTTCTTTTTCCGAACACGGTTCCAGCAGGTCTAAATTGATCTTAACAGTAGACGGTGGTTTGACAGCAAAATATGGTTCTTCAATAATGTCAAGGCATGAGTGGTTCAGACTGATGTAATTTCTGATATCTTTGTCGTATTGAAGTGTGGAGGATCTCTTTAACCTTTCTCGGTTGGTCCAGGTCCGAAAAGTGGTATTTGAGATGTGTTCCACGCTGCAGCTCCTGATCTTATTAGTAAATTTAACAGTGGGCAGTTTTCGCCTGCTTTCAAGTGGTGTGAGACCGCATTCAATCTCAGCACTCAGGTTGTTAGTTGAGGAAACTGCACCAATGATGATTTTTCAAGCTCTGTATTGGACAGTATCAAGCTTCTCTTTTGATGAGGAGGATGCTGGAACCCATATAGGTGCTGCATATTCAAGAACAGGTCTGATGAGTGTAATGTAGGTGTTCAGGAGAGTCTACGGTTTAGAACCCCATGTTGAGCCACATAATTTTCTGAGAATATTGAGCTATTTTAATGCTCTGAGTGAGGTGGTTTCAATGTGCTTGGTGAATCTTAGCTCGGTGTCCAATGTGAGACAAAGATATTTGGGGTTAGAAATTTGATTGATGGTCGAGTTGAAGATTTTAATGCTAGGACGGAATGATTTCCTGTTTTTTCTGTCAGTGGTGAAGACGCAGAGATTAGATTTTTCTGGATTAATCAAGAGCTTAAGGTTTGTGGCCCAGGTTTCAACGTTCATCCGGTTGGTGTTTAGGATAGCTTCTGAAGCAGACAGATCAGAATTTGTATTCCAAATGGCAATGTCATCTGCATAGCAGGCTATCTTGGCCTCTCCATTAATGTGTTCATGGATGGTATTCATGTAGAGGAGAAACAGCAAGGGACTTAGGACTGAGCCTTGGGGGACTCCTGCCCAGGTGCGGTGTGTCTTTGAGTAGTTTCCATTGACCTTCACGACAACCTTTCTATCTCTGAGGAAGTCGTTAATCCAGAGCAGAGAATTTCCAGTTATGCCAGCACGGTGAATGATCTCAATGAGTTTCTGTCTCCAAACACGGTCAAAGGCCGCAGAGAGATCCAGAAAGACAGCAGTTGTCTTTTTGTGTGGCTTTTCCTGATGACCGTTGTGGTTTCCTCCGAAACTTGCGTAAATACGGGCTAGGACCCCTTAGAAAGACCCCCACGGAGGGCATTCCCCCTCTAGGCCTAGGACACATCAGGAGTCAATCGGCCTTCAATCCTACAACCAACCAACCAACCAACCAACCTGATGACCGTCGATGATAGACTTAACCAGGTAGACAAGTTGGTCGACGGTACTGTGCTGAGCTCGGTAAGCTGTTTGAATCAAGGTAGTAAAAATTTAGAATAACAGATTATAAAATACCTCCAAGGTCCTATATAATCAAAATTAATTAATATATAACAAAATTAAATAACCTGTGACATATTTAAAAGAGATATGAAAAATTAACAGCTAATAGTTTTAATTTAATATGAAAAAATTATCACAAATTTATAAAAACACTATCCCTAGAATATTGTCCAAAAAGCTTATATAATGAAGTTTTAGCAGAAATCAATCTATATGCATGCATTACATTAATTTATGTGTGCATTTCACACATGCTGAAGGTATCAGAAAATTCAAAAAAGGAAAAAAAAAAAAGAAAGTTCTTAAAAATTTTTAATTGCATTATGTGAAGAATGGCATAGCAACTTTTCTAATTATATTCGGTAGAAGTGAATCAATACTACACCTAAGGCTGAGAATATAATAGATAATAGCTGTTGAAATAGATTTTATGTGATATAAAATGGTATTTTATAATGATAGCATCACAATAGTTGCCAAACGGTTTGTTGGAAATTTGATAGAGAAAAACAGAACGAGGTTTATAAACATCGAAGGTTTATTTGCTATTTTTACCATGCAATAAAATTCAAATAACGTAAATCAAACATCATGCCCTCTTCAAAAAAGAAATTAAAAAATGCATAAAAATGTAACAAAAATATACAAAATAAAATAAATTATACAATATATACATACAGTATATATCACAAATTACACATGGTTTTCACATTACTTCTGATCACAAACTTGTATTTTATTTTTTACTTACCAACTTATGGTAGATAAATATTGTTTTTAGAATAATATGTTCACATTGTAATGAATCCAATACTCTTTTCTTGTGTAAGAAGTAAATAATTTCAAGATAAAAAGAACTTTTTATATACCATGTTTTTAAATTTTCTGTTGAATCATATAAACGCTACCGAAGGCAGCGGGAACCCAGAGCAATTGTATAAAAGTATTAAAAAAATTCATTGCTGTCGTGTTTTGAGCTATTACAAAAGTTTCAAATGGCTATCTAGCCGGGACGTTAGTTAAAAATTTATTGCAAGCTTTGTACTGGTAACGCTGCCGAAAACAGCAGGGTCGCGAAGCAATTGGTTAAAAATATTTAAAAAATGTATTTTCAACGTATTCTGAACTATTCTGAAACTTTCAAATGTCTAGCTAGTCGGAAAGTTAGTTAAATAAATTTTCTGTTGAATCATATAAACGCTGTCAAAGGCAGTAGGGACCTAAAACAGTTGACTAAAAGTATAAAAAATATGTATTGTCACCGTGTTCTGAGCTATCCTAAAAGTTTCAAATGTCTATCTAGTCGGGAAGTTTGTGAAAATTCGATTGCAAGCTTCGTACTGGTAACGCTGCCGAAGGCAGCAGGAACCCGAAACAATTGGCTAAAAATATTTAAAAAATGCATTTTCACCGTATTCTGAACTATTCTGAGAGTTTCAAATGTTTAGCTAGTCGGAAAATTAGTTAAATAAATTTTCTGTTGAATCATGTAAACGCTGCCGAAGGCAGTAGGGACCTGAAACAGTTGACTAAAAGTATTAGAAAAAGTATTGTCACCATGTTCTGAGCTATCCTGAAAGTTTCAAATTTCTAGCTAGTCGGGGAGTTAGTGAAAAATCCATTGCAAACTATTGTACTGGTAACGCTGTCGAAGGCAGCAGGAACCCGAAGAGGTTGGTTAAAAATATTTTAAAAATGCATTTTCACAGTGTTCTGAACTATTCTGAAAGTTTCAAATGTCTAGCTAGTCGGGAAGTTAGTTAAATAAATTTTCTGTCGAATCATATAAACGCTGCCGAAGGCAGCGGGACCTGAAAGAGTTGACAAAAAGTATTTTAAAAAAAAATGTATTGTCACCGTGTTCTGAGCTGTCCTGAAAGTTTCAAATATCTAGCTAGTCGGAAAGTTAGTTAAAAATCAATTGCAAGATTTGTACTGGACAAACAAACAAGAATCGAATTTAATAAAAACATGGTAAAAAATAAAATTCAAACATCATAAAATGTGACAGAAAAATTATTTTTATTTTAAATTTTATACATCAAGGATCAAAGTGTTTATTTATTTACTTATTTATTTATTCATATAAGCCAGATTGTGAATCATTGCAACATAATGACAGGACAGTTAATAACTGTAAATGCTTATAACGAAATTAACACTTAATAATGACGTCAGATACCAAAATTGTCAAATTTGTGAATATTAAAAGAAATTTACATTTACTTACAATGAAAGACTAAATGGTGTACTTCTTATTTAACCCGTTAACGTCCGAGTTAATTTTGCAAAATATTATTAGCTGATTATTTCACTTCTAAATTGATATAGACAACTGACAATAAAATAGATTAACTTAAACAATTCTTTTGGTAGTTTTAAATTTAAAGCCTATCCTCATTTATTGACGTTTAGTGTTCTAGCGAGGAAACTTCGAGATTGAAAAACTTTGAAATAATAGATTAAATTCCTATTATATGTTGACAAAGATCTCGAAAGTAAAGTATTATATTATAATATATATTATTATTCAGCTTGATTTAAGTTAGTATACCTGCGCAAAAAGCAAATACATGTGCGATGAATGAAAAATCATAAAATGACTATCCAAATTACAAAATAATAATTAATAGTAGGCACATAAAACTTTCAGGGATCATTTAGAGTGACGCTATAAACTGTCACTAAAAAGCAGAAGTCATTCCAAGAAACCACAAAAAACATACTTGCCATTTTATTAGCTGTCCTCAAATGAGAACACTGGGCGCTAACGGATTAATAAAATCATATCTATAAGATCACTGTTTCTTTATTTATTTTTTACTCTGATTACTTTTCTAATGTAAGTGCAAATTTTAATTATAAATTTGTATTATTTCGTTTTCATTATAACCTTTAATATTTTTTTTAAATAAGGAAAGTATCACCAATTCAATATATTAACATGATAGCAACGAAAAAGGAATTATAATTACAGGGTGATCAGTTTAAAAGAGTACCCGTGGGGTTTTCTTATAACCCTTAAATCTAACGGATGTGTCATTTATTCTAACATTGAAATATGATTGTTTGAACCTTGTTTAAGTTTGTGAGACAATTTCAAAAGCTGTTGGACTGTTAAAACTTTATTTGTGATGTAAAACAGAAATGGAGACGCACATTTTTTTTTTTTTTTTTAATCCTTTAATAATTTTATTTTTGAAAAACATAATTTAATTCGATTTTTTTACATTATCATTCCTCACAGAAAGTTTTGAAAATGTTCACCGCCATTTCGAATGCAAACATGAACGCGCCGAACTAGGTTTTTACACACTTCGCAGCATTGTTCGTGTTATTGACGAGTTTTTTTTCAGTTATGATCTGTTTTAATTCATCGACGTTTGCAGGACTTCTCTGGAAAAGCTTAAGAAATGATACTGTAAAAATGATAATGATAATGTAAATGTAATGTAGGAAGGATAATGTAAAAAAAAAAAAAAAAAAAAAATTTTCATAAATAAAATCATTACAGGATTAAAAAAAACTGTGCGTCTCAATTTCTGTTTTACCTCACAAATAAAGTTGTAACAGTCCAACAGTGTTGGAAATTGTCTCCCACACTTAAACAAGGTTCAAGCAATTATAGGTCAGTGTTAGAATAGTTGCCACATCTGTCATATTTAAGGGCAATAAGAAAAACTAACAGGTACTCTTTTAAATTGATCACCCTGTATTTTAAAGCATAATAACTAAATTATTTATTTCAACACCGTGCATTGTTTATAGGATTGATTTAGTAAATATTACGGAATTCTTTTCGAATAAAAAAGTTCTGAAAGTTTGTTATTTACAACTCTTTATAAATAAGCATTTTCCATGATATGTAATAGTATTACCATAATAAATTTTGCATGTAAATACATTCTACTTCACTCAGAGAATTTAAGGCAGTAAACGGATTTTATCTACTTTTATAGACTTTCATTCTTCATTTTATTGCCGTTGATAGAATAAAATCTGATGTTCTTAATGGAAGTTTTCAATAAAACCATGGCTGTTAAGAAAAATTCCTTTTATTTACTCTATTTATTATAATATAGGATAAAGCTTAAAAATTGGGATTTCAAATAAACTGTTTGAGAGAAAAAAAAAAGAAATCAGTGAAAGAGGAATATTATTCAAAGCATGTTTGTAATATAAAAGTATTAAAAAAAAAATTAAAATATTTATAGCCTTAAAATTAATATTCAGTCCAAATATGTAAATTAGGTTTTCATTTGATTTTACATTTCACTTTATCTATAACTACAGTTTATACAGAGATTTTATATCTTTATTTTCTTTTGGGGGCATTTTATCTATTTATTTATTTAAAATCTCGTAATTTCTTGAAGATATTATAGAAATTTAAATTGATTAAATTTTAATGAACTTGATGCGGAAACTGTAAGAGGGTTTCAAGAATATCGTTACAAACAAAAAATGAATTTTCACACTAAATTAGTTTTTGATTGAATCCTATGTCTGCATATTTTCTTAACATAGTATTCTTAGTATATATATATACATGTATGTTTCGCGCTGATATACACATATGTGTACATATTTGGTTGGCGGGAAAGTTCTGTGGTATTTTAAATAAATTATTAGAATCAGTTATAATAACTTTTATTTACATTTCAGTTAATAATATGATATCCATTATTTGCAACCACTTGTTGTCATGTTTCAGGCAGCTTGTCGATCTTCCTACCGTAGAAGCTGCCTTGAACCCAAAATATTCATTAACTGGCATGGAGTTAGAATTCAGTTTCTACCCATCAGATAATTAAGAAGTGACCGGAATAGATGGTAATCTAATGAAGCTATGTCACATGAATATAACAGGTGACTAAGAATTTCCCGTCCAAAATCATTCAACTTTTGCTGCATCACCATTGCAGTATGTGGTTTTATCTTGATGAAACATAATTCCTTTTCTGTCTCCTTTTCTGTACTGCTTTTCCTTGATAACTGATTTAAATTTATCACGCTGGTAACAATAGATATCCAAGTAGGTGTTTTGGCCATTAGTAGCTTGCAGTATACTGGACTTATTATATCGCGCAACAAACAGAGCATTATCTTCCGTTGATGAATATCTGGTTTTGCAATAATAGTAGAGGATGTTCCAGTTTGTAAGTAAAACTTTTCTCTTTCTTCATATTTTCATAAATAATCCTCTTTTCATACCCTGTAATGAGCTTGCTCGAAAATGGTTTAACATTGTGTCTAATAAAGACAGATGAACAGATTCCCACACGATCCAATAAATTTCTTTCAGTCAAATTGAGCGGAACCCAAATACTTTGCTTCAAGGCAAATACCAGATGTTTGATGTGTTTCTCAGCAGTCAAATGGTGCACGTCGTGTTCCTTTGCAATTGCTCAAGTGGTTGAATGTGGGTTACTCTCCAACATGGACCACAAAATGGCATTAACGACCTTGGATGGCCGCCCAGATCGACGATCGTCTTTGAGACTGAAATCTCCCGAACGAAATTAGGCAAATCATCTTTGGCCGGTCCAAATATTTACAACTTCACTTCCCAACTTGTCAAACAAGTTTTTATAATCAACCGATGCATTGCTTCCTTTCTTGATTTCATACCAAATGAAATGTCTTAAATGCACTTTATCCACTGTCATCTTATTTACTCTGTAGTATTTCGCAACTAATTGCTGACAGCAGAGGCGGATTTAAGGGGAGGCTAGCCCAGAACATTGAAATTCACAATTGAATATTGCAATTGTAAATTTTTTATTGGTCTAGAATAACACTTTGAAAAATCTTAGCCCCCCCCCCCCCCCCAAAAAAAAAAAAAAAAAAAATTCAAGTTCTGGATCCGCCACTGGCTGACAGGTATTGAAAGTAGTCCTGTTATATGCGACGAGAGGTACGCTGAATAATAAGATTCCACATGACGCATTCTACCTACTTATCTTGAAATGAGAAGTAAAATTACTTGCAGGTTGTAAAATAAGACTGATAATTCCCGCCTATCAATATTTTATTGCGAAGGAATACTCCGGAAATATCCTTTTTACCGTTACTTTCTTCCTCGCTATTTTTCAAACTAATGCAACATTCGTAAGAATGAATTCTATCTAGCACAGTATTTGGATGAATTCTTACAAAATTAGTTGTATTTTTCTCTTAATTTTTTTTTTTTTTTAATTGTCTATATAGTTATTATTTTTATCATTTTCTTTTCTTTAATTAATATCAAAAGTAGGAATCTATTACATCATTTTTTGACGAACTAAATGTAGTCATATTTTTGATAAGATAAATGAGTGTAAAACTCTCTACACCTTTTTCCTTCGCAATATCTTAACGATTATCTTGTCTTTTATAATAATGTTCTATTACAAATGTAAAAAATCAAAGATTTAACTATATTATGAGTTACAACAATGATTGCTGAAATAATGTTTCAAACCACAACCAATATATCACAAAAATACATAATTAATATGGTTTTATTTAAAAGTTTTTTTTTCATTATAATGTAAAAAAAAATCAAAGTTACCAAATATATTACAGTAATTTTTTAATAAACCATGATAATATAAAATTATTATTTTGATTTTATATACTTGATGATTAATCATATCAGATGATATGATTACTTTTTAAAAGTATAAAAAATATATATATATATATATATATATATATATAATGTTATTCTCTATGGCACTTCTAGGTATTTAAATAACTTTATAGTTTAAATGCAATATTGAAAAACATTATTCATTTTTAAAGGAATAATAGCTAAGATATCTTACAAAAAATTATTCTTCTTAGTATGTAGCATTTCCATTAATAACTTTTGCGAGAATGATTTCACAAAAATGAACACTGAGAAAAGCTATATATATATATATATATATATATATATATTTTTTTTTTTTTTTTTCCAGAAAAAAAAAAAATAGTAGTTGTAAAGAAATGGTTTTCGAAAACAAATCGTTAAAAAATCGTTAAATCGTTAAATCGTTTCAAATCGTTATTTGAAATTATCTTTCCACTTGAAACTGTCAGAGTTATATGTACTTGATTTCAGATTTACCTTGGAAAAAACCAATATTTTCTCTTTCCAAAAATTTTAACAATGGCAACATTTTATTAATGTGTACTTTTTGTAACGCTTTTCTTTTAAGTCTTTATTTCGGTTGAAATATTTTACAATTTATCACATTAATAGCATTGAAAGGAGGGCAATTGCTATATATACTAGCAGGCTTTGCCCCCTTCAGTGGTCATTATATTGAAATGAATTATCAAAATACCATATCATTAATACACTAATAAAAAATCTCAAAAAAAGAAATAAATTAAATTATAGAAATCAGTCCAAATCTTAATTAAAGTTCCCGTTCACCACAAGTCGAGTTTGGAATCCCGGTGCCTTCGGCAGCGCTTTACCTGCTTTTTACTCCCCCCTCCCTCGAAGGTAAATTTGAAAGTTTTCGAAAATCCCTTCAATGAGCATATTGCCTACACTTAATTAACACCCACACACCAAAATTCACCATTCTAAAGTAATATGGAACAAATCTAAGCTTCAAAATGTGTTTTTGCTCTGCCTGCCCCAAAGGAAGAGGGGGGGGAAGTAATTTCGCAAAATCCTTTTATAGTGTGCATATTGCATACACATACTTAACCGACACATCAAAAAATCCAGATCCTGAGATTATTGAAAGCAGAGTTATGTTTTAAAGCGTGTTTTTTACCCCTTTCCCCACTCTTAAAAGAAGGAAGGGGGATGGAATTTCTTAAAATCTCTTTATACTATGAGTTAGAAACATATAACCCACACATCAAAAATCTCCCTCCTAAGATAATTTGCTGCGGAGATGGAGAAACATGGACACATGTTTTTGACCCATCCCAAAGAGGCGGTAGGGTAGAATTTTCCAAAGTCTTCTTGTACTGTATGTTGAGTACGCATAACCAGCCCACACATCAAAAATTGCCATTCTAAGATAATATGGAACAGAAATACAGGTGGAAACATATTTTTGCCTCCCCCCCCCCACAACCCCCAAAGAGGGTAGAACAAAATTTCAAAAAAACATTTTGTAGTATGTGTATGTTGAGTACGTATACATAATGAACATACCAAAAAATCGCTTTTCTGAGATAATTTGTAACAGAGTTACTCTTAAAAACGTGTCCCCCCACCCACCCTTAAAAGGGTGAAAGGGAAAATTTCACAAAATTCCTTTATAGTGGGTGTTGGGAACGCATAACCACGCCGCACATAAAAAATCGCCTCTTTAATATAGTTCCGTGCAGAGTTACGCATTGAAACATGTTTTTTACCCCACCCCCACCCAAGGGAAATTGGGTGGAATTTCAAAAAATCCCTTTGTAGTGTTTGTCTCGAGTACGCATAACCTATATAACATAATCGACGTATCGAAAAATCGCTATCCTGAGATAATCTGGAAAAACAGTTACTTTTAAAAGCGTGTTTTCGACCCCGACCTTAAAGCAGATGCGAGGGGAGATTTCGTAAAATCTCTTTATAGTGCGTATTGGGAACACATAACCAACCCATACATGAAAATTAATCTTACTGAGATAATTTAAATCAAAGTTAAAGTGAAGCTTGGAAACGTGTTTATTGCCCCCCTCGCCCCAACTGGGGGAAAAGAGGGAATTTCGCAAAATCCCGTTACAATGGGTGTTGGATACACGGAAATAAACCACACACTAAAATTTGCCACCTCAGCTCTTATAGATTTCCCCGGATCAATTTAGCGCTAAATGGGGTGGCTCGAATTTGCCCCCTTGTAACCCCCCCCCCAAAAAAAAAAATAATAATAATAATAATAATAATAAATAAATAAATAAAAATCGAAAAAAGAACGGCGGGGTATTCCGCAAAATCCAGTCTTAGTGGGAGTCAGAGTCCTAAAAGAAACCTGCTTATCAAAGTTTGTGACTCTATCGCCCATAGAATAGTGAAGAGCTGTGTTGAATCAGTGAATCAGTGAGTTTACTCTTATATATATATTTGTGTGTGTGTGTATAATTTTTGTTTTTCTCAATTACGTCAATGCTATTCCTATGTCTGAGTTCATGGATTTTAATAATCTCCTTCTTTATTACTATTGCCTTTATTTATAGAGAGGAAAAAACTGTTTAGTTTAGTTTTTAACGAGTTTAAAAGCAGTGCAGGTGAAAGTTGTCTGGATAATTTGGAGTCAACTTTAAAACTTAATAACAGCTTTGAATTATTTTTAAATGTGTATACTATATTCAAACGGTAAGTTGGTGAGGGCAGTAGTCCCTCTCACACAGGAAATAACTGTTTCTAAACCTAGTTTGAATTCCTTTTAATGTAGATTTATATACAGTATTTGATATCTTACCCCTTAATCTGTAATCATACCTTTGTAATACAGAAATGTAGGGTAAAAGAAAGTTGTATGATTGCCGCACCAGATTTTTTTTTTCCTTATATGATACTAAAAGAAGCATCTTTGAGAAAACTGTATTTAAATTTGGAAATTCTTTGAACAACATTTATAATGTAGTTTAAGAAATTCAACGGAATTGTTATTTAAAATAAATAAATAAATAAAATAAATGTTAAAATTAAGTGGGTGCTTACTTTGAAAAAACTTAAACATTTATAAAAAAAAATTTCTAATTTTGATTTATTGAAAATAAAGGACTTCCAACGCAATTATATTCATATCTGATGCTAAAAATAAAGTTCAAGATACCTCGGTTTAAAAAAGTCTTGTCGTATTTGTAGTAATTATAATCCAAACTTTCAATGTAGAAAAGTGTTAAAATATAGTTTAGAAATATAATTAAAAAAATCTGATGTGGGCACCACATGACTTCCTTATACACTTTTAGAAATATACATAATGTTAAAAAATATTGTCACTGGACCCGAAACAGTTGGCTAAAAATATTTAAAAAAAAATGCATGCATACGTAAAAAAATAAATAAATAAATAAATAAAATTGTGCCTTGAGGGGACTCATTTTAAAATCCTTGGGGGGGGGGGGGACTCATGTCAAAGTTGGGCCTTGGGGGGCCTTATTTCAAAGTTGCACCTTGGGGGGACTCATGTCAAAGTTATGCCTTGGGGGGACTCATGTCAAAGTTGTACCTTGGGGGGGACTCATGTGCCTTGGGGGGGGGACTCATGTCAAAGTTGCGCCTTGGGGGGACTCATGTCAAAGTTGTGCCTTGGGGGGGGGGACTTCGGATCCGAAACAATTGGATAAAAGTGTTAAAAAATGCATTTTCACCGTGTTTCTGAACTATTCCGGAAGTTTCAAATCTCTAACTAGTCGGGAAGTTAGTTAAATAGATTTTCTGTTGAATCATATAAACGCTGCTAAAAGCAGCAGTGACACGAAGCAATTGGCTAAAAATATTTAAAAAATGCATTGTCACCGTGTTCTGAGCTTTTCTGGAAGTTTTAAATGTCTAGCTAGTCGGGAAGTTAGTTAAAAATCGATTGCAAGATTTGTACTGGTAACGCTGCCGGAGGCAGCAGGTATCGGAAACAGATGGCCAAAAATATTTAAAAAACGCATTGTAAACGTGTTCTGAGCTTTTCTGAAAGTTTCAAATGTCTAGCTAGTCGGGAAGTCAGTTAAATTGCAAGATTTGTCCAAACCGTTTTTGAGTTATTACCGTTTTTTGATACATTATGGCCAAAACCAATGTATTTTTGGTCATTATGAACCTAATTTTCCTAAATATCTCCAAAATGGAAAATCATACAAAGTCCAAAAAGGGAGGTGCAGAACTATATGTTATAACAAACCTATGTACCAATTCGCAACTTTCTACGTTCAACCGTTTTTGAGTTATTACCGTTTTTTGATACATTATGGCCAAAACCTATGTATTTTTGTCATTATGAACCTAATTTTCCTAAATATCTCCAAAACGGAAAATCATACAAAGTCCAAAACGGGAGGTGCACAACTAGATGTTATAACAAACCTATGTACCAATTCGCAACTTTCTACGTCCAACCGTTTTTGAGTTATGCGACATACACACACACACACACAGACACACACACACACATACAGACGTCACGAAAAATCGTGTAAAATCGCTTATATCTCTAAAACGAGAGCTCGTGTTCAGACGACACTTGCAGGTGTACAACTATACATCATGACAGTCACACGTATAAATTGGCAACATTCAGCGATCATTCGTTTTCGAGCAATGTGAAATACAAAATCCATTTCGCAAATCGGGATTACTATACTTCCTTATACTTTGTATAAGGAAGTAAAAAGTAAATAAATAAATAAAAACCGTTATCGTAAATATTCTATGATTCATAAATATTTCTATTTTTAAATTTCTTTCTTATTTCAGAAAATTGTGTTAAAGGGAAATCTGGGAGTAAAAAATAACTTTAATACTTTGAAACTTTATAATAAGAAAATTTAACTACATCCTCATTAGCATAGCCTCCTAAACTAGATGCCTGTCGCGTGGCTTGGAATCTTAGCAACAGTTCAAACGGTAGACAGCGCCACCTGGTACAGATAGCGCGACTTTTTTATTCAATAGCCACTAAAAAATTTTAAAAGTGGGATTTGTTATGCATAAAAGGCGATTAGAATCGAAGAAACATAGATTACATATATATTATATCACTTTTTAAAAGTATTAGTGAGTGTTGAATAAAAAAGAAGCGCAATCTGTACCAGGTGGCGCTGTCTACCGCTTGAACTGTTGCCAAGTTTCCGAGCCATGCGACAGGCATCTAGTTTAGGAGACTATGTCATTAGGATAAGACTGAAGATTTAAATTATAATTCAAAATTTCACTGTTAAAACTTTGTACCAAATAAGACCAAATGTCTGTAAAAAGAAGCTGCAAAAGTGTTTTTTTTTTTTTTGATGAGATATTTTATCTTTATTTAGCATTATGGAATGCAAAATACCAAAATCACCGTAAAGTATTTTACAATATAACGGTTGCAGCTAATCTTAGGCTTGCATCGAAACGTCTTTCTTCAGAGCAAAAATTTTATCAGTATCAAATAAATAAAAAGTAAAACGTAAATCGCTGAAAATTTCTAAACGTAGTATTCAAATAATTATATCTAAAAACACATATAAAGACAAATAGATAAGTACTGGCCTCATAGATTACACTTTAAAAATACTTTTAAAAAATCTAGATTATTGTAAATTGTCAATTACATCTAATTTTACAGCCGTTGGTATAGTTTGAGTTTAACCGTATTTAACTTCTTAACCCGTTAGAGCCCAGCGTCCTATTTACAGCACAGCTTTATTTTAAGAAAGTCACACAGGAAAACCATGTTTATCCCAAATTTCTATAAACGTCCAGCTTCCTATATCAGATTGTGAATGCATGAAAATATACCTGGAATTTTATCGAAAATGAGTTTTTTTATGGGTAGAGAACATATAATTTATTACAAGGCGATCCAATTCTCTCATTATGAAAAATATTACTTTTAATTAGGTTTAGCAGTCATATGAAAATTTCATATTTTAGACCTTTTTTTTTTATGAATTTAGCAAACAAAAAAAATAATAATAAAAAAAAAAAAGAAAGAAAGAAAGATACTGAAATTTTGATAATAAAGTGAAAAAATACCTGAAATCAGATAAATTACCTCAACACAATCACCCCTGACTAATTATAGGACACTAATTATCTGGCTCTGTAACGGTAGGATTGGAATTATTTCTCAGGTTAGCTTAATAGTGATGTCTTAAACATAATTCAAAATAATTTTGCTTATTTTTATGTTTTAAATTAAGTTAGGGTTAGTAGGTTGGGGTAAATGTATATATATATTTTTTTTTCTTTCTTTTTTTTTTTTTTTTTTTTTTTTTTTTTTTTGCTGCTGATCATTAAAATAGGCTGCTATTGCACTGCAAATTGATAAAATTTACTTTTTTTTTTATACTGTCAAAACAAGATTATTTTACCTAAAGTTAGAAAATTCTTGTTTTTTTTTTATGTGTCATTACAGAAATAGTATAAACACTCATTGCCATAAAAATGTGCGCACCAAGAAGTAATTGTTGGACCGTAACGAAATTTGGCATGAAGGTACGTGGCAGGCAGATATGCAAATGATTGGAATTCCAATGTGATTGCACACTACATAAAGCCACCAGAGGGCGTTGAACTTCGTCCTTCTTGGAGTATAAAATAGACAAGCAGAGCTTGTTTGGTATACATAATCTGTTTCAGTGGGACGATTTTTAAATAGAGATGCCATTACGCTGCCATTGAAGACAACACTGGCCACTGTCTGAGTCCGAGAGGGGAAGAATCATCGATATGATGGAATCCAGGTAATCAGCTCGGCGAGTAGAAAGCCACCTAGGCCGTTCTGATTCTACTGTGAGACGGTTTTGGGACCAGTGGACAAGAGAGAGGTCGCTTACACTGCGATCAGCCTCAGGACATGTTCGACAGACCAATAATCCAAAAAACTGTCACTTCATGCGAAACATACGCATAGCGCCCACTGTCTCGTTGTCCGCCATCCAGACATATGCAGCATCTACATGACCTTTCCCTGTGTCTGTACGTACCATCGCAAGGCGTCTGGCTGAAGGACATTTGCTATCGTGACGCCCATTTCGTGTGCTGCCAATAATACCCACCCCTCTCCTCCGTTTGGAGTGGTGTCGCGCTCGGGGTTGGATTGTAACAGACTGGAACCAAGTCGTCTTCCGCGATGAATCCAGATTCAATTTGAACAGTGATGACTAGCATGTACGTGTGTAGAGGCAAGGGGGGAAATGCCTCAAATCTGCCTTTTCTTTACAGCTGCACACCGCTCCCACAGGTGGTGTGATGGTATGGGGCAACCGACACACGGTCATCTCTAATATTGATCCACAGCACCATGACAGCTCAGCGGTACGTTCGTGACATCTTTTAGCCTCAGGTGTTGCCACTCATAGCAGGGCTCCCAAGAACCATTTTCAACAGAACAGTGCTCAACCACACACACGAATGGTGTCACAGGACTGCCTCCAACATAATACTACCCTCTCCCAGCCTGCTCGATTCCTAGATTTGTCACCAATAAAGCATATCTGAAATCACTTGGAGCGGCAAGTTGGGCAGCCTACGTATTTGGACGAATTAGAAGCGTGCTTACAACAAATGTGGAACGAGATGTCACAGGACATCCTACGGGACATCTGTGCTTCAATTAGAGATGTAAAAAACCCGGGAATTTTGATTCAGGGGAATAAACATGGGAATTTTCGGGTTTAAACCGGGAATTTTGGGAACATTGGAAACTTTGATGGGAAGAAACTAATACTGAATGTTTAGATTTAATTTTATTCTTTTAAGTGCACAAACAACTTATTTCATGATCTTTTTTATTCTACTTGCTTAAATGAAAGTGATATAAAAAATTATGTAACTATTTTACAAAAAACAATTAAAGATTAAACATTTACGTTATTAACAATAATAAATTATGAAGTTTTGTCTGCCCGTTTAAATAACTTTTAGAACTTTTCCTTTTTTTTTTTTTTATTAATGAATGCCATAATAAAATATGTTTAAAAAAAAATAATACAATGAAATTAAACTATGATAAAAATAGTTTAAAAATTATGAAATTTTGTTATAATCAGTTAAAGAGCACGGGGAACAAAATCGAACATCAGTTCTTTGGTTATTAAAAATTCCAGCAATAATTTTTGAATGCATTGGATTAATACATAAAATTTTCAATAGCTAATAATTAACAATTTGGATGTTATTTATTTATTTATTTATTGCATATTAATACTGTTAAAATTTTAATTGAAATAATATTTTTCAGTGTAATATTATTGATCATCTTAGTGAACACAGGTTATTTCGGAACATTTTTGTTTTATTTTTGAAATAAAATATTAAAGATTTACATTCATAGATATATACAACTAAAACATGATGAGAATCGACTGTCATAAAATAGAAGTGTTACTTTGATATACAGTTAGAACTAAGATGTAAATACACGGCAATAACAAAAGATAAGTCTGTTAATGAAATTTTATACTAGTAATTTTTAATTTTGTAGACGTTAAAAGCACTATTTTAAAGTCGAAAAATCATAAAAAGCAACTAAATGTAAGATAACATTTTGGAATACCGTAGAACACCTCTAATATTTAAAAAAAAAAAAAAAAAAAAAAAAAAATGCTAAATTCACGATTTTTGAAACTTTCAAAATTCCCTTGTTTTGGAAACTTTCAAAATTCCCTTCCCAAAAAACCGGGTTTATTCCCTGGTTTAAAACCGGGTTTTTTCCCCGCTCACATCTCTAGCTTCAATGCTCGCCCATATCGCATCATGCATTCACGCAAGAGGTAGCCCAACAGGGTACTCTTCTTTCGTAATTTTTCCTGTAATAAATGATCATTTCTCTTTGATTTTTTAATCATTTACTTATATCTATGTTACATTTATGTGTGTAAAATTTCCTTTCATTGTGACAACTCCTTCTTGGTGCGCAAATTTTTATGGCAATGAATGTATTTTTAAAGCTTATTTGCAAAATCCATGTACTTTTTTTTTTCTTACCTTTTTAAAATCATTCAATTTTCATGAAGGGTCTGTTTAAGTTTGTTGATTTGTGAGAAAGGTGAAAGGTTTTTCATTTCAAAATTGCTAATTTTTATGAATGACTTATTTTCGGAAGAAAATTTTTAATAAATTTGCACCCGAATAGTGCGCAGATTTCTCACAATGTTAAAAATGTTATGTAAGAAAAAAAAACATGCGAGATTCTTGCAATCTTGCGCTTTAATGGAAACTCTGGATTACTCACAAAAATATGTAGAATACACACACACACGCACATGATTGTGTGTGTGTATACTCTACATATTTGTGTGTGTGTGTGTGTTTGCAATTGCGTGTGAGTGTTTGTTTCGAAAATTTTGACTGAAAATATATTTAAAGTACTTTTCTTTAATATCGGCTTTTTTAATTAGTTATTTTTTATCTTCGTACTTCCTTACCTTTAAGTTTTAAATAAATTTTATTAAAAATATTTTATCGAATTTAATATATATATATATATATTTATTTATTTAATAATGGGTTATTTTATGTTACTTATTTACTTAGATAAACGTAAATTGAGGAGCTCCCATTGATTTCTTTTATAATTATTATTATTATTATTATTATTTCCTTTAATTTGACGTTTGAAAGAAAAATTTTCAAGATCATTTGCTAATTTTTTGGTGATATTTCAATACTGATGTAAGAACAAAATATTAAGTTCTCTTAACAGCGCTTTATTTTAATTTTAGTGTAATAGTTTTGTGACTATCCATTAAAATTAGTTTAAATATTAAAAAAAACTATCATTAAGTTACTTGTCATGTATTAGATTTTACATAAATATGCATAACGAAGAAAAGAAGTACTTTAATGTCTCACAGCTTACCGCTTATTGTTATGGCAATCACTTGTTTTGCGTAGAAGTTTCGCAGTTTTCTACCTTAATGTCATTGTATATATGTGAAATTGAGCTATTAATAAACTTTTAAAAGGCTGAAAAGCAGCAAACAAAATTTTTAAAGGAATTTGTAAAATCAGGTTTTGAATATAAAACATGTTAATGCAAGCGTATATTACCATATTTATTTTTAATGGGAAATTTTGTCATCCAAAAAATACAGATTTCTCTATCCTTAATATTTATTATGTGAAGATGATGTTGGTTGAAAAAAGGTAAAGTAATAATGTACTTTATTTAAAAACCATTTTTGCAACATAAATTCAGAAAATGTTCCTGAAATCTTTTTAAATAAAACGGTTTCTTAAGCTTTTGTCGTTTACAACATTTCTGAAATAAGTACTTTGCATCATATGCAATCACATTATAATAATGTATTTTTTTAAGTAAATCTGTTTATTTCCTTGGGGAAATTTCAACTAGTAATCTTATTTTATGTAGTTTTGGGATACTTTTATTGTGCATTTTATTATTATTGATAAAATAGAATCTGAAATATTTTAATGGAAGTTTTCAATGTAATCATACTTGCAACGGAAATTTCTGTTATTCATTGATTAGAATATAGAATAAGGAATGAAATTTCAATCCTTTTTTTTTTTCAAAAAAGATTTCGGAATAATCGTACATTAAAAGGTAAATGTTTCATTTATATAGAAGAGCTGAAATTTTCAACCAACTTGATTTTTTAAACGTTCTCTGTGATATGTGATTGATAATATATACACTCATGTTTGTGAAAATTGCAACACCAAGAAGGAATAGGAATATCAGAATGATATTTATTGGGCACATATATTATAGTAGGAAGAACAATTGATTAAAATTTCCCGATATTTGGAGTAATATGTGCTGAGAAAACAGTACATAAAGCAGCGACCTCTGTGAGCAATACCAGCACTTATCTGCCTAAGCATTGAATCAAATAGCGATTGGATGTCATGTGCGGGTAAAGCACTTCACGAAGCTTCAAGACGATTCCATAATTCAGCGATCGTAGTCACTGGTGAGCAGTGGAGGCCAGTCGCTTTTTAACGATTAAACAGTCATTTTTATTAATGCGATATAAGAAGAATGCGTTGGCCAGAGCAGCAGTCGAACATATTCTTCATCAAGGAAGGTCCGGACAATACGGACAACTTACGGTCGCGCATTGTCCTGATTAAGTATTGGGCTTCGGAGGCCTTCAATATAGGGCAGAGCGGCGGACCTTAACTCGTCAGAAATGTAATGGCTGGTATTCAGAGTGGTAGGAATGAAAACAGGAGGTATCGAGATCTGTATCCAATGGTATCCCATACCATGACTCCAGTCCAGGTGGTGACCCAGTATGCGTCAACCAAAATTCTGATTACCCTCAAAACTGCATCACTGATATAGACGCCCTTAATGTGTGAGCAACGACAAACCTGGACGCAGGAATGTCATGAAGACGCCTTTCAGACAAATCACAATTCTGTTTACAGCATCAGGATTGCTTTATCCGTATTTAACAGCACTGTGAATAATGCACATTGCCAGCTGGGATTCAACATCGTCACAATGTCCATCACCTGCAGTGATGGTGTGCGGATCCCATTGGATACACGTCTCTATTACTTCTTCTTCGTATTCCAGGCACTCTGAATAGCGGCCATTAAATTTCTGGTGAGTTAA
Source organism: Salticus scenicus (assembly GCA_963930645.1). Taxonomy (NCBI): domain Eukaryota; kingdom Metazoa; phylum Arthropoda; class Arachnida; order Araneae; family Salticidae; genus Salticus; species Salticus scenicus. The sequence continues at coordinate 226,742,266 of OZ005654.1, forward strand.
AGCCTGCCATCTGCTCTATATTCAAGGCCACCGTAGCGCAATATTTAAGCAGGATAATGCACGACCACAGGTTGTCTGTATTGTCTGGACCTTGATACAGATTGTGTTCAAACGTTGCTCCGGCCAGCGTGCTCTCCTGATCTCGCACCAATGAAAATGCCTGTTTAATCGTTGAAAAGCGAGTGGCCTCCACCACTCACCAGCAACTACGGTCTATGAACTGTGACATCCTGTTGAAGCTTCATGAAGTGCTGTACCCGAATATGTCATCCAATTGCTGTTCGATTCCATGCGTCGACAGATAACTGTAGTTATTGGTCCTAGAGGTTGCTGCTTTATGTACTCTTTTCTCAGGCTATATTACTCAAAACGTCCTACGATAATGTGTGTGCCCAATAAATATCATTTTTATATTCTCATTCCTTCTTGGTGTTGCAATTTTCCCAAACATGTATGTAGTTAAATGTGTTTTAAAGGACACATTTTATTCGAAACTTTCGAAGAACATAAATCTCAGCTATTCGAAGCGATAGAACTTTATACTCTTCTTTGTGCAAAAGGGAATATTAATAATATCTGTCATGTAAAATTCTAAGTAAAAGATATTAATATGGTCTGAAAAAAATAGATTAGGGTTTTTTTATCACATAATTATTTAAACATAGTTATAGTTTAAAGCCTCATACCATCTGGCAGTTGAAATACTGTTCCTTTGAAAAATTAACCATTTCGTTTCACAATTTCGTTTTAAAATGATAATCCAACACGAAATCTTTTAATCAATACTCAAGCATGCCAATATTGTTGCAAACCAATGCAATGGTATTGTTGAAAAGATTCATTAACAGGAAAATGATAGATAAAAAATTTCTGCGGTAAATTTCAATTTGAATTCAGGATAAGAATCGACACTTGTATGAAAAGTGAAAGTGGCCTCTCTGCCAAAAATCCCGATACAATCATATTAGAGTGCAACCTCAGACATTTGGTTTAGCTTCCCAATGCTCTATCAACAACGATTTTAAGCTTTTAAACTAAAGGTTCTAAATTCAAATTCTGGCCCGGTCACTTTTTACTTTTGTAAAACCTAATTCCGCTAATCTATCATAAATCTGTAGAATTAAATTTTGTTCAAATGCTGTATTGCCTAGCCCCAAAATTCTCGTAAATCGAACATGTGTGCTACAAGATTAGAAATTGGTTGAACGTCTTTTCTGCTGTACAAAATCAAACAAAAAACGTGAGACTGAATTATAAAAGTGTGATTCAGAATAAAAAGTGACCAGGAATAACGTAATGGTCTAATTTGACTTAGTTAACGAAAATACAAAATATTTTGCACAAACAAATACTTTATTTATTAACAATAATGTATTAGAGAAATAAAATTTAAAAAAACACATTTCTTTAAAGTGTCTTCATATTGCATTGATGCAGAAATGCAAGTACTTGGTGAAATTTTCAGCGAAATATTTAGCATAGTAAGATGCATCACTACACTGATTATTTTTAGATCAGTAAATAAAGGCTTATTACTTTTTCTGAAATGCCATCATAAAAAATAAGTTATCTTAAATTTAAATGCTAATACATAAATTTAGGATGTGGGATGTATTTTTAAAAATTAAAACTCAAATCTCTATTTCTGTAATTGTTAAAATTAATTTTGTGAAATTCAGAAAACTTCCTTTTCATAGCATTGTAATGTATTCATTTTCTTGAAAGGAAGAGAAAACTTTCTCACAAAAATGCATCCATTATTTTTAAGAATTTTTTTTTTCCAGTTCATTTCATAATGAAGTAATTCTGATCAAGCACCCATTGGATCGTAAAAAGATGAAAAGAGAAAATTTATATTATCACCTTCCTCTCACGAGAACATGTTTCTTTTCAACTAATAATCCACCAAGGTGTGCTTATCAGTTTTGAAATATCTCTCCCTTTTGTCATTGATTAATTATCCCGTCGCTGTTAATAATTCTTGAGTTCCAAAGCCAAAAACATGAATAGCCTTTTAGTTAGACGTTGCCGTAGAAAGGTGATTAATTACTAAAAATGTCTTCAGTTAAAGAAAAGGAATATTGTTATGATTTGTGAGAGCTCAACTTTTTAAAACTTTTCTGTATAACGTAGAAAGTATTAAGAAAAAATTCACTGATTGGATTTTCAATTTATTTTATCAGATATAATTCTTGTTATTTCAATTAAAACACAAATTCACACATGAATTCTTTTATTTGTCTTTATTATAATTAAAGTAATCATTAATATTTTCTAAGAGTGATGTTGCAATAGCACATTTTTTACATAACTTTTTTACATGTTAACACATAATTTTATTGAATTAAACTTTCTAAATTTGGCCGTAATAATTATTAAAATTGTAAAATGCTTATAAGTCCACTTATTAACTTATAAAAAGGGATCCGTCACCGTTTATAGGTTTGGCGGGATTGTCAGACATTGTAATTTAAGAGATTTTCTGAATTTTATTTTTTGTTTTTCCTGCTTAAACTATGGTTTACAAGGAATAAGAATTTCACAATACTAAATCAAAGAACTGGTGTACACAATCAATATTTAATCTTTAAAACTTCTTCACACACCATAAAACTAATGAAAGCACTACCGGCTTTGAAAGGGCATGATGGCCTTTCTTCTTCACGTTCAAAACGAGTACTACTGCCTTCAAGCCAAAACCATGACTTCTGCGTATGTCCATTTTTTTTTTCTTTCAAGGTAGTAGCACAAGTTTCACACCCGAAAAAGAAAGGCCACGTTTTTTCGAAACCGGTAGTGTTTTCATTCATTTTATGGTATGTGAAGAAGATTTTAAGTTTAAATATTGATTAAAAATTGGACAAACCAAATTTGTTAACACTGATCCGATGAAGAAAGGGAAATTTTCGATGCAAATTAATCTTAGAAATCCCTAAAAATTCGCAAAAATGTATCCTGCTTATCGTTGATATCTCCAATAAGTGGCCGGCATACCTCTACGGCTCCTGCGTATGAGACGACAACGTGATATGCCAATTTTCATCAACGAGTATCTTGCCGAACGTACCCTACGTTCTTAAACATTTATTTTTTTAAATTTGTCTTAAAAATTTATGTAATATACTGTAATACAATCACATGTTATGCAATATACTGTAATACAATCACAGTAATTTTAAGTATCAATAATATAAATTTACTTTACCAAAATCTGTTTTATTCTTATTGTAGTCTTGCATATTAAGGTTTACTCTCCAAACAATGCATTCTTAGAACAAAACGAATTAAATTTAAATTCATTTTGTGAATAATCCCGGGTAAAGATATAAACTGTGGGTTGTTATTAATAAACCTGGTTATTTCAAAGATTGCTATTATATAAAAATCTCACCGAATCAGATCACGAAAGTGATTACAGTATGTAGTTGCAATTGAATAGATGGAAACTATATATACTTTTCAATGAAATTTTTCTATCATACTTATAGCGATCAAATATTTGTTTATTATTATCATTATTATTATTATTATTTACTAATTATCCTATCGGAAAAAAATCTGTATTGCTGTTTGTGATAATTTTTAAGCCTATTCTTTTTTGGACTAGATTTTCTAAGCATTTTCGTCAATTGCATTGACAATAGTTTTATCGTTTTTGTTTCATACAGCACATGTAAACTGTTGAAAATGAATATCTGAAGAAAAGTATCTGTATTGAAACAAGCTTAAAATTCTTTAAATAAATCTTAGACTTCCGATTATTTATCCTGTTTTTGTTTTTGTTTTTTTTTTCCTCGGAAAATTGAAAACAAATATGTATCAAAATTAAGCTAAATTATTTATTAAAATTTTTAATCAAGAATGAAATAAATTTATTTCAAGAGAAAAATAGCTTTTTATCAAAAGTTTGGAGTTATAAAAAATATTTATAAAATTTTTCTTTTAACACATGATTATTTTTCACATTAGAGATAATTATATATTAGATTATTTTGTGTATATTAGTATATAATTAGTACATAATGTTCACACATATTTTTCAATTTATCTAAACATAATGGTATATCTGATAAAAACAATTTCTTACGCAACTTTTGGAAATACCCTACGCTATAGATTAGAATAAAGATCCAGAAATATCCCTTTTGTTTTTATTGCAAATGTTTTCAAGCGATAACAATGTTTTACGTAACAGTATATATTATTATTTGATATTCCATAATATATTAAGCAGAAAATAAAGGGCTTTTTTCCATAACTGAACAAATAACTAAACATATTTCTTCAATTTAAGCAAATGTTTTTTTGTAAACTAAATAACGTTTCGCATTATACTAGAATTTGGATTAATTTTTTATTTATTCTGACTATATTTCCTTTAAATTCGATTTATAAGTTATTCTAAGTCACTTAATTGATGTAATATACGAAAAACATTATTTTAGGGTGGTTGGGGGGTGGGGGGGAAGGGGTAATCGTAAATAATATTTAGAAAAAACTTCCAGAAAATAAAATAAAAATTAAAAATAGAACTTCTCTATAAAACCCTCCATTTTTACATGCACAATAGAAAAAAAAATATTAAAAATTGCGGCATATTTTCTTATAAAATATTAAAAGAACTTACAAAAAAACTTCATATATCTTACTTATATTCATGAAAAGGAATGAAAATATTTTAACCAGGGAATTTGTTTAAGAACACTAGCAAAATTGTTGCAATATTTTCATATTTGAAAATACTTTTAAACTATCACGATTTAACTTTCACATATTATCTGCGTTTGCATTGCAGTAAAATATTTGCTAATGCTCAAAATTGTAGCAATTTCTATTCTTTTCTTTTTTCTTTTTTTCTTTAGTATTAAAAAGAGAGAGAAAGAAAGAATTTTCAAAAATTTTAACCTTGTTAATCTTCAACCATGTTTCTTGCGACCATGGGAAGCTCTGCGCAACTGCTACTCAACGAGTCCAGTGTTAAAATAGAGGTAATATCTTGTGTTTCAGAGAAAATAAGCTATAAGTGATACCAAATTCCAACTTTCCGGTGAATTTGGCATGCTTGCAAACCTCTGGAATCACCTTCAATGCAAAACACGGGAAACGTGTTTGCACTATAGGTGATAGTTTTTATGCATCATAAAAGTGATTTTTTTTTTTTTTTTTTTTTTTCTGAAATCGTAGCGTATTGTGTTTTAAATTTTAATTACTTTTATAATAATACTAATTAATACATTTATTATACCGATGTTAGAATAATTTTAAAAAAAACTATTGTTTCATAATTTAATGCAATTTATAGCTTACTATCATTTCCTTTTATTGTATCTGAAGAATTCTTGGAGCAAAGATAAGATCAAATATTCTATAAATATTGAAAGGTTTGCACCAAGCTATATGTTAATAGTTCCTCAATTGGATATAGAAACGTACAATGTAATTACCCCCTACATAACTTTGCAATTTTACAAGTACAATTTAATTTTGTTTGCAGATTTTATATATTTTATATGTTTTATTTTAATTCGTACACTTTTTGCTAAAACTACGTAACATATATAATTTACATCTACATTTTTTTACAAAACACCATTTATTGATGCGCATGCGTAAATGTACCATGGCACAATATGATAAAGAATCTACGAGGAGACATTATGAGACATTTTATCTTATAAGAAATATATTTGTAATTCTGAATAAAAAGTCAAAAGACTGTAATTTGGGATAATTTATTATAAGTACTAATTAGGAAAGCCATTCAAATATAGTATGAAGAACATAATGAACTTTAGGATTTCTTTTTCCTTTATTCAGTTATTCAATTATTTTTTAAATGTGGGTTAGGTTGGGTTGGTGGGGTTTTACGTCACACTAGTGCTGCGCAATGGGCAATTGGCAACGGTCTGGAACTCACCCCTAGAGGTGGTCACTAGACATGCCAGCACAATTTTGATCCTCCTCCACCGCTTTGCTGACCCCCAGAGGTATGACTGTTTTTAAAATGTGAATATAAAAAATAATGCTTAAAAAGAGAAAAAAAAGAACTCTGTTATTTTTCTATTATTTAAATAATTGTTTTAATGCAACTGAGTTTTGAATACATGACTGAGTACTTTCTTTAATATAATGATTGCAATTCATTTCCTACAATAATTTTGCTCGACCAATTCTCTTTATTTAGTTATAGCTATTTATTGTATATATTAACTGTATATAATAAAATACAGTATTGTATTAATTAGCAAATATTTCTTTAATAAGTTGAAGAAGTACTGTATATATTAAGCTGGATTTTCGAAGAATATATATTATTCTGAAATTTTCGAACACTATCAATAAGTATTCAACACAATAAGTATTCCTTTCCCACAAGTCAAAATGAACTATCAATATTTTCGCTAAATAGACTTTTAGTTACTTAATTTCATATTGGTGAACTATTTTATAACACTCTGTGTATCGTTGAACAACTTCATAATTGAATACAATTTACATGGATTATTTGCGTACCCATTTATATGGTTTCATAATTTGAAGAATATCTCAGAAAATTCATTAAAAATCCAGAAAATACATAAATTTAAGCTAATTTTTAAAAAAAAAATGTCACCTAGTACATATAACAGAGAATTTTTTTTTTTTTACTTTACTTTACTTTGCCAACAAACTACTGCAACATATTTCCTTAATATTAGGTGTACAAATTAGTTTTAGGACACTTCGATTTTGTATCATAACAGCTATTCTAAATTAATTCAAAGGTCCCGCTCACTTATCATAGATGGCGCTTGATATGTAGTATCGAAACGTAAAGGAGTCATAAACATAACCTATAAATTCTGTAAATTAAACATGCAGACCGATAAGCTATTTATTAGACACTGCATTCGCTATGAATTCCATCAAGGAAAAAGTGTTAGGAAAGCGTGTGAATCGATATGTTCTGTTCTTGGAGACAACATTGTATCTAAAAGTACATGTGAGTATTGGTATAAGCGATTCAAAGAAGGTGATTTCGACGTTAGTGACCGTGAACGCACCGGGCCTCCTCTAAAGTTGGGCGATCAGGAACTGCAAGCGTTGCTGGATGAAAACTCTTGTCAGGCGGAGAAACAACTTTCGGAACAGCTTGGAGTAACTCAACAAACTGTTTCTAATCGTTTAAAAGCAATGGGTAAGATTCGAAAAGGAACAAAGTGGGTACCACACTTTCTGACTCAAGAAAAGAAAAACAGCCGTCGCGGCCTCATGTGGGTAAACCGGTCAAGGATACGCTATTAGCGCTTGGATGGGAAGCTGTACCACACCCGGCGTATTCACCAGACTTAGCCCCATCCGATTATCATTTATTCCGGAAAATGCAGAACGATTTGTCTGACGTGCGATTCAAAACATTTGAAGAAGTGGAAAAATGGGTCGCTAAATTTCTCACCTCGCAAGACGAAAGTTTCTTTGCGAAAGGCATCCGCGAGTTACCTGAGAGATGGCTGAAGGTCATTCAGTGCGATGGAGATTACTTCGATGAATAACTGTGTTTTACTTTTTTTTTAATAAATCTTGAATTTTTTGAAAACTGTCCTAAAACTTATTTGTACACCTAATAAAATGCACAATATAAACGTTAAAAAGAAAAAAAAACTTTCATGTATATTAAAAATGCAAACCTTATTAATCACATTTTTATCTACAAAAAACTTGCGTTCACATAAAAAAAGAGTGTCTTAAATTTTTAAAGAAAAATAAGGACATATTTTCACACAAGAAGTGCGTGACAAAACGTTATTTTTAGACTAATCTATATTCACAGTATATCCCATGCATTCATTTTTAAAGTAACATACCGTAAAGATTGAAAAAAATATAATCACGCAAATCTTAAGAACTTTAAATCAGTTATCAATACTCCTTTTACACTATAAAATTTTTTTTAGTAAAGTTACAGAAATATTATAACGACGTCTCTGTAAATTTACAAAAGTTTTCATTTAAAAATAAATAATCGAGATTCTCGTTTTTCTTCTTTCATTTTTTCATTAAATTTTCAGCGGTGTATAAATTAAAATTTCGTCTATTGAAAATGGCATTCGTTTTTAAATAAATAGAGTGTTTTTTATAAAATTTTTGTTTAAAGTTACATATACCTATAGATATGGAAATAAGTATAATTTATTCTACAACATTGCTAGAATTCACTTTCTTTCCACGTAGATTTTATATGGAATAAGTTTCTTATTATTTCATCGTAATTACACATCTTAAAAAATTGCTATGGGAAAAAAAAAAAAAAAAGGTGTGAAAAATCCGCTCCGTAATAAAAAAAAAATATTGTCATATCATATTCTATAACATACCAAAATATCTTTCTCTTTTTATAAAGATTTAAATAAATATTTTTTGTTTTCTTTTTAATGGTTCATATATCTTAATATATATTTATTTATTTATTTTTTATTTATTAACTCTAATTTTCAATGCATCAAAACTTGTAAGTATCAAAAATCATACATATACTGTATTCCAAAAATTAAAATGAATAAACAAACCTATATAAATTTATATTCAAATTAGAAAATATTTAAGTGAGTAAATCTTATTCTCTGTATACTTAAGTTTTTCATACACACATACACACAAAAAAAAAAAATGTACAGTTTCAATATTTTAATGCATCAAGAAGGTAATACTTAATTTTAAATCCTCTCATATATACCTATGATGAAAACTTTTAATGCAGCATAAATTTAAAAAATGATTATGTTATTTCTTCAAGTACTCTGCTCATAATATTCAGCCTTTCATTCGTTTTTTCTTCCTTTATTTATGATCTTTATCTAGAAGAATCACTTTATATTGATTCACTTTGTGTATGAATATACTTTGTTTCCATTAAGATATTCCTAAAAGAAAATATTTTATGCTTTCATTTAACTTCCATTATGCATTTTTCTATTGTTAATCAAATAAAAATTCAAATATCTTAATGGAAGCTTTTGATGTAACCATTCGCCTTTTTAAGAAATTCTTTTATATGTTTACAATTTAAGCACTTACATAGAATGCAGTTTCAAATGAAATTGAATTTTCCATAGAAAATAATGTTGCGTATACTGTAATTGGCGTGTATTACCTTTTATTTAAATTTTAAAAAAAATTAAACTAAAACTACATTTATTATTTTCTACTTTATAACTTGTATGGTAACTATTCTTTAAGTTTCGTTATTTTCCCTCAATTTTTAAGCATTTATAAACTTTTTTGTCAGTATGATTTAAAAATAACTATTTACTAATCAAATTTATAGATATGAATAAATTTCTTTAACTAAAATGCTAATTTATTGTTTAATGCCTTCATCAACTGGATTTGATGTTATTTTTTAGTTTAATTAACTTTCTATGTCTTTATAAATAATAAGAATTTTGATTAATTAAAGTTTATTGTTCATGAGTTGATAAAAATAAGCACGAGTGCAGGGCGCTTATTTTTTTAATATTGCACATTTACTGAACAAATATCAATATATTAACGTGTGTATCACATGACTCAGGGTTCGCGCTAGAGGGCGGGATCGCGGGAATCGCGCAATATTAAAAAAAATCCCACTTAAAAAATTTTTATATGTATGCTTTTCCCGCACTTATTTTCCCGCTTTTTTTTTTTTTTTTTTTTAATCTAATTCTTTGAACTCCACGAATTTATTTTTTCCGTTTTTAAAAAAATCGCAGATATCGCTCGTTAATAAATAGATAAATAAATAAAAATGGAGCAATCGGCGATCTAATGTTCTACAAAAGCTTCTGATTCCTAATCTTTCTGCATCCACAACATAAATGTCAATATCCATTTCAAACTTGCTTTATGAGATTCTAGAACCTGTAAATAAATACAATTGTTAAATATTTCTTGCTCAAGCAATTATTTTTTGCCCACCTCCCCCTTTATTTATCTCCATCTAGCGATCAGCAATCAAATGTTTTGCAAAAGTCTTGTTTCCCAATATTTACCCATCTGAAACATAAATTATATTTATAATATTCATTTTAAACTTACTTTATTAGATTCTAGAAGTAGAATTGAAAGAGTTTAATATTTCTTACTCTGTAATTATTTTTTTAATCCCCCCCCCCCACACACACACACACACTCTTTCCCATCTCCGGAATACGGATTGTGGTCAATGATCAATTCTAGAAACAATAAAGCAATAGAAGTGCTCAATATTTCTGACATATGTAATTATTTTTAGACCGTTAATGCTGAACATAATGAATCCATTTATTTTTTCTCAATTAAATTAAATCTTTATGGGGTGCCATACCTATACCAAATTTGTAAACATTGGGGAAATAAAGAATAGATTTTTCAGGTAAGAAAATTTTTTCAATACTCAGTTGGTTTTATGCACGTTTGAAACTAATAATTAGCTACTGCTACTTTTATATGAACGATTAATGTGCATACATAAAAATCATATTCTATATTTGTTTGAAAAATTTGTTTTACTCTTGGTGTGAAATTTTAATAAGATTTTATGTGGATATAAAAGTTATTGCCGGTATATTGAAGAATTTTTTTTTTTTTTTTTTTTTTTTTTACGCTAATGAAAAAATTCTGAAAATGCTTAATGTAGATAAAAACTATATATATAAATGTTTATGTCATCAGTTTATTGAAAGTGATGTTATCAATATTTAACTAATCATCCAATCAATGATATTAGCGAAATATTTTCAGCTAATTTCTAATTACAGCAATCACGTGTCTGTAATTTGCATATTTCTTGAAAATACTTTTTTCTGTAAAATGTAATTACTGACTTAAATTTCAAAATCTCACTTAAATTTTCAAAATCCCACTCATTTTTTTTTTTCCTTAGTGCGAACCCTGATGACTTAGCAGAGATTACTTAATATCCCAAAAAGTACAGAAATTAATTTTTCTGAAGTTCCTTTTTTGCTGCTTCTTTAAATCAAAGGAAAGTAATCTATATATTTTGAAGTCCCCTGAGTTCACTTTTGTTATTTTTATGGTGATGCACGTATGTATGATTGTGTATATGTGTGTGTATGTACGTATGTATATGAGTGAAGACAATAGCGTCTAAACATTTCGATGAATTGAATTGAAAGTTAATGTGTTATGCTATAGGCCACCATAACACGAAACCAATCGATTTTCGTGAATCTAGCCCTTATAGTTTATTTGAGGGACAAAAAGAAAATTATTTATCATTATGGCGTATGGGCTCAAATTATTTAAAACGTGATAGCATCTAAACGCCTTATTTGAATGAATTGAAAATTTATAATATATTATAAATCATCGTCACATAAATTAAATGAATTTTGCAGAATCTAGCATTTATAAATTTTTTACAGGAATACAACGAAAAATTCTTTATCATTATGACTTATAGACTCAAATTATTTGAAGTGCGGTAACGTTTAAATGCCTTATCCGATTGAGCTGAAAATTTATATCCATCTTATACTTACTATCGCACGAAATACGTAGGTTTTTGTTATTCTAGCATTTGTAGATTTTATAAGGGCACGTCTAAAAGTTTTTTGCTATTATGATCTATGGGCTAGAATTATTTGAAATGTAATAACATTAAATCAAACAACATAGTATATTGAGAAAAATACTGAGACACATTATTATAATTTTTTATTTTGTTTATTTAACGGCTTCTCTTACTTTAATTTATTTATACAACCGTTATTAACATCCAGAAAGTCGAGTTGTGTCACTCCACATTTTTTTTCTTCATTTTGTAAAAGTAGGAGATTTATAAATTTATTTATCTATTTATTTATTCGTTAAAGGACCTATATTCTGAAAACCGTCACCAATAACTCACTACGCAGTGCTAGTACGACGTTACATCAATAAATCTCAAGCAGTTTTCTAAATAGAAGAAAAGATATTCTTCCAATTAGCACAATTCTCCTTTCTCCTCTTCTATAAATGCGCTCAGAATTTAATTTTACATATCGCAAGATATTCTTCTGCTTTTGTAGCTTCATTAAAATCCATCCCTGTTATTTTAATCACCTTATTTATTGAAAATTCATTATTTCAAAAAACTATAAATGAGTATCTTGTGAACTATCAAGTTCATAAGATAAAATTTAGTGCAGTAAATTATTTAATGATATTATATTTTTAAATACTCCTGTTGCATCATAAATATCACAAATTCTCAAAATCTAAAATCGAGTTCAAATCTAAAATATATTAAAGCAAGCGTATATTACCTCATTTATTCATTTTTTATTTCTTACTTTTTTTAATGGGACATTCTTTTATTATTATTATTATTATTATCCAGTGAATAAAGATTTCTTTATTCCAAACATTTATTATATGAAGACAATGTTAGTTGAAATAAAGAAAACTGATAATCCAATTTATTTCATGACACTTTTTGTAACACAAATTCAGTCCCTAAAATATTTCAGTGTTTTTTTTTTTTTTTTCTTTTTTTTTTTTTTTTTTTTTTCTTTTTCTTATCCGGTAAATAAATATTTCTTTATTCCAAATATTTATTATATGTAGATGATGTTAGTTGAAATAAAGAAAACTGATAATGCAATTTATTTAATAACTCTTCTTGTAACATGAATTCACTCCCTGAAATATTTCTAAATAAGACAATTCTTAAATTCTATCATTTACAGTTTTTTTTTTTTTTTTTTTTTTTTTTTTTTTTTTTTAAATAAGTACTCTGTATCATATAGAAACATTATAATAATGTTTTTTTTTTTTTCTTTTTTCCAAATAAATCTGTTTATTTCCCTAGGGAAATTTTAAGTAGAAGACTTATTTTATAGCTTTAGATTGTTTTTATTCTGTATTTTAGTACGACTGATAGACTAGAATCTGAAAAAAAGTAATGGAAGTTTTCCAGTGACGTATCCAGGATTTTATTTTGTGGAGGGCTGAGTTAAGTTCTATAATGTTTCATAGTGTACAGAAATCATGCATATTACACTTAATCTTTAATTTTTAATACTTTCCACAAAATTTCGAGAGGGCTGCAACCCATCATCCCCCCCCCCCCCCCTGGATACGCCACTGAAGTTTTCAATAAAATCATAATTAAAGGTGCCTCAATGATTATAATAGGAAATAAGTGACAGTAAAGTTCTTCAAAAAATGTTTTTGGGTTAATCATAAGTGGGAGATTTGATTGCTGGAAAAGAGCCAGAATTATCAGCCAATTTGAATTTTAAAAAAATTTCGGTTATATTTGATTGTTAACAGTTATATGTATTTCAAACGGATACATTCTAGCCAAAATTTTAGACGAATAGAAATTTTAATTATTTAAATCTATAGAAATTTAGAGTATTCTTTATAGGAAATAAAGTGTTAATAATGTCTATCATATTAAGTTCTAATAAAAAAAAGTCTTAAATAGAAAGACAGAATTTTTTTTTATCGTATCTTTACTTAACGATAAATATAATTAAAGTTTGATATTGTCGACCTTTAAATTGCTGTGCTGTTGCTTTTAAATATGAACCATTTCGTCGGATTATTTTGTTTAAAAACAATTATCCAACATTTTTTTTCATATTTCTACTCAAGTATGCTTACTTTTCTGCAAACTAATGCGATGTTATTGTTGCATTAGCAACCAAGTGATACATACGACTTCTCTGTGACATGCCTTCAGGTTTAATGATCGGTGTATGGAAAAACAAAAATGACTGTTCTGCCACATAATCAGATAATTTCATATTCGAGAGGAGTATCAAACATTTGGGTTTTTATCCTAACGCTCTACTAAGACTTTTCGTTTGGTTTAGGGGTGTCACTCTATGAACAATTTTTGCTCACTGGGTTTCACTTGACCGAGATCTACGGCTTAAAATGTATTCTAAATGACAATGAACATGCATGCCTGATCCAATATTCAAACTCCTAATGTTTTGGAATGTTCACCCGAATGTTCCAAGTTCAAATCCTGTCGTGGTTGATTTTTGCTCTTTTAAAAACTAATTAGAACTTACAAAGATGAATAGCATTACAATTTTTCCATGTCCTGTATTGACTACTCTCCAGTTTCTCGTATATCGAACATGTATTCCATAAGATTAGGAGTCGGTTGAGTGCCTTTCCTGCAGTACAAAATAAAAAAAAAATGTGTTTTTCAATTACAAGTGAATGATTCATATTGCAGTTGCTCATAATATGGACATTTGTTTCAATCTCATTAATTGTATAGATAAAAAGTAACGCTTGAGAAACAAAATTAAATTATTTCGAATGTATTAAACCGGATTTTAACTGAAGCAGCAACCGTAAGATGGGGAAATGTTTCATGTGTATTCGTGCTACCAGATAAATTTAAAATGACTAGTTCTAGATACTGTGTGTTATTGATGTCATGTTTATCAAGCCATTGAATCTTGTATATCATTTAATTCATAAAGTTAGAACAATATTTTTAATTTATCGATTTTTAAACAAAAAGCTTTTCTCTAACTCTGGCGAATTTCTTATGTACAATGTATGATCTGATTTTAAATACTCTTGCAACCTTGCACTGTTTCTTTCAGATAGAATAAAGTATGTTAGTGTGTTTGTCCATGTAAGTTTGTGTATATATGCTTGAGCTCTTCAGTAAGTGTATTTAGATAATTATATGAAACAGTAAAATTGAAATAAGAAAGTTTTTAGTATAGCGTATTATTACGTATTTGTCTGAATGAATGAAATTTCACTGCAACTGTAGCTTCAACAAAAGACAGCGAAACATTTAACAAGGGTTTATATATTTATATCAGACATGGCATCAAGCAAAGTAAAAATATATAATTAGTAATATAATGTACAAATATAATACGGTATGTCCCTCACACGACTTTCTCTTTCCTAGATTTCAATATTAAAAGGACAGCTTTCAAATTATGGAGTAATACAAAATTGTATAAGAACCTAATTTAAAAGCAATTTAAAATAGGTTCAAGAAAAATTCTATTTGACATAAAAGTCTGTTTGAGGAGAATTGCAATTTCCATTAAACCTCTTTTTAAATATAGTAAGTACATTTATTTAATATATATATATATATTCAAGACTGTTATTAAATTTTAAAGTTTCTTCCAAATTGTTCAAACAGTTTTTCCCGCAACACTCCTTCAAACTTACCAAACTTGATCAAATTGCTTCCGACAATTATTTATTTTTAAGTTATGCTCATTACACACATGCATACATATAACCATTAAAAAGTTTGTTTTTGAATTCAGATTATCTCTAAACGCTATGTAGTAAAAATAACAGAACTGAAAATGAAACTTAAAAAATTACTTCGTCCACGGTATGAGTATGAGAAATCATTTTTCGTTTCTGAGAAATTTTCGTCGACACAGTTAAATGTAGAAAAGCATTGCTATCAGTTTCATTCAGTAAAAAAGAATGCTTTCACTTAATTTTGAGTATACCTGTATGATGTCATTAAGTTATATACACACCACATTAGGTACTTAAATTTAGCCCTATATGAAAACACCTAACACAACATGAAACGCATTTCCAGTAATTTCCATGTGTAGCCCAAAATATCCAAATTCCTTAGGATGTCCCTGTAAATGAATGATGAATGATTTCCAAATCCTATTCTACACAAAACATGATTTTATGCATATAAAAATATATGCTCATTTCATTTCGTTTAGTGCAGCCTATGAGTGTTAAACAGTACCTGCCAGACATTTCGCCAACGGACGTAATGTATTTAAATTTTCTTGGATATATCTGTACACGAACTACTTGGTTGATCTCAACGAAAAGTCTAATGTAGCATCCCTATAGTGTGATACAGATGCAGAATATCAAGTTTAGAATTCCAGCTGCTATTTGTTCTTGGGATATGCTGATAACAGACAAACACACAAGCGAACCTCACACTTATTTTTCGGGTTCAGGGCACCTCAAATCGTGTAAATATAACCAAAACGTAATTTCAAAAATTTTACCCCAAAACAACACTTTAACTACCTTATATAAGTAAAAGAAATAAAAATGCCAAATAAAAAATAGTTTAAATGCTAGATACATAGATTTATCATGTAAAGTGTGTTTTTTACTTTCTCTTACCCATAAGGTAGAGAAAGTATTGTTTTAGGGTCAAATTTTCGAACGCGAGATTTTGTTATATTTACACGTTTTGAGGTCCCCTGAATACGAAAATCATGTTTTTAGCAAATGGTCTGTGTGTCTGTGTGTCTGTGAGTCTGTGTGTGTGTCTGTGTGTCTGTGTGTCTGTGTGTGTGTCTGTCTGTTATCAGCATATCTCAAAAACAAATTATGGTAGAAAGTTCAAACTTGGTATTCTAAATGTGTATCATATAGGGATGCTACAGTAAGCTTTTCGTTAAGATCAAGCAAATGGTTCGTGTACAGGGAGAATCAAGAGAATTCTAATACATTACGTCTATGGGGGAAATTGCAGGTAAGTAGAGTTTAACGTCTATAGACTGCACTAAACCAAATGAAACGAACATATATTTTTTGTAATAGAGATAGTTAACTGGGAAAATATTTTTGTGTATGTAGGAGCCTCACCTCCCCCCCCCCTGGGGGGGAAGTCCCCCCTCGAGGGGAGTAAATTTTCATGATGGGTATCATTCAAAAGAGCTTGCAAATACCTTTAAAACGAATGGTTGAACTATAAATCTGTGATAATTTAAAACAAAGTTATAGATTTTTTTTAATTTTAACGAAAAAAAAACTTAGAAAAAAAAATCGTATTTTTTTTTTTTTTATACATATATTGAGAGTAAAATGGACTTTTTTTGGATATTTAGTGTTACACTGCCTCTCTAATATGGAAATCGTCTGCATTATCATAAAAAATAATTCTTTTAAATAATAATTTTAATAAATTATTTTTTAAAAACAGAATTATTTTTTAATAACCGAATTAAATTCTATATAAATGTAGGTAGATTAATAAAACGGGGGGTTGAGGGGGGCGGTAGCCCCCCTCACACAGAACTAATTATCTTTAAAACTCTTCTGAAGCCTAATTTGAATTGTTTAGCATAGGTTTACATGACAGTTCTCGTTATCTTACCTCTTTATCTGCAAACTGTATTTATAGTATTAAATTTCAGGGTAAGAGAAAGTCGTGTGAGTGACACACCAGATTATTACATTAAAATTAAAAATTTCGTCTCCTTACATATTAAAACGTTTTATATGAAATTCAGAAAATTATTATGTAAATTTCAGCACTAAAAAGTATCATGTAAAATTACTTTTCATAAAATTGTTATTATTTAATTTCTTGAAGGGAAGAGAAAAATTCCTCATAAAAATGTATCCTTTTTTTTTTTTTTTTTTTTAATTTAATTTAAGAAAATATATTTTCTTTAGTTCATTTTATAATAAGGTTATTCTGATCAAACATCCAATGAAGCGTAAAAGAATGCATACAGGAGAGTATATATTATCAGCTCCTCTCCCAAGAACATAGTTTTGTTCAAATATATCCAGCAAGATATGCTTATTAACACTAAGAAATCTCTCCTCTTTTGTCATTGATTAACTATTCCGTCACTGTTAATAATTCGAAAGTTCTGAAGCCAAAATCATGAATATCCTTTTAGTTAGACGTGATAAGATAGGTGATTAATTACTAAAAAATTTCTTCCATTAAAGGAAAGGACTTGTGACAGTTTAACATTTTAAAACTTTTCCATAAAAGACAGAGATTTTTTTTTTTTTTTTTTTTTATGCTGATTAGATTTTTCAGTTTGTTTCATCAGATATAATTTTTGTTGTTCCAGTTAAAACTAAAGTTCATTGTCAATTTTTTTATTGTAATGTATTATAGTTTAAAAAAAAAAAAAAAAAAAAAAAAAAAAACGTTAAAGTTGTAGGAAAATCATGTTGGAATTGTGCTTTTTTTAATTATTAAACTTTCATGCAGTTTCAAATAAATTTGGGCTTTTCATATAAAATAATGGTGTGTATGCTGTAATTTTGTGTAATAAAAAAACTTTTTATTTAGGTTGAGAAAAAGAAACTAAAATACTTTAAAATAGTAAAATTTACTATTCTCTACTTTATTATTTCTGTTACAGCTAATAATTTAGGTTTTACTATTTTTCTTACATTTTTATTTTTATTTTTTTTTTCTTTGAATACTTAGTTTCGTGCTTTAAAAATAAGTCTCACAAATCAAATTTATCGATACAAATAACTTTTTTTAACTTAATAATTGATGATTTATTGTTGAACATCTTCAACTATTTTTCGCTTAATAACCCTTTCATTGCTTATTGAATATTCAAAATTTCATGAACAAGCATCATAAAGTACACAAATATGTAATATTTGCTTCTAATTGATTAAATAAACGTAGTTCTTCATGATCTGATAAAATTAAGCTTGACTACAGAGTGCTTACTTTGTAATTGTGCACATTTGCTAAACAACTATTAATATAGTAAGAGTGTAAATCACATGACTCAGCAATTGTTGCATGGAAATTAATTTTCTTTTTTTTTAAGTCTCTTCTTTACTGGTCCGTATCTTACAAAACATAGAGAGAAATACATCTAAACTTTGTGATTTAATGGAGCTATTGCAAACGGAAGGTTTCCGCACAATGTTTGAGCCGATTTTTAAATTGAGCCAATTTTGTAGGCTCAAATCGTCTCAACGCCCAGAGTAATAGAAGTTGGGGTACGAGCGTTTTTTCTGGCTAGTCATGAAAAGTTGTTTGTACGAGCAGTTTCTCCTACGTTGATAAACCAGTTAGAAGAAAGCTCATTGAAATTAGAGTAAAAATGGGCTGAAAATAAATTTACGTGAAAAATTGTCCTTAATAGCATTAGATATTGCCGGAATAATGACTAACCTCAATTATTAAGTACCATGTGGTGGAGAATATGTTAAGCGCTTCTTGTTTGAAATAATTTTAAATAAATGGAATGGGTTGTTCTGTCATTACTTTTTATTTTTCATAATCCATTAATAAAAAGTTGCATTGGATGATTTTTTTTTCATATATTTTTTTAAAACTTTCTCTGTGACTCTTTAATTCAAATTTCTTTCACTTCAGAAATATTATTCAATCTTTTGTTAAACTGTTCTTTTTGTTAGCTTGAAAAAAAAACACAGTTTCATTAGAAAAACTTTGCGAGTGTATTTAAACAATTAAATAAGAAAAAAAATCATTATATTTATTATGACATTAGTAAAACTACCTAAGTTGTAAAACTTTAAATTTTTCGTCTCAGAGTAGACAAGATTCACGTCCTAGTTTATCGGTAGGGGTGAGGATAATACTGGTTTATGAAACTGGGAGATTTATTTGTTTTTTCGTTAAAAGATCCATTTTATAAAAGCGATCACCAATGGGCCATTAGACAACTGTAATGAAACGTTAAATCAAGTCAAACTCAAACCTTTTACGAAAGAGAAAAAATCACAACATCTAACTAATCGCAACTACTTTTTTCTTCTTTTTTTATAAACACAACAAATATTGACTTTTAGATGTCTGAAAATGGTCAAATATCGCGAGATAGTTTTTTGCTTCTGAAGTTTCATCAATATCCATCCGCATTATTTTATTATTCTGACTTGCTAAAATTCGTTAATTTCCTTAACTATCAGTATGAAAACCTAATTTTTAGAAGTAATTTTAAACTAAAATTATAAAAATAAACTTAAAAAAAATTCCCATTATTTTTATTGGCTGATATTTACTATAACTTGCAATTTTATTGGACACAGCCACTGAAAGCAAGGACCTATTTTTTTCTGATGGTGGTGTAACTAATATTATCAAACCTGTTGGCAAATTCAGATAAAAGGTTTTGGCGGTCATAAATATGTTCTGATTGTATTGCTTATATTATAAATATTTTAACTATAATATGAATAAACATTAACATTAAATTAACTAATATAAAATATATATTTTCAGAAAATATTTCAGTAATTCACCAAAAATTCAAATTGTATTACTGAAACAATTCACCAGATTATATATGTTAAAGATTAATCATATTTATACACATACAAAAACATTTTTTACCTCAGACATTTATTTCTAATTTCATATTATAAATGTGGAAATATGGGGAAAAACTTCCTTATGATTCCCAAAGATTTGTCTCTGATGTCATTACAACGAGATGATATGACGCACGCGTCGAATAAAATAAGTTCAAAATTCTTTTCCAGGAATCCCTGTCAACGCAAAAGAATTCTTGTTCGTCGTTCATTTCAGGGTTAAATTATTTCTTTTTTCCCTTTTTATCTCTCATACAAAAGCCTGTTGGATATCAAACTGTCAAAAAGAAAAAATATGTATTGGCTAGTCGTCGAATATTATTTATCATCCAATTCGCTCGGGAAAAAACTGATATTCGTTCAATTCTAAATGAAAATTGTGCTAATTTTACAATCAGGCTATAAGTTTTTACTTATTTTTTAAGTATATAAATAAATTTTTAAATTTGAAAAAAAAGCACTATTTATTGGAAAGTATCAAGTTAAGTTGTAAGTTAACTTTCAAAACTCCTATTTTTTACTGTTTTTGTTTGATCGCTAATTTTTTTCATCAACTTACTTTTTTATAAACGGCATAAAGACTAAGATCATGACTCAACAAATATTTACTTTGCAAAACAGTATTAGGTGCACATCTTTTAAATATCAATTATTGCTACCGCTTGAATAATTTTACTGCCGACTGTACGCAAAAACGTGATTACATTTATCTAAATTCACCCTACTTTTAAAACATCTGAATTTCAGCAGCTATTAAAAAATGTTTAATATAGCTATTACGGGCTTTGAATTACTTCTAAAATTTTTATTTCATTTTTTATATATGAAAATAAAATTGCTTTTAATTATAAAACAAATAAAAAAAGGAAGCGAAGAAGGCCAACAAATAGCTGGATGGATGATATAATAAAAGAGATAAGAGATAGGGGTCTGGAGAAGGAATGGACCCTGGACCAAACACTATGGAGCAGACTTCTTGCGGATTTTGTCTGAAGGCGACACTTGATGCCATGAACCGAGTTTATGTATATATATATATATATATATATTTATTTATTTATGTGTGTGTGTGTGAGAGAGAGAGAGAGGAAATGTCACAGCTAATTTTTGGTGCATAAATTTGTTTCCTGCACAATATTTACTAATGTTTAGCCAGAATTTAATTGAAATTTAAGAGTTTTTAGAAAACGCTTGATACTAGGTGACCATAATTTAAGTATCTCTATTTAGAGATAATTGTAGCTTGATTGAATAATCAAAATGACGCTAAAACTAGCAGAGGATACTGGGGTAGTAAGCGCAGTTTTTAGTTATTAATTTTTAATTTGTATTTTCAAGTTTTTTAATCAAATTTAACTGCACCTGTAAACCTCAGATATTTGTTGATATGCAGAAGTTTTGAGTTTGTAGTTTTCGCAGTTTATGTTTAACCGAAGCTATAAGTAAGAGAAAAAATGTTTCCCGACGTATACAGCCTCGGGGCAAGTTAAATATAATTTTAATATGTACTTTAAAGTATACATTTTCACAAGAGAGCAATCAATAATAAATGTAACTAACAGAGGATGTAACAGAAATTTCAAACAAAAATTTCGAGGTTTTTCCTTAATCTATCCTATTTAATGCATGCATGATATAATTCTAGCATAAATTCAAATGATTAAGCAGATACAATTAAAGGATTTTATAGAGACAACGTTAATAAACAAGCTTATTTTTGATTCAAATGTATCATCGAAATATCACTAAATTTAAATGACTTGTCGACAGGCAACATAAACAAAATCAAACCACTCTTAGTTTACTGGTTTATAACTGGATATTGTATAAACGGAGTAAGAAATATTAGACATATTTATTATGTATCTACTAAACATATTATTAAATCTACATATAACCAAATTATAACAAATCCATGGTCATTTTATTTAGAATGCTTGAAGTCAATATGTATGTATATATATATATATATATATATATATATATTATTATTATTATTATTATTATTATTATTAAATAAAAAATAACAAAAATAAATATTGAGTTTGAACTGAATAAGATGTTTGTATTGAAATTAGTAGCTTGTTTGTATTTTAAGGTATGCCTCCCCCTAGCGGAAATTTTTTTGATTTACTTTTGCGCATTTTTTGAGCGCATTCTTTGAATTGTCTATATACAAATTTCCGGCTCCATCCGCATTTTAGTTACAGCTACAAAGAGCATTGAATAGGTCATGTTTAATATTAGCCACCCTATACTTATAGGCGACATAAACAAAATCAAACTAAATTTAGTTTACTGGTTTAAAACTAAACTTAATAGAAATGGAGTGCTAAATATTTTGCATATTTATTATGTATCTACTAAAAATGTTGTTAAATATAAATATAACTAAATTACAACAAATTGTTTATTATTCTATTTTGAATACTTGAAATCAATAATTAATCCAAAAATACTCGAATGCTGTTAGTAAAAACTTAAACAATTACAGTTTTTCATATAGTGTTATTTATCAGATTCAGTTTTGTTCTCATTAGTATAACAATGATTTCATATAAACTAACATTTTTAATCACAAACCAAGTTTTCTTCATTTAATTTCAGTTGCATTTTTTTCTCTCTCTTTAATCAAATTATCTTGACTTATTGTGCTCCACTTACCTTATTTTTAATTCAATTCACTTATTTTTGTCTTTTATACTAATTGATTTTCACATCACAGTTCTTATTTCACATCATTTGTATCGCTTGATTTTAATCTTCTTATTTCGTTTTTGATGTTCTGTAAAATTAAAAAAAATTCTTTATGCTAAAAATGATTCGAAAATTTTTTTTAAGGGGCGTGCATTGTTTTTTAAGTTGCGCATAAATATTCAAAATATGTACTTACCAATAGCCGTATTCTTTACTGAAAGATTATTGTTGTGATTAAATATATATATATATTATTATTCATTTTAAATTTTTAATTCATTAGTTTTGCTTTTCGTGTAGTTATTTTAAATGAATATTAACATAACAACATAATTTTATTAAACTTTAAAAATAAGTTTTTTTTTTTTTTTTTTTTTTTTATCAAAATCTAATTTGTGAATGTAAATTTAAGTATAATTAGATTTTATAAGTTGACAAGGGCTTGGATGCTGAAAAATAAGCTTACATGTTTTAATAAGCTTTCTAATAATTGTTTTCATGCTAAAAGATTTCATCGCATGTAGAATTACTTGATCACTTAGCATGAAATTTTTAAATTACATGTCATTATGAGCTTCGACCTCAGCTGGTGTGAAAAAAATTTAATTACGATCACGCCCACTGGTTGTCGAAAGTAATTTAATCCTTAATTTAAAAAGATGGGATGTTGAAATATGACGCTTTTCGTTCGTTTTATTATGATTTTGTTTACTACAAACTGTTTTCTTGAAAAGAAAAATTTCATCAAATGAAAAAGAAATAAGTAGCGAAAAACTTTTTGTATTAAACAGTCTTACTTAAAAAACAAGGAATAAAAACAATGCAGTTCGCATTAATTATTGGCACTTTCCAACTATACATACTCGTCACATCGTATGACCTTAAACA
The DNA here is from genome assembly GCA_963930645.1 of Salticus scenicus. Lineage (NCBI taxonomy): Eukaryota > Metazoa > Arthropoda > Arachnida > Araneae > Salticidae > Salticus > Salticus scenicus. Next base: position 226,765,900 of record OZ005654.1, read on the forward strand.
TTGTTTACTAGGTTATCACGCAACAGAATGATAAAAAGGAAAAAAAAAATAAATTATTTGAATCTGTATTAACTGTTTAACGTTGTCTGAAAGTGTTAAAAACACTTAATACTAAAGGAAAAACAATTTAAGCATTTCCAATTGTAGCCCTTAATGTGTCTGAATATTTCAGTGCAGGCCTGTAAATCTGAACGCTAAACAGACCATATTCTATATAAAACGTTTTTTTTAAGAATTTTAACAATAAATGTCAATTTCGTTATGATTTTTGCAGTAGAAAGTTATTTAAATATAATTTATAAAAAATACCTCTTACAAAACACAATACATTGGCTTTCTGTTCTGTGTCCCTGCATATACACCATTTATGCTATTAATGCTATATTAAGTAAAAAAACATTCCTTAGCAGACTTCAATATCATATATCATTTTGAAGAAATTCTTAAAATATTTACCGATACTGCAGGCGGGCAAATGGACATATAGACAGATGGCCCGGAAGACAGACAGATAGAATAAATCAAATAATAATAACGGTTAATCATTTTTAGAGAGTGTTTAAAACGCTTAACAATAATGAAAATTCAATTCCATGAATTTCCAAATATATTTTTTACTGCATGCAAATATTTCTGTGTGATTCGTAAATCTTAATGTCAAATATACTATACACTATTTTTGTGCATATGAATAACAAATGTCAATTTCATTGAGATTTGTGCAAAATAAAGTTATTAAAATATAGTTTACAGAAATACCACTCATAGAACGCAACGTTTTCTAATACTTTTAGATGTGCCTGTGCACAAACCATTGGTGTTATTTACTTCATTTCAGTAGGCAACATCCGACAGTGAACTTGAATAACATGTATCAGTTTCAGTACAGAAGTCAGAGCGTAGACAGACAGACAAGCCGAAGTCATAAGCACTTTTCGTCTTTGTTGGAAAATGTTTAAAAAATCTTCAAGAAAATACTTTTTTTTTTTCCCCTTTTTAGATGCCAGAAAAAAAACTGGACTTTCTTTCGACATTTAGTGGCATAGACCTCTGCGTTGAAAATCTTCTATATTTATCACGAAAAATAATTTTGTGTAATAATAATTTTAATAAGTAATTTGTACTGCTTGAATTTGCATAGGAAAATGCATAATAAAGTTTTGTGATGACATCATATACCAGTGTTAAATGAAGGTGTTAGATATGTAACCGTAACTGTATATATATATGTAAGATATGTAACCGTAACCGTAACTGTATGAATAAGATGTAACCGCCACTGTGTGGCAACAGTGAGATTGACTGCAGCTGCTCTTGAATAAAGAAGCAACAGATATAACATGGCGCAGCCGAGCGTCGAACCAGAACTGTTCCGAAATTAATTTTCGAATAAATCCTGAATGGATTCTTTAAAAGTTCCAAGAGGTTTGGACCTCTCCGGTAATATCGCCGAAGCATGGCGTAAGTTTCGACAGAACTTTGAAATTTATTTAAAGGCAGGAGGCCACACGGAGAAAAATGACGACGTCAAAGTAGCAATATTATTAAATTGCATTGGTGAAGATGCCGTCGAACTCTATAATACATTTGAGCTAACAGATGAGCAGAGAAATACCTTAGCGGATGTCCTGAATGCCTTTGAGAACTATGCAAATCCACGCAGAAATGTTGTGATCGAACGCTATGTATTTAATAGCAGAAATCAAGAACAGTTTGAAAACTTTGATGAGTTTCTAACAGATTTAAGAAAACTAATAAAATTCTGCGAATATGGAAATTTATCTGACAGTATAATTCGGGACCGCATTGTAATTGGAACGAAAGAAAAACAGCTTCAAGAACGTCTATTAAGAGAATCGAATCTAACACTCCAAAAGACGATTGACATTTGCCGAGCAGCAGAAATAAGTAAAAAACAGTCTGAAGTAATACAGCGGAAATCAGAAGTAAATATTCTAAACGAAACGAGTACTGTAGCAGACGCTGTGTCTCTAATAGGAAAAAATAAACAAGCAAAAAATAAGACTTCGAACAATTCGACGTCGCGAACGCAGACAGCTGCTGGAAGTGAAAATAAAAAAGAAAACATTTATCTGTGTAAAAAATGTAATTATAATCATGTTAGAGGAAAGTGCCCAGCTTTTGGAAAAAGATGCAAAATTTGTGATAAGTTGAATCACTTTGCTAGTGGGTGTAGAAATAGGTTTAACTCCAAGAGAATTAATAATATAGAAAAATGTATTTTTGTAGATTCAGTGCTGTGTGCTAAGGATTCCAGCTGGATACAGTCGTTAAAGGTAGGAAATAAAATCTTATCAGTTAAATTAGATACTGGTTCGTGTGTAAATATAATACATAATGATTTACTTAAATCGCTAAAATGTGATTATTCCATAAGCCCTACTGAGATTATTTTAGAAGCGTATGGTGGTAATTTAATTAAACCCCTAGGTATAGTTAACTTAGAGTGTAAAATGAATAATTGTACTAAATATCTAGATTTTATTGTTGTAAACTGTAATAATTATTCTAAAACATTGTTAGGATTACCTAGTTGTATTGAATTGGGTTTGATTAAAAGAGAAAAAGTAGATTCTACTGAAATAAAAAATAAGGATGAATTTATTGAGAAAAATAAAGATGTTTTTCAGGGGTTAGGAACATTTAATTTAATGTGTTCTATTAAAATTGATGGTAATGCCAAGCCAGTAGTTAAACCCCCCAGAAGGATTCCAGAATCCTTAAAACCAAAATTAAAAGAGAAATTAATTGCTCTTGAAAAAGATAAAATTATAAGTAGGGTAGAGAATCCAGATGGATGGATTAATAATTTAGTTATAGTAGAGAAACCTGACAAGTCAATTCGAATATGCTTAGATCCACAGGATCTTAATAAAGTTATTAAAAAAGAATGTCATTTAATACCAACGATTGAAGAATTAATGCCTAAGTTATGTAATAAATCTATGTATAGTGTGTTTGATTTAAAGGATGGATTTTACCAAATTAAATTAGATGAACCTTCTAGTAAATTATGTCAGTTTAGTACTCCCTTTGGTTGTTTTAAATTTAACCGCCTTCCGTTTGGTTTAAATATTGCACCTGAATTGTTTCAAAAAGCTAATGAAAAAAATTTTGGTGATATACCTGGTGTGATTATTTATTTTGATGATATGTTAATTTGTGCAAATTCTGAAAAGGAGCATGATGAAATTGTTCTTAAAGTATTAGAAAGAGCAAGAAAATTAAATGTAAAATTTAATCCTAAAAAGTTACAATATCGCGTTAATGAAGTTAAGTATTTGGGTCATGTATTTAATAAAAATGGAATTAAACCAGACCCTGAACAGGTTAAAGCTGTAATGAATTTACAGGCACCTAGTAATAAAAAAGAGTTGCAAAAAACTTTAGGATTAATTAATTATCTAAGGAAATTTATTCCTAACATGTCAGAGATAACTGCTCCTTTGAGGGAATTGCTCAAAACATCTGTAGTATTTGATTGGTTACCAGTGCATACAAAAGCTCTTAATGAACTTAAAGAAAAAATAAGCACAGCTCCTGTACTTGGTGTTTTTGATTCTAATAAACAAATTGTATTGCAATGTGACAGTTCTAAAAGTGGACTAGGGTGTTGTTTGTTACAAGAGGGACAACCGATTTCCTATGCATCACGTGCTTTGTCTGAGGCTGAGCAGAACTATGCACAAATCGAAAAAGAGTATTTAAGCATAGTATTTGCTACTAAAAAGTTTCATAATTATATTTATGGTAGAAAAATAACTGTTCATACTGATCATAAACCCTTAGTGTCAATTCATAATAAAAGTGTTGTAAATGTTTTATCTAGTAGGTTACAAAGAATTAAATTAAAGTTACTTAAATATGATCTTGATGTCTCTTATGTACCAGGTAAGCAAATGTATGTTGCTGATCTATTATCTAGATCTTATCTTAATGAATATGATACAGATGAGTTTTTAAAAGAAATTGTTCATTGTGTAAAAGCTACAAGACATATGCATCTAACTGATAGAAAATTAAATGAGTTTAAGAAATGTACCTTAAAAGATCCAGTATTAAATAAATTAGTAACTTATTGTAAAAATGGTTGGCCTAACAGTAAAAAAGATGTTACAGAAAATGTAAGATTTTATTATAAGTTAAGACAAGATCTTTTTGAAGAAGATGGAATAGTCTTTTATAATGGTAGAATAGTTGTTCCTGTTGATCTTAGAAAAGAAATGCTTAATAAAATTCATGATGGACATTTCGGAATAGAAAAAAGTAAATCTAGAGCTAGAGTAATTTTTTATTGGCCTAATATGGGAAATGATATTGAAAATTTAATTTCTAAATGCTCTGTTTGTGAAAAGTACAGACCAAAAAATTGTAAAGAACCACTCATTTCACATGACATTTTGTCATTACCGTTTGAAAAAATAGGGTGTGACATTTGTGAATTTAGGAAAAATAATTACTTAGTCATAATAGATTATTTAACTAAGTGGTTAGAAATTGTTCCCTTAAATAATAAGCAAGCAGATGAAATAATTGGGAAATTAAAAGTGATATTTAGTTCGCATGGAATTCCTAAAATTCTAGTCGCAGATAACATGCCCTTTAATTCGTATCAATTTAGAAAGTTTTCATCAGAATGGGATTTTGAAATCGTAAATAGTAGTCCGAGATACCCGAAATCAAACGGTCAAGCCGAAAGCGGTGTAAAAATTGCTAAAAATATGTTGAAAAAATGTTATGAGTCTAATCAGGATATTAACAGTGCGCTCCTAGAATATAGAAATACGCCCATAAAAGGGTTAAATTTTTCTCCCGCTCAAGCCTTAATGAGTAGACGAACACGAACTAAATTACCAATAAATAGAGAATTATTAAAGCCAGAACTCCAAACGAACATCAGAAATAAAATTGTAAATAAACAAAACTTAAGTAAATTCTATTATGATAGAACGTCTAGACCCTTATCGGAAATTTCAAATAATCAAAATGTTTTGATTCGTTCTGGAAATCAGTGGGAAAGAGGCATAGTTATTAAAAGAGATAAAAACCCTAGAAGCTATTGGATAAGAAATGAAAAAAATAACATTTTAAGAAGAAATAGAATTGATTTAAAACCTTCTTATAATGAGACAATTTTTGAACAGGATTTTGAAGTGACTGGTTCTACTTCTACTAACAAAGACTCTGTAAATATTAATTTGAATGGTAATGGTTCTAATAATGATAATTCAAAAAAGAAATCGGACTCTAAACAATACATTACCAAATATGGTCGTATAATTAAGCCCCCTAACCGGTACGGGGTAGTAAATAAGTAATTGTTTTTGTAACAAAGTAAGTGTTCTTGTGTATTTGTTTGTTTATATTTGTATCTTCCTTTTTTTTAATTCATGGTGTAAATATCTTAATAACATTTTTTGTGTGTCATTCTTTGTAAAAGGGGAGATGTTAGATATGTAACCGTAACTGTATATATATATGTAAGATATGTAACCGTAACCGTAACTGTATGAATAAGATGTAACCGCCACTGTGTGGCAACAGTGAGATTGACTGCAGCTGCTCTTGAATAAAGAAGCAACAGATATAACAAACAGATATAACAGAAGGTATTTAAATATTCATGTTCAGTTCAGTTTATTATGTTCTATTTCATTTATTAAACTCATGAAATGAAAAAACTATATAGCAATTATACAAATTTTGTAAATAACAAAATAGGCCATTAAATTTATTGTAATAAAAAAAAGGCCCTATCTGGCAACAAGGGGCAATCATTATCAACCAGTGATTATGACGCAGTACTTTTCCTGTGAAACACGCGATTTTTACAGCATGATGATTAACTTCAAGCAGCTTTTGGACGATCACAATGTTTTACGAATGATTGTACACACAAGTAAATTTTACACAAAAGTATACTGGTACAGTATGTTTGGAGTTTTAAGATTTCTGTTAATGACTAACTTTTATGTGGATGCATTTCATTAATCTTTGCGCATTATCTGCCATAACTGGAAAACAAACAATCTTGCTTGTCACTCTGGTTTAAGCAAATAGCGCATCTATTGTCTTAAAGATTTTTTTTTTTTTTTTTATCTTAAGAAAATCTAAATACCAATTTACATTGATAGTAGCATTTTATCTTAAAGTAATACAATTAATATGTAAAGAAATAGTTGACTTGCCTAAACTTAAAACTTTGATAATAACGAATTATCTTCAATGTAAATAAAATGTCAAGTGACAGTCACCGAAAAAATTAACTTCAGTAATTTTGCTGTAAATAAATTTAGAAATATATATATATTTCTTACGCGTTTATCACCATAATATATATATATGTATATATATATATATAATGAATCCTTAACTTAGACATTTATAATTTTTATTCTTCAGTTGGTCTTTGAATTAATTTTCAGGAAGTTTCTTTATTTAAAATTTGTTTTATAAAATATCGATTTCAAAGTTCTCACAAAATTTCGGTCATACTACTTATATCTAGGGAAAACCCTATTACAAAATTTTATGTAAAAAAAAAACTACTTTTAAAAGAAGATTAAATTTTCTATATGTCTTTGTGATATCCGTAGAATACCTACAAACTGGAATAAAGTTAGTGATCACATAATGAAAATTAATAAAAAATTTAAAATTAGAAAAATATATGATAATTTCTATTACAATTAATTATTTTTTATAATAGACGCAATTTTTATAATATTTTTGCTCTTTAATTTTACATTGTTAAGTTATGAAAACAAAATGTCAAATTCTAAATCAAATAAAGTTATCTGGGGAGTTTTTTACACTAAGAAACTTCATTCTAAAGGTTCAAATAAAAATATGATATAAAAATAGATAAACACTTTATAGAATAAATGGGACTATTTTACTTTTCTGGGCTATGATAAATAGCCTTCAAAACTTAGCGCAGGAAGTATTTCTGAAGAGAACAGCAAAAAATAAAGCAAAATATGGTTTTTGATATGATTTATCGCTTCCTTACTATATTCTCGCCATTATTCTCCATACCACATATATATATATATTTTTTTTTCGTGTCATGCAAATTGTTACTTTTTATATCAGTGTGTTACATAGTATAAAATGAAATTATGAAAATATATCATAAAGTAAAAGTAATTATGTAAGCTTTCTCAAATTCTTCAACAATTACTTTCTTTAACATTTTTTCCTCTTTGAGTAGAAAAATTAGTTTAAAATTTCTTTACAATGAGAATTGCTTATATAGTATGCGTTTTTTCTCATACTTTAATGCTAAATTTTCTCATTAAAACATTTTCATCCTTATATCTAGGGGTTTAATTAAAAGCTTCTGAATCATAGCAGTTTGTTTTAAAGCATTTTTTAAATTCTATATAATGATTTTTTACTTGCACACATTACATACACTAGCAGGCTTCAGTGGGCACTATATTTAAAGGATTTCTTTTTAATTGAATAATTGAAACGTTTAAATAAATATATTTTAATTGGCGACTATTTTCTTCACAGTTTTAGTATGGGATCTCCTTGACAATAGCAAACATTTTTTGAATTTCTCGAATCTGTGCTACAAAACTATTATTAAAACGAATATTCTCTAAAACAGTCAAGTAGAAATGTTAATTCTTCGAATATTCTGGAAATAGTTGAAGCTGTTACTCGTACAGTAAAAATCACTATTCGATGAATGGTCAAATCATAGAACGCACGTAAGTCGTTTTCGCAGCAATCACTATAACAATCACAATGTACGCTTCACGCACATAAAAACCAAAAACAAAAATCACTGGACAGCCCTACACCGCTGTGCATGAATCTCAGAACACACGAAACTCGGTTCTGCGGCAATCACTATCACGCATGTTTAAACCAAAAAACATCACTGGAAACCCTACTACGCTGTGCATGAATCTGAAAACGCACGAAACTCGGTTCCGCAGCAATCACGCATGTTAAAACCAAAAAAACATCACTGGACACCTCTACCTCACTGTGCATGAATTTGAAAACGCACGTAACTCGGTTCCGCAGCAATCACTATCACGCATGTTAAAACCAAAAAAACATCTCTGGACACCCCTACCTCAAATCAACGAAAATCAAATAAACCAATCAAATCTCTCGTAATTCCTCATAACGTAGCTCTAGCTCAACGTAAAATACACCCAAATCAATGAAAATCAAATAAACCAATCAAATCTCCTGTAATTCCTCATAACGTAGCTGTAGTTCAATGTAAAATACACTCAAATCAATGAAAATCAAATAAACCAATCAAATCTCTCATAAGATTCTCCATTTGCGTCATTATAGAAATTAGAAGTTTTATTTTCATATTTTTATTAATTAAACGAAAACTAATCAAAAATTCGAAAATCTGACTTCGATGTGCACAATGATCCTTCGGAGGGCACCTTTGTGTTAAAACACGTGACTGTCCGAGCCACCGTTTTCGAGAACAGTGAAATATACATATATATATATACAAGTATTGCTCACTTAATAGTATAAGATTGCAAATAAAAAGTACTAATCATGATTCAATAAAATAAATAAAAAATATATTCGACATAGAAAAAAAAAGTCTTTCATAAGTTTTTTTTTTTTTTTTTTACATGTCCCTAGTTAATTATTTTTATCCTAATCAATATTAAATAATATTCATTATTTTTTTCGCCTTCAACAGAATCAATTTACGTTTAATTCATTCAAATAGCGTCCGTGCATTTAAATACCATCAAAATGTAGACAAGTGAGATAAAAAAAAAAATTAGGAGTGATTCCACTCAACTTTCCGAACATTAATTTATTAACGGTTGTATAAATAAATATAAGAGAGTCATTAAATAAACGAAAAGCAAAACTATAATAGGGTATTTGTGTATATTTCTCTATATAGTATTTAAATTAACGTTATTATAGTATTATAGTATTTAAATAGTAACGTATTATAGTATTTAAATAACTGTTGTTTAAATTAACGCTATTGCCCTTCAAATAATTAGAGCCCATAAATTATAATGATAAGGAAATTTACATTGTGTCCCTATAAAAATCTATAAATGCTAGACTCACTAAAATCTATACAGTGCGACGGTGATCTATAACATTTACATACATTTTCAGTTCAATCGGATGAGGCGTTTAGACGCTACAGCACTTTAAATAATTTGAGCCCAAAAGCCACAGTAATAAAGAATTTTTTTTTTTGCGTCCCTGTAAAAAAAAACTATGATTCTCCAAATTATATACATTTTGTGTGACGGTAATGTATAATACGCATAAAATTTTTCAGCTCAATCGGATACGGTATTTAGACGATATCACATTTTAAAGAATTTGAGTCCATATGGCATAATGATTAAGAATTATTCGTTATGTCCCTGTAAAAACATTATACATGCTAGATTCACCAAAGTTTTCGTGGAACGGTGACGGATAAAATGTGCGTAAATTTTCAGCTCAATCGAATAAAGTATTTAGACTCTATTGCACTATCAATATTTGGACCCATAGGCCATTATGATAAAGAAATTTTCATTGTGTCCTTGTAAAAACATTTGAGTGCTAGACTCGGCAAAATATATACATCCATGCGACGATGATCTATAACATATATAAAAAAATTTAGCTCAATCGGATGAGACGTTTAGATGCTATCACACTTTAAATAATTTGAGCCAATAAGTCATGATGATAAAGAATTTTTTTTGTGTGTCCCTATAAAAAAAACTATATGTTCTAGATTCTCAAAAATATATACAATACGTGTGACTGTAATGTATAACATGTATATAAATTTTCAGCTCAATCGGATATAGCGCATAGACACTATCGTACTGTGAAGAATTTGTGCCAATAGGGCATAATGAAAAGTTTTCTGTGTCACTGTAAAAAAAAATGTAAGTGCTAGATTCACCAAAATCTATACAGTTTGTGCGACAGTGACTTATAGTATGTGTATAAATTTTCAGCTTAATCAAACAAAGCGTTTAGACTCTATCGTACTTTAAAAATCTGGGTCCTTAGACTATAATGATAAAGAATTTTTCTACGTGTCCCTGTAAAACAAATGTAAGTGCTTGATTCACCAAAATTAATAAGATTCGTGCTACGGTCTCCTGTAATACACTTACCAACTTTCAGCTCATTCATACAAAGTGTTTAGACGCTTTCACTCTCATACATTACACATACATACACACATCATCGTTAAAATAGTAAAAATGAACTCAATGAACCTTAAAATGTGTAGAAACACCAAAATCACAAAGTCGGATTTCTGACATGATTACAATACTTTTCTTACATATATATATGTTCAGAAAGTAACAAAACTATCACTTTATGGCCAATAGAAAGTATTTTTTTAAAATTTCCTGTACAAATTTACGTAACATATGTTATTTAAAATTATTATTTGTTATAATTATTTTGCATGATAAATGCAGACGATTTTCTTAATTTTCATCTGAGAGAAGAATAAGACTCAATGTTGAAAGAAGTTTGATTTTGTGCCCTACGAACGAAAATTTCAAAACTTTCATCATAAAATTTATACCCTCCGTGGGTTACTGTGTACCCACGAATACTGTTTTCCTAGTTGATTATTACGATTTTAAATAATTCTTATAAATTGCACAAATATTCTTTAGAATATTCTGATTGTGCACATTCATGTGAAATTTTCTCTCATATTGCTGTAATAATAAAACAAAATCTGGAGTGACTCCACTCGACTTTCCGAACATTGAGTAATTAACAGTTTTGTAGATAAAGTAAAGAAAGAGGAGTTGTTAAAAAACAAAAGAGATAAAACCATAATAATGTGTTTGAGTATTTTTCTCCATATATTACACGATGTTTTATTTAACGCGACTGAACTTTGAGCCCATAGATCATAATGATAAAGAATTTTCGTTGTGTCCCTGTAAAAAACCTATAAATGCTAGATTCCCCAAAATGCTTATAGCTAGTGCAACAGTGATTTATAATATTCATATAAATTTTCAGCTCAATTGAATAAGGCGTTTAGATGCTATCGCACTTTTAACTAGTATGTTGTGGCCAACACATGACTTTCTTCCATATTTTCCTATACAAATTCACTCAGTAAAAATAATTTATTAAAATTATTATTTAAAAAAAATATCTTCCATGATAATGCAGATGATTTCCATATTAGAGAAGTAGTATATCACTAAATATCCAAAAAAAGTCAATTTTATTGTCAATATTACATTTAAAAAAATCGATAACTTCATTTTAAATTATCGCAGATCTATGGTTCGTTTTAAATTTACTGGCGAGCTCTTTTGAAAGATACCCATCATGAAAATTTACTTCCCTGGAGGGGGGAAGGCGAGGCTCCTACACATACAAAAAAATTTTCCCAGTTGACTATCTCTATTATAAATAATTCTGGTAAATTTCATAATGATTATTAAAAAATAATTTTCTTTATGCACATTTATACAAAATTTTCTACTATACCACCATGTTAAAAATTTAGAAAAAGAGGGATGGCAACACAATCTGTAAGACAATTTTTACCAAAAGTTGATAGGCACTAATTTATGTCAAGGTGCAACTACATACCAATTTGTATGAAATTCTGTGAAGTAGTTCCTGAGATACAGTTGCCACAAAAGTTTGTCACACCCACGCAGAGACTGACAGACAAACAGACAGACATTTTCTAAAAATGGTCAAATCGTGTTCTACAGCTCTCAAAACGTGTAAATCCAGCAAAAACCCGAGGTCGAAAATGTTTACGAATCCAATACTTTCTTCTATTGAATATAGAAGAAAGTAAAAATTTGATCCCACAGGCCATAATGATAAAAAAATTTTCTTTGTGTCCCTGTAAAAAAACTGTAAGTGCTAAATTCACCAAAATCTATACAGTTCGTGCAACTGTGACCTATAACATGTGTACAAATTTTTTTTTCAGATTAAATAAGCGTTTAGACGCTATCGCTTTTTTAAAAACTTGACCCCATAGGCCATAATGATAAAGAGATTTTCTTTGTGCCCCTGTCAGAAAACTGTAAGTGCCAGATTCTGCAAACTCTATACAGATTGAGTAACTGTGACCTACAATATGTGTATAAATTTTTTTGCTCAATTGAAGGAGGCGTTTAGATGCTATCACACTTTTCAGATTTTGGTCCCATAGACCATAATGATGAAGAATTTTTCTTTGTGTCCCTGTAAAAAAACTATAAGTGCTAGATACACCAAAATCTATAGGGTTCGTACTATGGTGACTTACAATATACGCACGAACTTTCAGCTTATTCGAGCAAAGCGTTTAGACGCTAGCGTGTTCACTCACAGACATACACACATACATACGCACATACATACACACACACATACATACATACGCACATACATACACACACACATACATACATACACACATACACACACATACATACATCATCGTAAAAATAGTGAAAACGGACTCAGGGGACCTCGGAACGTATAGAAACATCAAAATATCGAATTCGGATTTTTGACATGATTACAATACTTTCCTCACTATAGTGTTCGGAAAGTAAAAAGAAAAAATGGGAAAAGTGAAAAATAGGAATGGCAACACCATTTGTTAAGAGATTTTAAGACAAAATAAAAATGTACAAAGGCTGCTACATATATAATGGGGCTTTTTTAGCTATATTCAAAGATTTTATGTTTTCTGGTGAGATCTCGTATCTGTTGTTTCCGTCTAAAGCGGTAGATTAAAATTTGCATTTTTCAGAAATTGGGAAGTAAAGGAATTGCTTAGTATTCCAGTCTTAGGTGGTGATTCTAATATTTGACTGTATAAAATATCTTTATTTAAAAGTAAAATTCGTTCCAGCTACACGACGAAGACTTGACTGTAAGTATTTTCTGTATTGGAAGATTTAACTCTGCGTTGTTTGTTATCAAATCTTAAACAATATTGTCTTTGAAACAAAGTATAAATTTGGATTTATTTCAATGGTTTTTCTCAATTTTGTCAATTTTCCTAGTCCAGCCACCCATAGAATTTATCCCTCACGGCACATCTTCTCCCCAGGATACCTTCATGATATTTTCAGAATGAGAAGACATCCCAGAAACATTCTGAAGATGTGCTGTGGATAATTGTGCTGTTAGGGATTGTTCTGTGTCACTCTTCATAACAGTACCGCATTATTGGCCAACATATTTATTTTTTGGGTCATTGTTCTAATAGAATATAACCAAAATATAGCTTCATAATTTCAAACCATACATTATCTAAATAGTTCGATGGAATACGTACAAGAGCATATCACTTTCTTATAATTCCTTTTATTGGCTGATTACCGTAGATTTTGCACATACGTAAACTCTGATTAAAATGAAAACTGCATCTTTTGACCTCAACTAAAAGAAGAAGAATTTTGTAGGCAGGTGACAGGTAATGAATTTATAACCCAACTGTGATAATCTCAAATCCTTCATCTGTAACGAAAATAACAAATCACCACTTTTTCCATTCAGCGCGTTTCATTCAAAACGTCATGTTTCATATTAACTTACTTCACATTAAGAGATTAACGTGATAGCATCTGAAGTATCTTACTAATTTTTGTATCTAGGATTTTCAATTGAAATTTACTAAACTGAATTATTACCTAAAAATTAAGTGAATACTACTTTTAACGCTAGAAATTTAAATCTGAATACCTTAATGACTTTCACAAATCGTAATAAACTTAGTCTAGCGCAATAATGGAAGTCTTCGGAGCCAATCTAGAAGATAGGTAATGGATAAGAAAGAATGTAATTCTAATTTACTTCAGAACTAAACCGATCTGAGGTTTATTTTAGTTCAAACGCATTTCATGGTATAAATTTTAAGGCATTTGTATCTACAGATGAAGTTTAATTGTAAATGGTATCGTAAATTAAACAAATTCAGATGATAAAAGAATGAAAGTTGGATTATAGTGCTACAGAAAGAATTGTTTTACAATTTATTCAAATAAACTGTATTCACATATTAGTTTGTATAATTTTCATATGTATAGAATATGAAATAACAATCCATTAAATATATTAAAATAAGAAATATATATTACACTAAAAGTTTCAATTCTTTATTTAAATAAATTTTTTATATCATACACTTGAAATAATTTACTTTAAATGATGCATTCATTTGGCACTAATTTTAAAATAAAATGAATTTGATTTAATTAAATAAAAATCAAGCTTAACATGGTTCACCTTAGTATCTCTGAATAAGCGTGCCATGTCTTCTATTGCGATAAACTAGTAAGGGAGAGGTAAAAATAACTTTTAGTATTTTTTTTTTTTTTTACCAGGTACTAAGACAGTATGAAAATATAACTGTTCATTAAACACTACATTTTTGTTTTCGTCAAAATTATAGAATAAAATTTTGCTCTCTATTTCTTATCCTCATGATACACTATCTACCAATAAGTATTTCGACACTTTCGAATTTAGACATTTTGTCAAATGTATAGAACAGCTCTTTAGAAATCATTTTGAAACTTTGGTAGTGCAAAGAACATGTTATACCTCATATTTTCAGCAAACGTTTTGTCCTTAAAATGAAAAGGGGACCAGTAAAAAATTAAACAAAAATCAAAATGTTTTGCGTCACCATGTAAAAAGTAATGCTTTAAATGCATTTTGACTGTAGCATATGATTAAGAAGCTTTTTCACATTATCTGTATAACATTTTAAGAGGCTACCACATATATTTATGGAGATATAACGGTTTCTTTAAAAAACTGCAAAATAAAATTCCACTTTTTTAATTATAACAAGTAGGGTATTAGACCCAGTGCAAAGCCATTTCTAGGAAACATACATACAGCAATCAATTGCAAAAGTGTTAAATATCTTACGAAATACGAGCGCAATTTTTAACTACGCATGCGCAAGCTTAATAAAAATTTCATTTTCATAATTTAATAGTCAAAGATATTGAACAACTTATATGAAAACCTCAAACAAATATCATGTAATTTCAAACGTTACGAGAGATAGAATGAACAAAATTTCAGTTCTTCTCGAAAAAAAAGAAAAAGGTTAGGGTATTTTATCAATATTTATTTACAATCATCGAAAACACTGTATTACCATTGGGCATTTATTGAATCAAAATAAAAATGTGAGTATAACCCCTTATAGTTTAGCTTTTATTTTGAGAGAACTTAAATTCTGTTCATTCTATCTCTCGTAACGTTTTAAATTTACATGATATTTATTTGGAGTTTTCATATACGTTGCTCAATGTCTTTGGCTATTAAACTGTGCAAATGAAATTTTTATAAAACTTGCGTATTAAAACTTGCACAATTTAAAAAGTGGAAATTCCTTTCTCAGTTTTTTAAATAAACCATCATATCTCCATGAATATATGTGATAGCCTCATAAAATTTTATACAGACAATGAGAGAAATCTTCTTAATCACATGTTACAGCCAAAACGCATTTAAAGCATTACTTTTTACAGGGTGATCCAAAACATTTTTATTTTGTTTCATTTTTTACTGGTTCCTTTTTTCCATCTCAGGACACAAATTTTGCTGAAAATATGAGGTATAACATGTTCTTTACACTACCAAAGTTTCAAGATGATTCCTAAGGAACTTTTCTAGATATTTGACAAAATGTCTAAATTCGAAAGTGTCCAAATACTTATTGGTAGATAGTGCATTACTGGACTGAAGCGATCAAAAAGACCTTAACAACAATTATTAAATACAATCAATATAACATTCCTAGAATTTTTTTTTTCTCATATTAACTACCAGACACTAGCACCAGCCTAATAAATTTATTATGAAAGTTAATTTCTTTATTTAAAAAAAAAATTATAAATACTTAGTAATTCATTTTTATTTCCAAATAAAAAAAAAAGAAAAGACACAGTTTTGTCAGTTTTACTAACAATAACGCAATCGTTAAGGGTTTAATTTTGTAAATGTTATAATGTTTTATTAAAAAGTAGCTCTTTTTTTTTTCTTTTTTTTTGGGGGGGGGGGGGAGGGGGGGGGTTAGCAACGTAAAAATATGTTATATCGCTTAGCTAGATATATTTCTCATGAAAATAATCTCTGTATTTTATAATACCTTTTAAACTTTTTAGAGGCAAGGCAATTTTGTTGATTTAAAATCTAAAGGCGCCAGAATTTAGGAACAATGTTAGATTAGAAGTGATACATGAAGTCTCTTTTCTAAATTATAAAAGTAAAACTATATATATATATATATATACATACGCGGCGAGTTCTTGCAGTTGTTAATTTAAATTAGATGGGATATCACATCGCACTTCATCGTGTTAAATAAAATAAATAATATTGCAAAGACTTTTGAAAAATTCTCCAGACCGGTTTTAATGTTAGAAAATTCAAAATATACATAATAAGCTTTAAAATATCTACACAAACATTACGACGTAAATGTACTATCTCCCTGGAATTTTATCATTTCTACTTATTTCTTCGAAAATATCTATGAATATAAAAGGCATTCTTTTACTTGGGCGTGATTTCATATAACATGGGCGTTTTCAAAAACTTTACATTCTTCTTCTTTAATCTTTTCTTATCACAGTCTTTGGATTTCGAAAAAATAAAAGAATTCTTTGTTTAGAGAAAGACTACGTTACAGGCTTTTATTAAAATATTGTGAATTTTAGAATGCAATAAAAACAGATAAATTCTCTTTTCTATTTCCTTAAAACCTAAGGGAAATGGGAAAACTTTACAGAATTTTTTTATAAATAATTCAAAATATTCCTGAATATAGTATGCGTGAAGAAATACATTTTATAATATGCAAAGATTAAAAGACTTACGTTTAGAATTTAAGGCAACTTTCAAAATGTAAATTTTTTAAATGCAAATCTTTATCATTAAAACTCAAAAATATATAAACAAGAATGCAAAATCATGCGTTCTCATAGATTATTAAAACTTTACACTAGTACGTACTCGTTGTATCATTTAGTTTTCAATGTACTTTTTCTACGCGATCACAAAACGGACAGACAAGAAGACATAAAAACAAAAAAAGTAGATTAACTGAATTCATATTCACTTTTAAATATTCTTCGAAAGTATTGGAAGCTCTTAACACAAACGGGAATACTTTTCCGCCAATTTCCTGTTATAGCCCTTAATGTGTCTGAATAATTTTGTGTGTCACTATAAATATTAAGGATAATCATAATTTATTCAATAGAAAACATTTATTTTGTACCTGTGAATAATAAATGTCAGTTTTATTATGATTTGTGAAAAATTAAGGTTTTAAAATTTGTTTATAGAAATCTCTTTCATAGAACGCTATGCTTTAGACTTCTTTAGGGCGTCGTTGTACACGAACCAGCTGTGATATTTTACACCATTTTTAATGGGAAACTCTCTACAGGGAAATTGAATAACGTATATTAGTTTCAAAGAGATCTATGAATATTTACAGGAGTTAGATAATCAGAGAAACTGAAGTCATAAACACTTTTGAACTTTAGTGGAAAGTGTTAAAAACTTATACATGTTTCACACGATTAAAAAAAAAAATAAATAAATAAAAATAAACTACATACACATTAACAGGAGTCGTACTTTCCGCCTTTTTTCAAGACACTTTCTAGAATGAGAAATTTCTGTCTTTATTGCTACCACTATTTGAATACAATAATCCCAAACATTATATAATCACGACATCAATATGAAAACACCACAAATAATTCTGCATAAAATTAGATAGGGCAAAAAAGGAGGAAAATTCTCATCTCTGGGAGCGTCCGGAAAAAAGGGCGGAGAATACGATCTCTGCATTAGTTATTAAATATAAGTGCTAGCCTTGCGTTAATGCCTTAATCGACTAATTTAACCGCAAACCAATATTTTTCTGATGTATATACGAAATAGCGTATTTTGAGATATGTATGTGGTAGAGAATTCAATTTAAATGTATTACAGAGTTGATAATTAACACTTTCCAACAAGGTTGAAAAGTGTTTATGACTTCGGTTTGTCTGTCTGTCTGTCTCTCTGTCCGTCTGTCTGTCTGTCTGTCTGGCCGTCTGTCTGTCTGTCTGTCCGCGCTCTAACTCCCGTAAATATTTATGGAATTTCTTGAAACTGATATATGTTATTCAAGTTCACCATCGGACGGTCCCTAATGAAAATGGAGTTTATACCTCTACTGGTTTGTGTACAGGGACACCCGAAAGTATTTCAAAGCATTTGTGTTCCATGAGAGGTATTTCTACAAACCATATTTTCATACCTTTACTGTAGACATACCTTAATGAAATTGAAATATGTTATTCAAGTTCAACATCGGACGTTCCCTATTGAAAATGGAGTTTGTACCTCTACTGTTTTGTGTAGAGGGACACCCGAAAGTATTTCAAAGCATTGTGTTCTATGAGAGGTATTTCTATAAACCATATTTTCATACCTTTTCTCTAGAAATTGAAATGTGTTATTCAAGTTCACTATCAGACGTTCCCTATTGAAAATGGAGTTTGTACCTCTACTGGTTTGTGTAGAGGGACACCCGAAAGTATTTCAAAGCATTGTGTTCTATGAGAGGTATTTCTATAAACCATATTTTCATACCTTAATGTAGACATATCTTAATGAAATTGAAATATGTTATTCAAGTTCACTATCGGACGTTCCCTATTGAAAATGGAGTTTATACCTTTACTGGTTTGTGTACAGGACACCCGAAAGTATTTCAAAGCACTGTGTTCTATGAGATGTATTTCTGTAAATCATATTTTCATACCTTTACTGTAGACATATCTTCATGAAATTTAAATATGTTATTCCAGTTCCCTATCGGACGTTCCCTTTTGAAAATGGAGTTTGTACTTCTACTGGTTTGTGTACAGGGACATCCGAAAGTATTTCAAAGCATTGTGTTCTATGAGAGGTATTTCTATAAACCATATTTTCATACCTTTAGTATAGACACATCTTAATGAAATTGAAATATGTTATTCAAGTTCACTCTCGGACGTTCCCTATTGAAAATGGAGTTTATACCTCTACTAGTTTGTGTACAGGGACACCCGAAAATATTTCAAAGCATAGTGTTCTATGAGAGGTATTTCTATAAACCATATTTTCATACCTTTTCTCTAGAAATTGAAATATGTTATTCAAGCTCACTATCGGACGTTCCCTATCGAAAATGGAGTTTGTACCTCTACTGGTTTGTGTACAGGGACACCCGAAAGTATTTCAAAGCATTGTGTTCTATGACAGGTATTTCTAAAAACCATATTTTCATACCTTAATGTAGACATATCTTAATGAAATTGAAATATGTTATTTAAGTTCACTATCGGACGTTCCCTATTGAAAATGGAGCTTGTACCTCTACTGGTTTGTGTACAAGGACACCCGAAAGCATTTCAAAGCATTGCGTTCTATGAGAGGTATTTCTATAAATCGTATTTTAATACCTTCACTGTAGACATATCTTAATGAAATTGAAATATGTTATTCAAGTTCACTATTGGATGTTTCCTGTATAAAATGGAGGAATTACCACCATCGGTTTATATACAGGGATACTCAAAATTTTTCGAAAGCATTGCGTTCTATGAGAGATATTTCTATAAATCAAATTTTAATAACTTTAGTTTCCACGAAATTTTAGGGAATTGAAATATGTTATTTATATACACAAAAGAATGCTTTGAATAGAATATAGCATGATAAGCATTATATTTACAGGGTGGCACGAAAATATCCAGATAAATTCAGAGCTATTAATAAAAAAATTGCTAGATGTGTACTTTGGTTTACGTTAAGCGTTTTTAACACTTTCCAACAAGGTTGAAAAGTACTTATGACTTCGGTTTGTCTGTCTGTCTGTCCGTCTGTCTGTCTGCCTGTCTGTCTGTCCGAGCTCTACCTCCCGTAAATATTTATGGAATTTCTTGAAACTGATATATGTTATTCAAGTTTACGATCGGATGTTCCCTATTGAAACTGGAGTTTGTACCTCTACTGGTTTGTGTAGAGGTACACCCGTAAGTATTTCAAAGCATTATGTTCTATGAGAGGTATTTCGATAAACCATATTTTCTTACCTTTACTGTAGACATATCTCAATTAAATTGAAATATATTATTCAGATTCCATATTGGATATTTCCTGTATAAAATGGAGGAATTACCACCATCGGTTTATGTACAGGGATACTTAAAGGTATTCCAAAGCATTGCGTTCTATGCGAGATATTTCTATAAATCAAATTTTAATATCTTTACTTACCACGAAGTTTTAGGAAATTAAAATATGTTATTTATATGCTCAAAAGAATGCTTTTCATGGAATATAGCATGGTTATCATTAGAGTTACAGGGTGACACAAAAATATTCAGTTATATTAAGAGCTATTAATAAAAAATTGCTAGAATTGTACCTTAGTTTAATTTACGCGTTTTTGAAACTTTCTATCATTTTTCAGTGTGAATATAATTTCAATCTCTGTATCTGTCTGACTGTTCTTCTGTCCGTCTGTCTGTCTCTCTGTCTGTTTTACTGCGCTCTAATTCCCGTAAATATTTATGGAATTTCTTTAAACCGATATATTTTATTGAAGTTGATTATCGGATATTCCCTATTGAAAATGGAGTGAATACCTCTTCTGGTTTTTTTACAGGACACCCAAAATATTCGAAAGCATTGTGTTCTATGGGAGGAGTTTCTATAAACCATATTTTAATACCTTTAATATATAGAAACTTCAATGAAATTTTAATATGTTATTCAATTACCTATCGGATGTTTCCTATGTAAAATTGAGCCCATTTCTAACTGGTTTGTTTACAGGGGCACTTGAAAGTATTCCAAAGCATTGTGTTGTATGAGAGTTATTTTTATAAACCAAATTTTAATAATTTTATTCTCCACAAAGCTTAATGCAATTGAAATATATTATTCGTATGTACAAAAGAGTGTCTTCTATGTAATATAGTATGGTTAGCATTAGATTTACAGGGCCACACAAAAATAATCAGTTGCATTAAGAGCTATTAATAAAAATTTGCTGGAATTGCACTTTTGTTTACATGAGCGTTTTAAAACTTTCTTATAATTTTAGTGGGAATATGATTTTAATTTGTGCATCTGTCTATCCGATTGTCTACCTTTCTATCTGTTTGTCTCCGCCTCCTATCATCTGTGAATATTTTGAGAATTTTTAAAAAATGATACACTCACGTTCCCTATGGAATGTTCCCTATTTAAAATGCCTTTAATAGGTCCTGTACAACTAGTTTGTTTACAGGGACAACAACAACAACAATAAAAAAAATGCCAATGTATTACGTTTTAGAACAGAATTTTTTAAAAGTTATATTTAAAAATCTTTCTACTATAAAAATCATAGAAACATTGACATGAATTATTAATATTCTAAAATATTGTTTTGTATAGAACATGATATGATTAACTTTCAGATTTACAGGGCTACACTAAAATATTCAGAGAAATTAAAAGCTGTAATTATAATCTAACGGCTGCGTTTTCTTTTGCGTTAAGCCTTTTTAACACTTTCCAAAATGCCTAAGAGTAATTTTTATATCAATTAGTCTATCTGCATGTTTTTCAGTCGTTCTGTCTGTTGTGTGATAAAGTAGGCAAAGAATATTAAAAGTTATTCGATACAATTGCTTACAGTTGGAAAGTGTTACTAATCAATGCGTACTGCATGATTTTTCTTTCTTGTTTTTCTAAATTAGTTGGTTATTATGAAAAAGTAATGATCTGTTTAATCTTTTACGGAAATATATAGAATGGATAGCTTATAAATAACCTCTCATACATTTTTGAACGGATATCACCGCACTTGTAAAATGCTGAATCAATACGCATTTTAATCATTTGTGTATGAACTACTTAATGATGTTACTCAGAAATTGGATATTACTTGGATGTTACTGATGGAAATATAATATGTTACATGGAGATTGGTGTTCAGAATGTAATATCCAAAATTTGTGAAGGCATGAGAAAAAAATCAAGAGCCCAAGAACGATCCAGTTGCTCGACTCAACACTAAACTCTTTGATATAGATTAAGTTATGTTATAGATATGTACTTTGCGTCACCAATTAAATTGATGTTTAAAAAAATTCAAACCTAAACGGAAAATAAATGTATGTCTGTTTGCATGCATGTACATCCTTAGGGCTTTTGAAGGAAGAAATTTTATATGTGTTACTTTTTATTTATTTATTTATTTATTTTTATTTTTTATTTATTTTATTTTATTTTATTTTTATTTTATTTTATTATATTATATTTATTTATTTATTTTTAACCATTTTTGAGAAAAAAAAAAAAAAAAAAAAAAAAACATCTCTTCTAAAATAACAAAGGGACATAATTCCGCAGTTACAAAGATAAAAAGACACATGAAGAAAGTGACTTTTTAAAGTAGTTCTAATTTAGATTCTTTGAATAAGATGTATGCTGCAGAAAGTTAATTGGACATACAGTAGGGGAGGATAAGCGACTTTTCGATTACTTTTTGTCAATATTCAGTGCAAACATTAGGCATACAATTACCGTTTTTTCCAAATGTCGGAAAAGTATAAGCGATATATATCATATGCGAAAATTAAAAAATTATACTACTTCTTTTTTCAATAGACGAAAATTGAACATGTGACTTCCGACATAAAGTCGTAATAATAGGCTATCCAATATGATTCAGACAGACTTAGTTTATTTTTAAAAACCTGATGGCATAATTAAAGTCATGTCACTTAGGATTAGCATATTTTAATTGACAGCGATCAGATATATTTAATGAAAGATGTAAATTTCGGTCAATAATCAAGGTACTTTCTTTATTTTATTTATTTATTTATTTATTTATTTTATTTATTTATTTTATTTATTTATTTTATTTTTTTAACAATATATTTTCAACCCGTTTAATTTTTTTATGATCATGGAAAGAAAGACTTGGAGAAAAACCAAAAAATGCAAGTAGAAATTTATTATGTCTTCAGATGCAAACTATCATTCATTTGAGTTCCAGGAAACATTACGAAAACGGCCCACCAAGGGCAGTAAGTCCCAAATGTCTGATGTGGAATTAAAAGCTAACAAACTTTCCTGGACAACTCTACCTACAACTGCTACAAAAGATATTAGCGGACATTATAAACTGTTTGCCAGTCATACAAGTTTGCTTTTGGTCGATTTTTTTTCCTACTTCCTTTTACCTCCGGCCATAATTCTTGGGATGTATATCCAGTGACCACATTAACAAACATGATAATAATACTGATTGGCTTTTTCGGTTCTGACTGCTATTTGTAGTTGTACGGATTTAATAAATTCATCGGTTCAAATTTGCTTGTTTGAAGGAGAATTTTGAAGCATTACATCTTGTTAAGAAGAAGTTCTGCCCATGCTTCAAATGTTTTATTACAAAGGATGATGAACATTGATGGTGAACGCAACTTAAGTAAACTTGTGTTTTATATCTCAGTAATATGCTTGATTTCAATTCATGAATTATTTTACTTTATTCATTTATTCTTTTGCTAAAAAAAATCAACATTTAACTATCCATAATAATCACACAAATTCAACTTTCGATGTACAGTTTGAGATATTAATGTAAATAAATAACCATTTCCTGCACAATTGACTATGCTAAACTATTTTCTAATTAAAATTTTCTTTATACCGCCATCAGTTTTGGTTGTGGATCTCTATATACCATTATGATTAGTCTCATTATAAAGTACATACTCATTTTCTTTTCTAAAAACACTACCTTTGTATCTAAAGCTATTTTTATTCATAAATTAATTTACAATATTTATCTGTTATTTAAAAAAGATATTGCATTACATTAATCTACCAAATTTTGCATAGTGTGAATATATTTATTGTGGCATTTATATAGAAAATATTTTTAAATATCTTTCCAAGAATAGTCATTATATTTTTTATTATTTACACGTATTCAAAATTAAGTGCTTTACACCATACATATATGTTTTATCATAATGTAATTTGAAAGCGAGTACTCTTTATTTCTCTTGGGTAATTCTAAACAGAAAAGAAATTTTATCTGTTTTTATATTTTACTTCTGCAAGTCGTTGTTATTGAAATAAAATATAAAATATTATTTTCAGTGAAATCATATTTAAAGAAAAAAATTTCTGCTTTATATCTTCGAATGACTATGAATGGACACAAAGAGAATAAGGATTCGGAGAAAAATTTCTCATAAAAACACATTTAATAGAAATTCACGATGCGAAACTTTTATCTATGAAAATGTTTCATATAAATACTACGTAATATAAATTCTTTTATGTAGATCAAAAAAATACACTGGAGTACTCTTAAATGAGGGAATTTCTTATGGTATAAAATCCCAAAGTGTAAAAGGAATTTTGTTATTTATTTCAAATTTTTATTTTTATTTTTTTATATTTATTTTTTTATTTCAGTTTATTTCAAACTTTATATTGTTATGAGTTTGTAAACAGTAGTAGTTATTTCATCTAAATTAATTTAAAGAGGCTTAGTAAGTTATAAAAATATGAATAAACCATACTTTTCAGCATATCAAACCATTTATAAAATATCTTTAGATTCCAAAAATATCTTTATATTCCGACGTTTCGGTTAATATTCAATTTTTAACCACCTTCAGGGAAATGATGTACATAAACTATAAACATAAATCTAATCAAGCCATTCTTGGATGTTACAAACACCATTCATAAAGATATTAAAACGTGATTACATAACTTATATAAAAAACACTCTATTCTTATATAATAGTTAGGAAGATCCTTTAGTGATAGAATGAAAGACCATATAGCAGATTTACAACATAACCGATCCTGCACTGTTTTTTCACGTACTTATAAAACTAATCCAACTGAACCTGATTTTGAAAATTCTCGTATAATTTATAGTACTAACAATAGAAACCAAACACTACTTTATGAATCTTTTGAAATTATAAAAATAAAATCTGAAATTTGTAATGATACATTATCCATAAACCCTCCCTCTCATTTGGCTTCATTTCTTAGGCTTAAAATAATTTAAAGTAACCCGGTTGTTGTTTTTCTGGCAACCCTGCGTTGTGATCCTTTGACTCCGTTTATTAAAGAGATTTATTTTTCTTACAATGTGCATGGTGGTGGTTTATTTAGATGTTCTTAACTTATTTTGAGATGTATATAGAGTGTTTTTTATATAAGTTATGTAATTACGTTTTAATATTTTTATGAATGGTGTTTGTAATATCCAAGAATGGCTTGATTTGATTTATGTTTATAGTTTATGTACATAATTTCCCTGAAGATGGTTAAAAATTGAATATTAACCGAAACGTCGGAATGTAAAAATATTTTATAAATAGTTTGATATGCTGAACAGTATGGTTTATTCATATTTTTATAATTTAATTAACAGCATATATGAGTGGAATATATTTCTTTATTGAGGCTTAGTAAGTTTTCAAAAATACTAATTTTGTGCTTTTCCAGCTTGTTTTCGCGTTAAAATAGCTCATTTTGCTTTAAAAATCCGTTAAAAAGCTTCACCAAGGTGGGTAATGGCCTTGGCGCCAAATTTGGTGACCTTTTCTTTCCTTGGCGATTTTTTGGTGACCTTGCCGAGAAAATCCTTATTATCGATATCATAAATATCTAAGCTCTAACTTGATTGGTTGAGAAGTTACTGGAACATTCTTAATTTTCTACATGAGTATATAAGGAATCACATCGCAGCCAAGTCAGTCAGTTTCATACAAACCGTCATTCTGCTACGAGCTCTTGACTAAGATCTATTTTACTGTTTAAATACAACGTATTACTGTGTGTTTATGCTATGGTACAGTTTATACTAAGAATTTAATGTTGTCAGCTATTATTTAATCTGTGTTTACTGGGGAAACTGAAGTTGATACTTAGTTTATAGACCAGTAATAGTCTCATATTTTCTATAAATAAATTTTTGAGCCTCTATATGTTTTGCCTTTCTTTCAGAGACAGCTGACGAACCTCAAATACGCAACAATATATATGTAAGGAATTCAATTTTCCCACTTCCAGAGAAAACACTTTCACGTAGCCTCTTATTTATTAGTTGATGCAGAATGGCAACAGCTGTTACCTGAAACGAAAGTTACGAGAAGAAGCGGGAGTTCTTCGCGAGATGTCAGAATGATCAGACGGGATCAAAAATATGCTGTTTGAGCTGCTCAGAACATTAAATTGTTCTCATTAGCTATGAAAATCAGCACAGACGGTGCTTAGAAGTTAATGTTATTTTCTGAACAGTTCTAACTGATGCATTGTATATATTAATTGTAAATTTGTGTTCGTCATTAAATAGATTAGTGTGTTATAGAATTCAGCGAAATTCTTATAGTGATTCTTCGTTCATTCATTTTATTCTTGTGAATTTAATGGCAAAAATAGTATTAACAACGATTATTTCACATTCTTTATTCTGTGTGAATATTACTTACATAAATGTTACAAGTACACCGTTGTGTAATCCTGAAAAACTAGTTAGATACATACATACACATGTATATATATAAATTATTTTATTTTCTTTAGTGTATTATTTACACAACTGAATAAAAATGAAAGTGAAAATAATTCAAATTAAGTGAAATTAACACATTAAAGATGTTTAATTTAATATTATGTCGAGATGATTGCATCCTTAGTTAAAGCATAGCTGCAAACATTTCGAATTTTTAAATAATGTTTATTACCATTATTTATAAAGAGAAAAAAAAAAAAAAGATAGATTTTGTTTATATGGAAAGAGTCGGCCCTACCGTACATTCTTCTTGGGAAAAAGAAAAAAAAAAAAAAAAAAAGGGTAATTTCTATACCTGGATTCAAACCTACCACTGGCAACTTATGATCAAAGCATTAACCATTTGATCACCAGATTTTACCACGGAAAATCTATTGATAAACATAAGGTTTGCTTCATATTAAGATATCAGAGAATTCTCTTAATTAACCTAGTACGACACAGAAATTATCCCCCATTAAAAGAATCAGACAAAAACGACTTTATAAGAGGTTACAATATTCAAGATATAACCATATATGTGTTAGATTATATCATAAAATTCTGGAGGAGCCGGAGGTTTCGAAAAGTGACTTAGATGCTGAGTTATCTTACATCGAGGTCCGACTGTACAATGTCATATACTTTTTCATTATTTGTAAAATACTAAATACTTTCTTTTGAAAAAAATTTAAAAAAATAAATAAAATAAAGATATTTTCCTTAAATTACAGACTATTTTTTAGATTTATTATTATTATTATTCTATTTATTATTATTATTATTGTTATTATTATATTTATTATTATTATTATTATTATTATATTTATTATTATTATTATTATTATCTTTCTAAATTAAAGTACAACTTCAATTTTTCAACATATATATATAATTTTAAATATCAGTTTAACGGAAAACCTTATTACAGAAATTTCATACTTCATATGTTAAAAGGCAATAAATGGATGTAATTAAAGTCACTTGCAATCTCTGAATAATTCGAAACGAGACATAAAGATCTAAGAACAAGGATTAATTACCGAAAACTTTACAAAGACGTGTATCTTGTTAGCGTAATCTATCTTTCTGTTGACACAGGAGTCAAAATCTAATTAACTTTACAGTAACTTTCACAAATTAGATTCTAAGGAATAATATGAAGTCGTTTAATTTATTTTTGAAATTTCATCATTTTCAAAATGATAACAATGCCTTTAAAATAAAATCTATTAATATATATGTATTAAATTTTAATATTCTTCTTTATTTTTTATATTTAAACGTTATATTTAAACGTTTAATTCTTTGTTTTAGACAAAGTCTTGTTTAAACATTACCTTTGTTATTCCTTAATGAAAAGCTTATTTTTACTTCAAAATTTCAATATCTATTGTCGTCTGTTTTTAAGATTTGGTTAAAGGTCTATATCCTTTCGATCGTTAAGGATATATAGGTAAATATACTCTTTTGCTATCTAATTTAAGTAAAATTGCAACAGTCGGGTTCCTCATAAAGGTAAATTTTTGCAGCAAGAAAAAAATCGTAATTCAGCTGTTACCAGGTGTTACGCTTATATAACAGAATATCTATTCAGATGAAATATTATTAAATGAAAAACTTAATAAAATTATAGAATTTTTTCAAAATGCTGATCATAAAAATAATCTATTAAATAACTTTATAAACACCGAAATAGAAAACTAAATAATATAGAAAATTTCCAAATCTAAAACAAAAATATACTCTATCAATTCTATATAATAAAGTAGAATTAGAAGCAGCCAAGTCAAAAATAAATGCACCAATAAAACGCATTAAAAAAACTGTCTGATAATTTTGAAAATTCTGACATTTACAAAATTAATTTTATAAAGGAAGGGGTGTTGAATCCGTGGGCATGACAAAAAGTATGGCAAAATTAGCATAGTAAATTAGTATACATCATTTTTACACCATCAAGCATAACATATTACTAACATATCTTTTTAAGTATCCATTCACAGGCATATATATTTAAAATTTAAATAATTCATAATACAATTACAAAGTGAATTTTATCGTTATTGAAAATCTCAGTTGTTAATTTTTTATCGATTAAACGATGTTTGCAAGGAATTAATTTATTTTTAATTTCTTTGATTTGATGGCAACAGTTTATTCTCCGTGTTGCTTGATAGCTTTACATGTGGTTACTCTGATTTTTTTCCATTTTTCTCTCTGGTTTCATTGATCGTTTGATTTAACATTTAATTTCATTTCTCATTCGAAATGGTTTTGCTGCTCGATTGAAGCATTAACAGTATAAATCTGCTATTGTTAGCTATGCTGTTTTACGAAATCTTGCAACTCCATCTGCTTTAAAGAAATACATGCTTCCTGATGAGTTAATACTTCTATTTTTAAACATTTTTTAATTCCAATTAGTATTCCTGTGGTCCTTTATTTTTTCTTACTTTTTAACTGTATTCTTAATTCCTGAATCACTTTTAATACATTTAATGAGTTCCTTCATCAATTTTCTCCGTCAATTGGTATAACGGTCCTTTTTACTCATGTGGACGTAAGTAATTTAAATTGGTTTTGTCTCTTATTGGATCTAAATATGATTCGCAACATTACTGTGACAGTTTTTGTACTGTGTTAAAATCAGTTTTATTTTTGTTTTGCTGGTATTGGCATGTATCTATCAATTGCTAGAATTTTAATGTTAAAATTTATTATGATATCTATCATTTATGTGATTAAATATACTTTTCCATACATAGAGAAGTTCCTACAAAAACAGCATTAAATAAGTCTAGTAAATGTATAATCTACAGTTTCCAATGTCAAAATGCGTTATAATATCGCGTGCAGACACGAATGTTATCCTAAGACACGTAATCGATAATTTCATAGTGCACTTTCAAAGAAATATTTCTAAATGCTCTTCTCATACTTTCTGTAATAAAATATTCTGTTATCTTTCATACGTATTCAAATTGTTATGCTTTAATATATGAAAGCATATAGCATTGTAAATGAGCTAACAATAAAAGCTAAAAACAACAATTACCTTTCAGATTTATATAAGAATTCGACATTTAACATTGCAGATTTGATTTTTTTTTTTTTTTTAATAAAAGACATTACATGTATCTAAATTTGCTCATAATAATAATTTTTCCTAAATATTTTTAAACATCTTCTTAAGTGAGTATTTTTAAGAAAGATAAATAAATTAAATTTGATAAAATTAAGAAACCTGACATAATTATATTTTTGCTATATACGTTTCAATAAAACTTTACTTGCTTAACATATTACGATATTAAATGTCACAAAATTTCCAAAAAAGAATAAAATTAAAGTTCCCGCCGTTTATTAAAATCGCATTCGTCCTGAGTCAAAGTGATTTTATTAAGCGGCTGGTTTTTATATCCGGCGAACGTTTCTGCACTCAAGGAAAATATATTACTTCCCCGAATTTCTGAAGAAATTTCAAAAGGTAACAATAATGGAATTATTAAACAGTATTAATTGATTTTGAAAGATAAATTAATTCATTGTTCTTTCAATATAAATAAATTAAACGCATTCCACGTTCCTGTTCTTTTTCCTTTGAAGAAAATCATCATTATTTTGTCGAAAATTCCTGGTATTCTTTAAATTTAAAATTCTTACATTTTAACTTCTTGCTTCTTAGTTATTTCAATATAATTATTAGAAATTGTTTTCCAGTAATTAAAAATTTAAAAAAAATTATTTGCAAACCAAATCAAATTTGTAACTTATTACTTCGCTTTGAAGAATACGTTCCTTGAAATTGTTACGGAAATAAGTTACGAGGCGTGTTTAATTTGTAACTATGCTGCAAGTGTAAAATTTTCAACAATGAGCCATAACGGAGGGAATGTTGTGCTTTAATTTCTTTTTCTATTTCAAAAAAAAAAAAAAAATTAAATAAATTTTTTTACGTGTACATAAATGATATTTTTGGCTACTGAGGAGATATTTTACCATGTTTTTTATTATTAACTTCGATTCTTGTTTGTTTGTATGTTTGTTTGTTTGTTTGTTTGTCAAGTACAAATCTTGCAATCGATTTTTAACTAACTTCCCGACTAGCCAGATATTTGAAACTTTCAGGACAGCTCAGAACACGGTGACAATACATTTTTTTAATACTTTTAGTCAAGTGTTTCAGGTCCAGATGCCTTCGGCAGCGTTTATATCATTCGACAGAAAATTTATTTAACTAACTTCCCGACTAGCTAGTCATTTGAAATTTTCAGAATAGTTCAGAATACGGTGAAAATGCATTTTTTAATACCTTTAGCCAACTGTTTCGAGTTCATGCTGCCTTCGGCAGCATTATCAGTACAAAGCTTGCAATCGATTTTTCACTAACTTCCCGACTAGCTAGACATTTGAAACTTTCAGGATAGCTCAGAACACGGTGACAACACATTTTTTTAATACTTTTAGTCAATTGTTTCAGGTCCCTACTGTATTCGACAGCGTTTATGTGATTCAACAAAAAATTTATTTAACTTCCCGACTAGTTAGACATTCGAAACTTTCAGAATAGTTTAGAACACGGTGAAAATGTATTTTTTAAATATTTTTAACCAACTGCTTCTGAACCCTGCTGTCTTCGGCAGCGTTATCTGTACAAAGCTTGCACTCGAGTTTTCACTAACTTCCCGACTAGCTAGATATTTGAAACTTTCAGGATAGCTCAGAACACGGTGACAATACATTTTTTTTAATACTTTTAGTCAAATGTTTCAGGTTCCTACTGTATTCGGCAGCGTTTATATGATTCAACAGAAAATTTATTTAACTATCTTCCCGACTAGCTAGACATTTGAAACTTTCAGAATAGTTCAGAATACGGTGAAAATGCATTTTTAAAATATTTTTAACCAATTGCTTCGGAACCCTACTGCCATCGGCAGCGTTACCAGTACAAAGCTTGCAATCAATTTTTAATTAACTTTCCGGCTAGATAGCCATTCGAAACTTTTATAATAGCTCAAAACACGATAGCATTGAATTTTTTTGATACTTTTATCCAATTGCTCCGGGTTCCTGATGCCTTCGGTAGCGTTTATATGATTCAACAGAAAATTTAAAAACATGGTATATAAAAAGTTCTTTTATCTTGTAATTATTTGAGTTTATTAACCAGCTATGCATATTTTATTAAACGACAGATTAAAAAAAAATAGTTTGTATTTATTTGATTCCTGTCTTGGCAACTAGATCAGATTAAGCGGCTGATTTTATGAACTAGTGAATTTGTAAGCGCTGGTTACCGTATTTCCCATTACAAAACTCCAAGAAAGGCTTAAGTATGTATTTAACATTAATTATTTATCCAATTGAAATGAGTTTATATTTTCATTTTTTATTTTCAAAGAAAACAACAAACAATAGCTTACTTTTTCTTTATTTGTATCTTTTGAACCCTCTCGAACAAAGTTGAAAAGTGTTAATGACTTCGGTTTGTCTGTCCGTCCGCGCTCCAACTTCCGTAAACATTCATGGAATTTCTTTAAACTGATATATGTTATTCAAGTTCCCCATCGAATTTTCTCTATTGAAAATTAAGTGAATACCTGTACTAGTTTGAGCAGAGGGTCACCCAAAAGTACTCTAAAGCATTGTGTTTTACGAAAAGCTTCTATAAAACATATTTCAATACTTTTAATTTACACTTAATGAAATTGAAATAAGTTATTCAAATTCACTCTCGGATGTTTTCTATAGAAAGTGGAGTAAATATCATCATTGGCTTGTGCAGAGGGATGTCCGAAAGTATTCCAAAGTATTACATTCTATGAGATGTATTTCTATAAACCAAATTTTAATAACTTTGAACAAATCTTAATGAAATTGAAATGTGTTATTCATAGGCACAATAATAAAAATAAATAAAATAAAATAAAATAAAAAGATTTCTATAGACTATGGTATGATTAGCACTAAGATTTACAGAGCCCCACAAAAATATTAATTTACATTAAAGACTATTAATTTAAAATTTTTACCTTTATTACAGTCTTCATTCTTCTAACCAGATGAATTATTTTTATTATGAACTCTACAAGATATTGATAGTTTTTTATAGAATCTAAGGCTATGCTTAAAGAATAATACTTTCTTGTGTTGTGAGATTGGATGACTGTTCATCTAAATGTCAGATGGCTCTTTCAGCTTCTTCCTACAAATGCTCAGGATTGAAATCTGATCCGCTCCACTCTAACTCACCTATATAGATAAATGTAACATAAAAGGGTAATCATAGTACCACAGAAAACTCTAACTCACCCATCTGCATGATGCAACTTAAAACGAGATTCATCGAACACATTTTCCAGTTGTCTCTCATTCAAACCCTGTGTACTTGAGTGAATTTGAAACATTTTATTTGGTTTCCTTCTGACAGAAATTATGTTCATACTGACTTCTTCCATGTCATTTTCCTGACAATCTAGTCTTTATACACTTTCACAACAGCTTCTCAGAAACATTTCACAATTACAACAGTTTCGTTGATACTTGTTCGATGTATACAGGATCCTATCATCTCACATTCAGAGTCTGTCAAATCACGTTTTATCCCTAAATATATTCACAAGCAATTTTTCACCTGTACTAGTGTCTAATTCAGCTTTCTTTTCTTATTCTTGCTTCGCCCTTTAGCAGTAGCACTGTGACGGAATAGCTCATTTGCATAAAACTTTCAAGTGGTTATAATAAAGTGGCTGCTAATGTGTATGAACTCTGAATCTAACTTACTGCAGATTTAACACAAAATAAGTATTTCTTTATTAATTGTGGTATAAGGATGTTTAACTGATAAAAAATTGTTGATATTTTTCTTTTGTTTATATTATTTGGAAAGATTTCTTGCGCACGATCATATTGTTGGACATAAGATTTTAAATGCATTTCAAAATATATAAATATAAATAACGATCAGATTTGTTCATTTTTATGTCACATAAAATGAAAATTGCAGTTTAAAACAGTAATTTTTAAACCAAAAGTAAAAAATCGTGAACGAGATAGATTTCACAATAATTTTAATAAATAATCAAGAAGAATTTCTACTACAAGGTGTCCAGGAGAGAACATCTCTGTTCAAAATCAAAAATTTTGAAAACAAAAATCGATTAAAAAAAGGGGGGGGGGGACGGAGTACAAATGGCATGTTTATTGTGATAGTTTTTTAATACTTAATACAAATATTTCGAAATTAGTAGCAAAAGTTGACAACAAGTACAGATGTACTTCGTAATCACAGTACATCTCTATTAATAAATATCCAATCTACTCCGATGGATAGAACGAACAATTCCAATGTTAACTTGTGAAAGGAGTTTAATGTAGTAAATAAAGGGTTTGAATCATGTATTCCGTTGAACGTTTATTTACTTTAAGAAATCTGTGCGGTGTACATCGCCATATGTTCGGAACTTTGTTACTAATTTTGAAACTTCTGTGTGAAATTTGTATAGTTATGACAATAAATTTAACGTTTGTTCTGTTCTAGTTCTACTATCGATATTTGTGTCCGAGATTTTTAATTTCCAAATACGAGTTTTCATTTCTTGACATTCTGTAATTCATCTTCAAATATCTATATTTTCAAATATTATTTATTACAAATACTTCCAAATACAACTTTGACTCAGTTAAAAAGTTTTACTAGAAAATATACAACTCAATCCCATAAAAAATTTTCATTTGTATTAGAAAATGAAATAATGTTTAATTAAATTTCATATTTATCATAAAAGATGTAACAGATTTTCTCTGCTTATAAGAGTTTCTCCCTTTTTATTTCCTAATTCTTTATTCTCTTATTTCGTAATAAGATGTGACTAAAGAAAAACTTTAACATTTTCCCCATTTGCTTTAAAATCTTAGACTGTTACACATTCTACCTAATGAAGTTAATTAAAATAAATCTATAATTCTTAACTGTTTAGAATATTTGATATATTTTTAGTATTTTTTTTTTTTTTTCAATTTGGTAAATTCTAAGGACATTTATTCTAAAAGAAGTAAAATCTTAGAAATGTGAAATTCTTGTTGACATTTTTTCAGGCATGAAAGTGGCAACCGCCGAAAAGACTGAACTTGTGCGCGATACAAATTTTTCACAATATAATGCAAAAATATATATTTTGGGAATTAAAACACAAAAATATACAATTATTAATTTACAGTAAACTAATTAGTTAATTAGTGAATTCATTGAAGGCAGAAAAAATTAAAAAAGAATCAGCAATTTTTGTACATTTGTTAATCGTACATTTGAAAAAAAGCAGAAATTTTAATGGAATAATTACATATCTCAGTCACACACATATTGGGGAAAAAAACTTATTCCAGGTAGTTCCAAAATATTCATTATTTTGGAAATTGACAGCAAAAATTATCCCTAATTTCAGCATTTAGCTGTATATAAATGTATTTTATTTATATTTTTTTATTTATGTATATATTTTTTTTAAATCAGTGAAATAAATCCATAATTCCCCAATCAACTGCGAAAATGTTGCATATTTCAGAAATTTGTGACCAAAACAGCAGGAATTTTATTTTACACTAAAATAATCTTTTATTTCTGGAATCAACTTTGAAAATAGTACAAAATTTTGTTACAATTAACAGCAAAATAATCTTGTACTTTCAGGAATTTGCAACAATATAAAAAATAAATAAATAAAGCAGTAATTTTGTTGACTTTTTAGCAAAATAATCACATACTTTGGGAAGTTAATTTAATTTGCTACCCCTCCCCCCCCCCATAATTAATATGTTTAAGGATAAAGTTAACTGTGAAACCAGTTACGAATATTTTTAATTACTCAATAGTTACTATGCACTTAGTATTATAATTTTTAAAAGAAAAATTATTTTCACTTACCTTGAAATTACAGAACTTTACAAACAACAAATTAAATAAATATATATCATTTTTTACCAAATTTATTTTTTATATATAAAATACCAAATACATCTTTTATAAGATTTTATAGATTTTCAGCTCTTTACTTTCAAGTGCCATGCTATTGTTTTACTATAAACTATTCCAAAGGAACTTTTATGATAATACCAAATGTAAAATCCTATTTTTGTTACATATTAAAAATAATCTGTTTGAGCAAACTTTAATGAATGCATAAGGTACGTTGCTTTTTTTTATTTAAATTAACGAATGCTAGTCAGAAAACAAAGAAAATATTCCATAGACTTCACTGCAATTGCGTAAAATGTATAACAGGCTACTAGTTTTATGAAAACAAAAATTTAATTAAAAATCACTCAGAAAGTATAAGATATAAATTAATAAAAAATTTCATTATAGAAAACAAAAAATAATCTTCAAAATTTCATTTTCCTACCTTAAGTTCTACATTGGTTTCAAAAAGTTAAGCAATAACATTTATTTTTCTTGTTTGTTTATTGATAACATATACATCAGATTTGTATGCTTGACTTTTAGTTCGCTTGTAAATCTTTGTTAGATAATTACAGATAGCACAAGACAGAATTACAATACGAAGAAATGGAAAAACACCCAGGGTCAGCGCGGGAATCGAACCCGCTCTCCTACGCTCGAAGGCGACTAGCAGTGTGGTGACATAACCACTCGGCCTCGGAGGGCCTTATTTTTCTTCTTATGCACATAACTCTTACATAAATAAACAACTGAATATGAAATTTTGATGACTTGTTCTTTATGGAATCATTAATCGATTTTTTTACTTTCACTTCGCAATCTTTGTAAACGCTAATTTATTTTTTCTCAAAAATACACATCCAGACCACTCATTGGGGTGTGTCCTAGACCTAAGGATCTTAAAAAGGGGAGCTAACTCACAACTCATTTTGTTGCCCACTGCTCTTGTATTTTTTTCGATTTTTATCGAACAAATTTTAGAAATTATGGGTACTTGTTTAACTACTAATTGTTTAAATCATTCATAGATAGAATTTTGACCGGCACGATTTCGAAAAAATAGAAAAAGAAGTAATAGTGCAGTCTCGGTTTGGGCAACATTTTTGATGTGAGTCGGCCTGTATTTACAGGGGCTCTACCCAGACCGTCGTCAATTGTCCATAGCGTACCACTTGTGCGACTTAAAACCTCTAACTCACTCACTCAAAAGTATACTTTTAAAAAAAGAAATATTTTCAATGATTTGTGAAAGAAAACTAAATGATATATGATGTGAAAGAATACACTACAGTTTTAAAGATCCACATGCTTTCAAGAATTGCATAAAAACTTTATTTTATTTATTTTTTATTTATTTATTTATTTGTGTGTGTGATTCATTTTTTAAAAATACGTACATACAGCGAAACAGGAAATTTGAATTCTGTTATTTATTGGAATTTGTGTAATTCAGGCAATGCTTATAGATCAAAAATTAATAATTAATAATTCTGTTATTTAGAAAGTCTGTTATGAAGAAAAAGTTAAGTTAATACAGGAAGAAGAAGCTGATTGTAGTTTATAGTTTGGATTCCTATGTTCTTTTGACAAACCGTACTGCATGTTTTAGCACTATCTCACATCTAGTTTTTTCCTAAAATTATTCATTTTTAGTCTTTTATTTTATGAAAATATGAATTAAAATCAGCTTACAAATTTTCCCCGATGTCAATGCAATACAAAATTTGATTAATGATTTCTTAAAGAACACGTCATCTAAGTTTTATGTAAATAAGTTTATTTGGTTTGATAAATGCCTAAAACAAAACAAAAAATAAAATAAAATAAAAATAAAACGAATTGATGCTTAGTTTTTGGAAAACAGTGCATTATAAAAATAAATATTATAGATTGAATATAATTTTTTAATACTTGTCACTTACAACAGCAATGCTATCTAAAAACCAACAAAGTTATTTATGAAGTGTAAAAAATAATTTTACTGAGATAGAACACCACATATGGTCATACATATTTATTATCACATTTGGAACAATACATATGATATAAAAAATTCTTATTTTATCCGGATATTTTTCATATCACTTTTATAAATTTATTCATAATACTCAAATTGTTAGTTTTAATTAATCTAATATTTTAAAACATAATAAAAATTTAGTCGATTTTAGTTGATTAGATATAACTTCAAATAATAATATAATGATGCAAGTGTCATCGCGGCCAAATATTCCTTTTTAAAAGCAAACTTTTAATTTATGACAGTAAAATTTTTCCTTAAAATTTGTTTATACTCAAATTTAATTAAATAAATTTTTGATGAAACTCATTTTTCAATTAATTTCCTTTTAAAAATATCTTTAATAACGTCAAAAAAGGTGTGAAAACTAATTAAAAGTCTGTAAAAAATTCTCATAACATACTCTAAATGAAGCATATAATAGAGAAATAATCAGAACAAATCTTTTAACATGACAAGTCCTGAAAAATTAGAACATGTTTAGTAACAGAAAACACATCTGTCATGTAAAAGTAATAAAATGAATATTGGCAGAAAGAAGCAAAAGAGGGAGACAGGAAATCAAATGTCGGAGTGTCGCAAATGAAAAATAAGTAAAGCGAATAAAATATTATATAAAAGAGAAAGAAAATACATTTGCGAAAAAATTAAATCTGTCACATGATTTTTTATTTAATTTTCCCTCATTAGTTTGATAGTAAATAACTGTATCTAAATTACATTTTAATAGTTTAAATAAAATATGCAATAGAAATAATTCATTATTAGGTCGTAATGCATTTCGTGTTAAATCAATATATAACGTCGAATACGTGGCTGAATCGTCCACTTTACAAGTGTCTTGCTAGAGAATTAGTTCTTATTAGGGAAAATGATCATCCCTGACAGCGTGTTGGGTTGTGGGAGTAAGGTCGATTGACTGCATTAGGGTCCTAGGCCTGAGAGGCTGTCCCCCGTGGTGGTCTTTCTAAGGGGTGCTAGCCCGTATTTACGCAAGTTTCGGAAAACAACACGGAAAACTCCTAACGGCTAGATCAATGAGCGCGACCTGGGATCGAACCCGGCATCTCACCTCCTGACAGCGATAGAGAATTATTCTAACTCTAATAGGAATTTCTAAAAGATTATTACGTCTTTTTTTTTTTTTTTTTTTTTTTTTTTTTTTTCATGCCATGACTTTTTTAAGTATACAACTATGTTTTGGTCCAAACAAAGCCTTTTGTCATAAAATTCTAATGTACAGGGTAGTTATAAAATGACTTTCTCGGTTTAGATGTATCTGAAACTAAAAACAATCAACGGAATAAAACCAAATTTTGTGAACAGACTGTGGAAGACGCGTGGATATCTATTTCCTAAAGGCAAAAAAAAATGATTTCCATACGTGACCAACAATGAAGAAAAAATATATCACCTTCATTTAGAACAAATAAGTAGTCATTTTCTGATTCCTGAACTACAAATATAGATTTCCAATTTATGCTTAGGAGGTGAACAAATAATCTGGATAGACGAAATGATTGAGAATTTCTAGTCTGTATTTTTCTAGATGGTAAAACAATACTATGAATATTATGAATAGTATTAATCCTTTGTATTGCGAGAAATGTTTGCTTGATATCCTAGAACTAGGAGATAAAACAAAATTATAGTCAGTAAAACTCGCCTCTTCTGTTCACATTTACTTACAGCGATTTTTAGATGACATTGACCGCGAGAATATAGGAAAACGCTCTAGAATTCTAATAGGGGTTTTTAGAACTCTCTAGCAAAAAGAACTAGAATTTATAAGAATGACATGGAACTATTTTTAGTAGAGACCCAATTTAGCTTCTAGATGTCAATCATTGATTTTTTTTATTTTTTTTCAGTGAAAAGAAGTGATTGTAACACAAGTTTCAACTTTTATTTTACAGTGTGATATTCGTACATTTAAAAAAATTGCCAAAAAACAAAATATTTCCTACATTTCTACACCAAGCAATCATAAACAATCATTCGTGTATTTTTGCTGATCACAATTCATAACTCTTAATTAAAGTCAAGTGTATAAATTCTTATATTATAAGATAAATAATATTAAAAAACTCCCCGCTGTATAAATATTCATTTAACTCTTAAAAGCTTGTAAGATTCTAAAATTATTTTCTTTAAATATAACATTTTTATCATAATAATAATAATGACTAAGATTTAAAATGTATTGCGGAAAAAAAAAACTGTTAACAAATTACTTCTTCTAGTAGAGCGATTAAAAAAACGTAAACAAGCAAGAGCATTAATCAAATAATTACTTTAATAACATGGGAAAATGAAAACATACGTTCAGATGTTTTACATGTTAAAATAAAAGTTATTACATTTTCTCGACATTCCAATTTAATAACTGGTTTGCATTTCCCCAAATTATGTAGATTTACACCAGCTGGTGTGCTTATATCTTTATTTTTATCAATGTTTTTATTATAATTGTAACTTGATAATCATTATTATTATTTCAATTTTTTAATTTTTTTTTATCAGAATATTTTTCTTTTATTATATATTCATGTTTTCAGTTCTTATATGGTATATTTAAAAATACAATTTTTTTTTCTCAAAACTGATTTATCAATTTCTAACATTACAGTTTTCTTTCCTCTTAAATGTTTTATCTTGATAAATGATGTTTTTATAATATTCGTTTCTTGTAAATAATCCAGTTATACTTTTTTCGGTAGCTATCACATTTTACTTTATCAAATCTATGTTTTTTGCATAATTTGCGCACATCTATATATAGACTTTGATATACTACTATATTAAGCATTTGCCTATAATAAATAATTTTTGTTCAAAATATATTTTCTGCCTAAACAAACAAAAAATAATAATAATATATAAATTTTAAGCTTACTATTTACTTAAAAAAAAAAAAAAAAAAAAAAAGGGTAATTAAACTTAGTTTACGCGCGTAAGAGTAATCACATAAATACGCTTCACACTATTAAAGCCCATATGCCACAATGTATCTATATTCGTTCTCTTCCCCTATAAAAAATCAAGTATAAACT
Organism: Salticus scenicus; assembly: GCA_963930645.1. Classification (NCBI taxonomy): domain Eukaryota; kingdom Metazoa; phylum Arthropoda; class Arachnida; order Araneae; family Salticidae; genus Salticus; species Salticus scenicus. Next base: position 226,806,588 of record OZ005654.1, read on the forward strand.
ATATCAGTTGAATTTAACTGTGTCTTTGTGCATGTAAACCTCTATAAAATTTATATAATGATAAGAATTTTCTTTTGTTTGACATAGATTTACATCATTAAAATGTACTAATAAAAAATTTTCGCCCGTATGTCTTTTTATATACGCATTATTTACATGTTTCAGTGAAAAATATCTAAATGTTACACGCGTAACGTCTCTAATGTGAAAATAACAGTACCGCAGACCTGATTTATAATTATTTTTTAGATGGAAATAACCATTTTGGGTGGTGATATATTTTAGTTTGTATTACTTTGATAAGAAAAATTAGCAAAGTTTAAAGATAAGAGCAGAACTAAATGAATGAAAAAATTTCTTTCCTCTTAAATGTTTTATCTTGATAAATGCTGTTTTTAAGTGCCAGCTTTCTAAATACAAGTTTTTTTTTTTTTTTTTTCAAAATTTTAAGAATATAATGAGAAAGAACTAAAGAATCTAATGAATAATTTTAAGAATCTAACGAGTAATGTAGGTACAAGAATCATCTTGCATGGTAAAATATTGACTTTTGTTGGGATACACTTTTCAGAAATCTTTAAGAGAAAAGCGTAGCGCTGTATCTTATACAGCAAGAGAGTTGTGCTTTGTCTTAATGAACACTGTTTATCACAATATCACAATTAGTCCATTTATTCTATGAGCATACTATTGTCAAAACCTCGTCATAACGAAGTCAATCTATCGAATGTGAAAAGTTACTCAAAATCTCAAAAGTTAACTCAAAATCTGCACGAGGAAAAAATAACCTAATATTGTATACTTCCTGTGTCTGAAGCAACTGGAGTTTCGCAAATCGTGATTTCCAGGATCTGAAACCGATTTTTGAAGACTAGAAATGCAGTCTGAAGACCAGGGAAAAGTCATAGTCGTGCAAGAATGCCCAATGAAGATCAATATTTTACGTTAACGGCTCGGAGGTACCTAAATATGAATGCCAGTTTTCTTCAACAAGACCTTCTTCTGGCTGCTAGCTCCAAATTTTCGACACAAAATATCCGAAACTGGCTCCACGCTATAGCAATAAGTCTGTGGATCTCATCCCTAGATCAGCGACCGGTCAGAGCTCCATTTCAAATGATGTGGAGATCAGTGCGCCCATCAATGTAGATGCCAGCATAGATCATCACCTCCCTCCCCCTTCCGCCGAATCTGATACTTCCGAGCACGAATGCAGGATGGTTTCTTATGCCACGTACCTTCCAGATAAAAATATGCCTATTATCATGATGAACGCGACTTTTCAGAGAAAAGAATAATGCGCCAATCATTTCTACTCCAGTTCATATACTCTGCTAGAAACTCACTGCGGGCGCGATGGTGATGAAGGTATTGTTGAAGAAGAGTGGTATTCATATTTCGGTATCTCCGAGCCGTTAGATTTAAATACTGATCTTCATTGGGCGTTGTCGCACGTCTAAGACCTTGCCCTGGCCTTCAGCCCGCATTTCCAGTGTTCAAAAATCGGTTCCAAATCCTGAAAATCACACTTTGCGAAATTCCAGCGGCTTCGGCTGCTTCGGTTTGTGTTTGCACCCCCTCCTCCCTCTTACCGACCAATAGCTCTCCAAGCTTTTGAATCGGTTAAATGAGTTCGTTGAGACATCACAATCACCTAAACAATATACTTATTGAATATCGATCATTCTTTTCCGATTTGTCTTTCAGTTAGTTGGAAGTCCAATTTCATTCGCTGAAGCTAAAACGTCTTTTATGACGTCAAATTCAAAAATTTGCATACTCCAAAGTTCGAAAATTTGAAAATTTTATGTTTGTGACTCTCTTCTTCCCTTTTCTACAAAAAATTTCGCTTATGTTATTTTATATAAAACTTACAATATATGTATATATATATATATGTATGTATATATGTATAGTATGAATAAGGGTAGAATTCTGAATGCAATAAAAAAGAAAAGTTTCTAACAATAGAAACATCTTTTAATAATAAAAGCTCAAGAGACCCAGTTTCTGCAAAATAACGCTCTAAACTGATGCCATTACTAAGCAATTTATTGAAATAAAGAAAATAAAATTTTATCCTTCATTTGGAGACTGCCCTCAAAGCTGGTAGCGTGAGGTACCAAGTTCGATCCCAAATCGCACTCTTAGGGATTTTCCACTATTCTCACCGAAACTTACTGAATAGGACCTTTCAGAAATACTCCCGCAGAGGACACTCTCTCCATATCTAGGACCCTAACGCAGTCCATTGGCCTTAATCCTAGCACCAATACTAACATTTTTAAGGAATTAAAAAATAATGGAAAAGAGTAATTTACCCCCCCCCCCCCAAAAAAAAAAAAAAAAAAAAAAAAAAAAAAGTGTCACAATTGTAACAATGTATTGAAAAAATAAATATATTTTACTCATGATTTAGAAAAAAAAATAAGAAATCTAAATAATTTAAAAGAATCGGTCTAATTCTATGTAAAGTTTAGTAAATGATTTGAAGATTTTGTTTTTCGGCCACCGCTGTAAACTGCTAAATTAAGGTCAAACCATTTAGCAAATTTAAAGGAAAACGTTAAAAAAAAGTAATTAAAATAATAAGAAAAATAATAACAATAAAAACATTAAAAATAGTATGAATGGTAATAAATTCAGAACAAAAAAATCTGATGTGGGCACCACATGACTTCCTTATACACTTTTAGAAATATACATAATGTTAAAAAACATTGACAATGGACCCGAAACAGTTGGCTAAAAATATTTTAAAAAATGAATTATCACCGTGTTCCGAGCTTTTCTGAAAGTTAGTTAAAAACCGATGCAAGATTTGTACTGGTAACGCTGACGAAGGCAGCAGGGACCCGAAATGATTGGCTAAAAGTATTCTTAAAAATGCATTTTCACCGTGTTCTGATCTAGTCTGAAAGTTTCAAATGTCTAGCTAGTCGAGAAGTTAGTTAAATAAATTTTCTGTTGAATCACATAAACGCTGCTGAAGGCAGCAGGTATTAGAAACAGTTGGCTAAATATATTTTAAAAAATGCATTGTCAACGTGTTCTGAACTTTTGTGAAAGTTTCAAATGTTTAGCTAGTCGGGAAGTCAGTTAAATTGCAAGATTTGTCCAAACCGTTTTTGAATTATTACCGTTTTTTGATATATTTTGGCCATTATGAACCTAATTTTCCTAAATATCTCCAAAACGGAAAATCATACAAAGTCCAAAAAGGGAGGTGCACAGCTAGATGTTATAAAAAACCTATGTACCAATTCGCAACTTTCTACGTCCAACCGTTTTTGAGTTATGCGACATACACACACACAGACACACAGACACACATACATACAGACGTCACGAAAAATCGTGTAAAGTCCCTTATATCTCTAAAATGAGAGCTCGTGTTAAGACGACACTTGCAGGTGTACAACTAGACATCATGACAGTCACACGTATAAATTGGCAATATTCAGCGATCATTCGTTTTCGAGCAATGTGAAATGCAAAATCCATTTCGCAAATCGGGATTACTATACTTCCTTATACTTTGTATAAGGAAGTAAAAACGTTGTGGTACTTTTCTATTATCAGGATCAGATTCAGGTAAAGTAAAAAAAAGAGAAAAAGTAATAAAATTGAGGTATTTATGTACCCTGCCTTCGACAAGTAAACTAGGCACAATTTTATTGAATTCGTGCCGAATTTAATTTTCCTAAATAATTAAATCACATTTCATTACTCGGATTCTATAATTTTTATATTAAAAACACAGTTAAATTTTGAATAATCTTTTATTATTATTATTAATATAATTATTATTATTATTATTGACCATCTATCGGGCATTTTTGGCCACTGTTTTTGAACTGGAATATATGGCAAATTTGAAAATAGATTGGGAATTAAATATCGAATGCTAGACAAGCGAAAACCAACCAGTAATATTAGAAAAGAAAACAAATTATTAGAATATACTAAAAAGATAGAAAAAAAAATCTTTCTTTGCGTAAATAATGACTGATAGGGGAATTGGGGAGATTATGAAAGTTTTAGACAAATTACTGTCTTAAAGGTATGAAGATTTATATAACGTGCATTGAAATAGAGCAATATTAAGTATATTGAAATTTCTAGAAAGTTATTTAAACTTATTAAAATAAAATTAAAAATTTTATTTATTTTAATTTATTTTTTGTTTATTCTATTTAATTATTTATTTAATTATTTATTTATTTAATTATTTTTTTATTTAATTATTTTTTTTATTTACATATATATATATACTTAAGTGCTTTTTGCTTGCTAATTTTTAACATTTTCCAAGAATTTACATCATTGTAATTCACCAATATATTCTAAACATATTTAAGTATCACTTTGTAGATTCATTGATGCCTTTTTTTTTTTTTTTTTTTTTTTTTTTTTTTTTTTTAATGTCTGAATGCTGAAATCTTATAAATGTTTACTATTCAGACATAAAAATAATTTTAAAAAAATTAACTTACCAATGAACCCACCATGTAATACCGAAATATGGTTATATTATTAAACTAAAATATTATAAAATTTACGAAAAAATTCATTAAAATTTTGCATTTTATTTTATTAAATTTAAACAGTTTTCGAGAAATTTTAATGTAATTAATATTGTTATATTTCAATGCATACGTATACATATTTCCATATTTCCAAGTCAACGACTTTTAAAAATATTTCATAACATCCAGCATCCCCCTAAGCAACCTCTGATAGTTATTGCATATTTATTGTTCTTCATTCAAAGAATTTTCTGATATTTTATAGAATAGAAAATTTCTTCGAAAAGTTAATATCTACATACAATCGACGAACATCTGAAGTTTTATATCTCGCAAACTTTTCCATTCTGACAAAATTTATTTCTGCTGTTCTGCTATATGATAATATTCCTTTGAAGAGTTATAGGGATGAGGATTTTGCAAATTCATCATAAAACTTGCTGAATGTGAAAAAATTTCGATATTACATCTTTTAAGAAAGACGGATTTAACAGTTGCTTTCTAAAAGTCCATAACACTTTTTTCCAAAGACAATAAATGTAAAAAAAAACTATATAAACAGTTGATTTTTATAAACAATTTATTGATTATTTAATAGTTATTTGTTTATTTCCCTAATATTTATATCTTGTGCAGCACTAGTTCGACGTAATTTATAAAATGTACAATAGAAATCAATATACATATATATATATATATATTTTTTTTTTTGTCACAAAGTACAAATATTAAGGAACGATCAAAATGTAAGTTACACTCGAACAATGTAGGTCATAAAACTCTTTATTGAGAAGTGCGTTATAATACAACACTTGCTACCACAATTTTTCTACATAATTTTCGAGTCGCTGCAAATATTTATCAAAACGTTGCACTGATCGTTAGATGCCCTGACAACAGAAACTCGCTCCTTGATTTTCGTGTCAACTTACAAGTAGCGGACTCGGACTGGTGACGGTCGATGGGATGAGCACAACCAACAGATATTCCCAATTCATGTGCAATGTGTACTACCCTCACTCTTCAATTTCTAAGAATAATGCCTTTTGTCCGCTGCACCATCTCTGATGCGATCACCAATGTACGCCTTTTTCTTCTTTTCTCATTAATTAATTCTGTACGATCGTTTTCGAATTGCTGCATTTCACAATGGCTGAAAGTGATATAGCCTGAAGTATATACACTGCTGAGATTTCCCATTGAATGTCTGTACTCGTGCAACGTTTGGCTTAAAAAAAATGTACTGTTCCACGTACTTCAGCGTTGGAACAAGTTTCCTGCTACCCCGCCATTTTTTTATCCTGTGTATGGAGCAACGGTTGCAACTATTCAAATGAAATTGTTGACATATTAATAGACGTGGAACTCATTTATCGCCTGCGCAAGCTTTGCTCTTGTTTCATAATGCTGCCTTCTGTACAGGAACAATTGTAATTTACTATTTGAAGGCCCTGTGTAAATTAAATGATTGTCGGTGTCTAATATACACTCATTGCTATAAAAATTTGCGCCCCAAAAAGTAATTGTTGGACCGTAACGAAACTTGGCATGAAGGTACGTACCAAGCTGATATAAAAATGATTAGAAATACAGCGTGGTTGCGCATTGCGTAATGTCACCAGAGGACGTTGAACTTTGTTCTTTTTGGAGTATAAAACAGGTAAGCAGACCTTGTTTGGTATACATAGGGCGTGTTCAGTAGAGCGCCCGATCCACGACCGGTCGATTGATTCCGAGCCAAAGCGTTCAGTGGTGTCGACCGATCCAGAGTCACATCGTTCAGTGGGATGGACCGATCTCGACCGGTCGTGGATCAGAAAGCCTAGAAAAATTTCTTGATCCATTGGGTCACGTGATGGATCAAATGCGCAATAGGTTGAAAATCAGGCTCTGACTGACACTACGCATTGAAAACCTGAATAATGAACATCTGTTTTTGACAATGATTGTTTATTTGTTTAATTAGCTGAGGATTAATACAGATGTACTTATGCATAGATGCATTGTTTGTGCTGTAGAAAATAAGGTAAGTAATTCCATAAAATGCTAAACTATATTATGTTTATTTATTTATTGTGTAAAAAAGATTTTTTACGTAATAACGATTTTCGATACGTAATTTCTTTTATTGATGAACGTAACATTTAAACATAAAATTAAAACAAAAATTTACACAATTTTAATTGAAACAAAAATACATTTTTTTTTTTTTTTTTTTTTCAAATTCGGACGATATCATATTTTGTTAATTTAATATATAAAAATAAGCTGGGAAAAATTAATTATTTCTTTTCTTTTTTTTTTCAGACAACGCTTTTCATTCATGCGATTGTTTTTTGTTTACAAATAGAAAAGCTTGTAAACGATTGTATTTTTTACCTTTAAAACAATAAGTTAACTATAAATAAATAAATTAAAATCCTTCCACATATTTTTAATTTTGGTAAAAATAAGTTTAAGATGTCAATTATTAAATTTAATAAACAAAACAGACTGTAAAAAAAGTAGCTATAAAATTATGCAGTGTTGTTTACATTGCTAGTTTATTTTAATATTCAGTTGGTAATAAGAGAAAAAGCTCTTTATATTGATTCATAAATCGAAGAAGAAAGTAAGATTATTTTTTATATAAATCCATTATATTGACTAAATAGCATATTTCATATTTTATATATATATATATATTTTTTTTTTTTTTTTTTTTTTTCAAAAACGTTTTTGTTGTACATTTCTGTTCATAATAAAATTCGAAGAGAAAGAAAGGTGTTTTCTGATATCAAGAAGTGCTCATTTAAGATAAATCCACTCTGCTCCTTTAAAAATAAATGTAACGTAACATTAACATTTTCATGATTAAAATTTATACGTGAATTTAGAAAAATCATAACCAAAATAATGTATACTTCTTATTTTCTGTTAGCAGAATACAGAATTCTACATTAATAAGAAAGTGGTAAAATTGTTATTACATAAAAGATCTTTCTTTCTTTTTTTTTTTTTTTTTTTTTTTTTTTTTTTTAAGAAAAAACGTAATGTAGTTTAGCATTTTATGGAATTACGTATTAAAAGTCCAGACAAAATAAACAACAGAAATACAATAAATAACTTGCTAATACAGGTCAAATTAGATAGATGGCGCTGCTCCAATCACGTCAGAATTGTTCCAAATCGTTCAGTAGACGCCTGGCCCGATCCAAGACCGATCCAGGATCAGTGACGTCATCGCCCGGTCGCATTGATCCATCTCGGGCGCTCTACTGAACACGCTCATAATCTGTTGCAGAGGGACGCTTTTAAAATAAAGATGCTGTTACGTCACCATCGAAAACAATACAAGCAGCTGTCATAGTCCGAGAGGTGAAGAATCATTGGTAGGATGAAACACAGGTGATCAACTCGGTGAGTAACCAACCAGCTAGGCCGTTCTGTTTTTACTGTGAGGAGGTTTTGGGACCAGTGGACAAGAGAGACATCGTTGGCTCAGGACGCGCAGGACAGACCAATAATCGAAAAAGCTATCCCATTATACGAAACATACGTATAGCGCCAACTGTCTCGCTGTCCGTCATCCGGACCTATACAGCACCAACACGACCTGTACCATCGCAAGGCGCCTGACTGAAAGACATTTGCTATCACGGCGCCCGTTACGTGTGCTGTTGATAATACCTACCCACCCCCTTCTTTTCCGTTTGGAGTTGTGCCGTTCTTGAAAGGGTTAGATTGTAACCGAATGAAATCAGGTCGTCTTCAGCGACGAATCCAGGTTCAGTTTGGGCAGTGATGACAATCATGTACATGTGTGAAGGCACCGTTTTGAACACCTCAGTCCTGCCTTTAATTTACAGCTGCACACCGCACCCACAGCTGGTGTGATGGTATGGGGTGATATTCTATACGACACATGGTCATACCTAATACTGATACTCGGCACCTTGACAGCAGCAGTACGTATGTGACATCCTTAAGCCATAGGTGTTTCCACTCATGGCAGGGCTCACAGGAGCCATTTTTCAACTGAACAATGCTAAGGCACACACAGCAAGTGTGTCACAGGACTACCCTTCCCTGGCCTGCTCGATCATCAGATTTGTTACCAATCGAGCATATCTGGGATCATTTGTGACGACAAGTTAAGCAGCCAACAAGATTGGACTAATTAGAGTTTACAACAAATGTGGAACGAGATGCCGCAGGACATCATACAAGACTTGTATGCCTCAATGCCCGAATATATCGCATCGTGCCTTCACGCTAAAGGTGGCCCAATAGGGTACTAAAACCACCATCCTTTCGTAATTTTTCCTGTAATAAATGACGATTTCGCTTTGATTTTGTAATCATTTACTTATATCAATATAGTGTTCATTAGTTGAACCGGTTCTGTTCTCACATCGGCCGTATCGTAAAATCGTGGAAAATAATGCAGAAGTCTTTACGTCTAAATAATCAGCACACAAATCATTTTAACTGTGTTTTATTGATGTAGCAATCCAATACTTATGTTCTTAGGTACAAATAATTTTGTATTTCATCACTCTATTGGCAAATATGACAAAATGTTCTACCCCAGTTATCTATACAGAGAGGGAGGAGGAGACCAATAAAAAATCACGTCTTACACCAACGAAGTCAAAATCGAAAAGCTACACTAGATCTGCCAGTCTCAGAGAACGTAAAGTGCAACCCCAAAGGTTGGCATCGTTAAAATTCAGCCAAAAGAACGCCAGGCTGTTTCTTTGTCCTCCTAATATTTTAATACAAAATTTTTAATATAAAAATGTCGTTACAAAAGTTAGATCGATTTAGCATAAAAAGCATCGCCAGGTATGAATCATCTTTAACGTACGAAAAACGACCGCTCTGATAGACGCCACTTAGTCGGTGAAAATCCATTAGAAATCTATTTTTAGAACTATAATGACCTGCTTGAATTAATAATAGCTTTTAATGTAAACACAAGGGTAATAAATATGAACTGAAATGACTATTTTTATTTTATTAATAGCTACTTATGTTAGAAATACGCTGATAACGACTTTTAAATTACAATATCAAAATAAATAATTATAGCTAAATTGATTTAATTCTTTCGGGGAATAAGTATAAACACAATTACTTTTCAAAAACCCCGATATAAAAATTGCTTTATTTTATTCCGAGAGCAATGTGTTTGTAACTATTAAAGGACAAAGAAACGCTATTAAATGAAAGATTTTGATTTGTAAATAAAACGGGAAATTCTATATAATTAATTAATTGAATTACATAAATTTAAAAAGATTTTTTTATATAATCTTTATTAATCCCTCCTTTTTGTTATATATTAAATTTGAATAAATAAATAAACTTTTAAAGAAAATATGTGTGAACACTCACAATCAACTTTGCACTTACGCATGTAAAATTTCGTTTCATTCTGACAGCTCTTTCTTGCTGCGCAAATTTTTATGGCAATGAGTGTATATGCAAATATACAAATATTTATAACGGATATTTCTTAAAACCCTCAAATATTTTCCTGTGGCTCAACTCTCATTTCTGGTACTCTAGGACCAACTTAGAACTCAATAATGATTCCGAACCATTAAGAACTAGACATAGGTACTTTTTCAAGTATTGGAATAAATAATTCCATTACTGCATTAAAACCTATTAGCAAAATAATACATTACTGACAATATTAAATAATTATTTGTAAACGATTAAATAAATAACGCTGATACCTTTTCTCTCAAAATGAAAAACAGGCAGGAGGAATCCCTGTCAAATGCCAATACAGATAACTGTATTGTGAAAGACAATATATTACCCGAGGAAATGATATAATTTAGTGTTTGTGTTTATAATTGAAACTTCAGCAGCAGCTAAAAAAGCTTAAATTGAAAATATGTAATCCCAAACAGCATATGTAACAGTATGAACATTTTACTTATTTATCTGTTTGTTTGTTTTGTTTTGTTAAATTTAATTTTTATTTATTTATTTATTTTTATTTATTACTTTTTCTTTTTTTTTTTTTTTTGTATAAAAAGAAAATATTGGATTCGTGAAAAATTTTTACCTCCGGTATTCGAAAGTTTTGCATGTTTTGGGATGTCCTGAACATGATTTGACCATTTTTGGAAAACCTTTCTTTCTCTCTTTCTGTGTGTGTGTGTGTTTGTGTGTATCACAAATATTGTGGACGTTGTATCTCACAAACAAAAAAACAAAATGTAACCAAGTTTGGTATTTAGTTAGACTTTGATCTAAACTGGCGTTGTTTATATTTAATGACGCATCGCTAAACTTGTGGCGAGTTGCTCCCAATTTTCCATAATTTTTAATATATTAGTACAGGACAAAATTTCGTACAAATGTACAAAATGAGAGTTATTTTTAACGAATTATTGTGAAATTGTTATAAATTATTGGTAGTAGTAGTCATAAACTAGGGGGGAAAATGTATGCATGTAGGCGCATCACTCCGCCCCTCGGAGAAATTACCCCCAAGATGTATATATTCAGTATGGGTATCTTTCAAAAGAACTCGTCAATATCTTTCAAATGAATGGTTGAACCATAGATATGTGATAATTTAAAACAAAGTTATCTTTTTTTCTTTTTTTCTGATTTTAACAAACCAAAAAAAAAAAAAAAAAAGGTTTTAAAGAAAATCCTCAGATGTCGGCACAAAACTGTCTTTCTTTCAGCATTTAACGCAATACTTCTCTGTAATGAAAATCGTCTGCATTCACCATGGAAAATAATTTTAATAAATAAGAATTCACTAAATAATTTGTACTGCCTGAATTTGTATAGGAAAATGTAGAAGAATGTCTTGTGGTGATCACAACATACTAGTTTTCTTTTTTTTTTTTTTTTTTTTTTTTTTTTTTCAGATATTTTATTTATTTACTGTTTATTTTTTATTCATCTATTTATTCATTTTATTATTTTTTATTTTTATTTTATTTATTTGTTTTCTTATTTATCTGGGGGAGGAAGGGGTTGTGTGGCGATCAAACATAGTTTGGTAAGAGGATTGCGTATTTATTTAGTAAGTCAGCTTTTAGATATATATATATATTTTTTTTTTTTTTTAATCTGATTTTTTATGGAGGCTAATTTAATGATTCAATTTGTATTGATTTAATTTGTTTTGATGAGACTTATATTGATGATTTCATAACAATAAGACAAGATTTTTATGGCCGTATCTCCTCAATGAAAATTTAGGAGAAAAATGGCGTTATATTATGTTTGTAGATAAAATTTAAACTTTAAAACAATTGTTTCTAGTTTAAGAAAACGTATTCAAAGCCGCCGTCCCAAAGTGCACTTGTCAAGTACGACTGTGAAGAATATTGATTATTATGTCGATTTGCAATGTCCAAATTCTTCTGAAAATAAAGAGCGACAGTTAATGTGCAGTTTGGGATTTAAGATGTTATATACTTCTTTATAGCTGTTTTTTTAAATGATCTTTATAAATTGGGAATTCTTTGTTTCGGAAAATAACATTGTGTTATTTGATATTATGAAATATTCTGTTTCGCGTTTAACCCGCCAGTACACGGGCGGGGAAAAGACACAATTTTCTTTCAATATTTGAATGGTTACAATATAACACCCACAAAATAAAATCACACAATAAAAATACGAACTATAAAATTTTACGTTTATTATATCATTATTTTTTTTTTTTTCACGGAATATATAAAATGTTTCTCTTACATTGTATTCTAGTAAATAAAATAGGTCTCACAGACCCAACCCGTGTAATGGCGGATTAAAGACGATTTTAGGTTCACAAAATCTTGTGCTTACTTATTCGGGATAAGCAAACGTGTGCAGCTTTTTAAACTTTCACTGCCACTGCCGCTATTTCTTTACAGTCGGCAAAATTATTAAAGCACACATCCACATTTTTTTTTTTTTTTTTAAGTTGGTTTGCTAATTTTTATCATCAACTTACTTTTTATAAACAACATAAAGACTAAGATCATGCTTCGATAAATATTTACTTAACAAAACTGTATTAGATGCACATCTTTTAAATACGAAATATTGCTATCGTTTCAATAATTTTGCTGCCGCTTGTATATGCTTTTGTTTTTGTTTTAATAGAAAAAAAAATTATACTATTACATAAAGTGGTGATTACTGTTCTAAAATTTTGAGTCTCAAAAACATGAGCAATATCCACTGTGCTCAAACACACAACACGCGTATACATTGTAGTATATTCCAAAGTCATTAGAACAGACATCAGTTACATACACTGTAAAAAAATAACTATTACCAGCTGCAAGAAACTCTCTGTGATTGGAGAAAATAATTATTTTCTCCAATCACAGAGAGTTTCTTGCAGCTTATTTTTTTACAGTGTATCAAATAAGCAATAATAAGTTATAAATATAATAGGTTGTTACAGCTTATTTTTAAATGCAGTGTGGAACGAAGTAACCTATTACCGAAAAGTAACTCATCTCAACTCTCTTTATCTCACACTGTAAAAAATAACTATTATCAACTGCAAGAAACTTTCTGGAGAAAATAATTATGTTCTCCAATCACAGAGAGTATCTTACAGCTGGTAATAGTTATTTTTTTACAGTGCATCTGTATTACGAACATGCATATGTGAACTGGTATTCGAATCCGATACATGTCCAATATGCTGTCCATAAACATAAGCTCCAATAAGCTGTCCATCAGACACATGTCCAATGAGTCTAATTGCTAACAGTTAGACAACCTGAAGAAGTAGAAATTTCTGTTTGAAAGATAGTAACAACATATTTAAATTTTACGATCAAACTTAAATATCATAAGGCTTTAACGATTAAATTGATACGAAAATATTCAAATTTACATTGAAAAAAATATTCTGCGGCTGACATCTGGAAAATAAATTGTGACTAGTAAAAATAGTTCCATCTTGTCATCCTTATAAATTCTAGTTCCCTTTGCTAATGAGCTCTAGACACCCCTATTAACGTTCTAAAGCGTTTTTCTTTATTATCGTAGTCAAACTTATAAATACGAAAAGAAGAGGTGAGTTTTACTAACTATAATTCGAGTTTATGAATAATTTATAGAAATTAAAGCGAGAATTTCTAGCAATGCAAAGGATTCAAATATTAAAACCCTAATATTTAAATATAATGTACCATTTCACCATTTAGAAAAGTATAAACTAGAAATTCACGATAATTTTGTCTATTCTGTTTATTTGTATACCTTGTACGTATAACTTGGAAATCTATATTTCTAGTTTAGGGACTCAAAAAAATGAGTTCTTATTCGTTATAAATGAGAGCGGTATATATATATATATATATATACACTTCAAGTATATATCGTGAAGTATATGTATATTTCAGTATCAGTTTTAAAATAAGAATTTTTATAATATCTTTAAGGGCCATTTAAAGAATTTAAGTGTTAGAAGTAAATTTCTTTTCATTTAATTTTAGAATCTATGAATTACAACCATGAAAAAGATATTATTGAAGACAAGTTTTATTTTAGTTAAACAAACTTGTAAAAATTAAAAGTATTTCAGTATAAAAGCATTATTCAAAGAATATTAACTGACCATATTAAAGAAATTTATACTATTTAGTGTAATCTGAACAAAATTAGCTCAATTACACACGCTAAATTAGCTCATTTTTGCTATTTAACTAGCCCAATAATAATAATTAAAAAAAAAAAAAAAAAAAAAAAAAAAAAAAACTTAAGATTACTTAACAATTCGAAAAATTAAAATACACTTAAAAACACTATCATACATAAAATAGGCTACCACTTAAAGCAATTTAAACATTTCTGAACTTGAAAGTATAATTTTAAAACATGACAATCCTAAATCCAACTGAATATCATTTTTTATTCATTTATTTTTAAAAGTAATAATATTAAATCCTCTAAATTAGAATAAATTAAAATTATTTTATTTTTCTAAGCTTCTAATTTGTAAGTTGTTGAAAAATATAGAATAATTATCGTTCTATTCAAGATTAAAGAAATGCTTACGCCTTAAAATTTTTTTCGATTTCGAAAAATGAGCTTTAATATTTCATTCGATTTTTTATTGTCAATTTTTTATGTAGTTTTAAATTTCACAATATATATGTATCTTACGTATTCTTATTACTGTTATACAGTCGAACCTTGTTAACGTGAATCTTAAGGGGGGGGGAAAAATTTATTCATGTTATCAGTCGTTCATGCTATCAGTAGCTAATCTTCATATAAATAGAGTAATCTTAATTTGGACGAGGGTTGTGGAAACAGTTCATGTTAAAAGTAATTCACGTTAACAGTGTTCACGTTAACGATGTCCGACTGTATTAAGTTCTTCCTTTTCAGGACATTTCTCAAGTATAGATAGATGCCTACATCATTCCAGAAAATTTTCATAATTGTCTCCCTGCATTGGGGAGCTCTCCTCACGAAACTTTTCAATGTACTTTGAGATTTCGTTCAATTCTTAATTTTATTTTTGTACTTAATGTATTATATTTTCTCTTGCAGAATTTTATGCATTGGTTTACAAATTTTCGTGCTAACATTTTGCTTTGCGTTTTGGTGTTGAAAAAAATATTTCTTTTTTCTTTACATTAAAAAAAAAAAAAAAAAAAAAAAAAAAAGTCTCTTTTCTTGGGAATAATTTTTCGTTGACCTCGTTAAACTATACCAAAAAGCTTCAATTTTTATGAATTTTTGAATAATTAAAGAAGTTATCGATTATTCACATTTACATATAAACTGAAGTTACAATTAAATTCCAATACCTTGGAGCTAAAACAAACAAGCGAATTGTCACCAAAATTGACATGTAGGGATTAGTACTCATGGTGTTCATTGGATGTACTTAAAAACAATATTTTTTTTCAAAACATGTCCACCAGATTGTCATTTTGCATGGAAAATGCCAGTGTTAACCAAGAGAATGGCTCACACTGATAAAAACTAACCTTTCAATACTATAATATTTTGTACGTTTTCGGTATTTTTTGTGCAATTATATATTATCGTTTTTTCCTGCAAAATGCCAACTGTAGAATAGTTTTTAACTTAAATTTTCAATTTCTTGAACGGATCTGATGAATCATCTACACACCGAATTCGACTGGAATCCGCTTGCCTGTTTTAGAAGCTTCGAACTAATCGATAAAGTTCGGTTTCGGTTAGGCCGAAAATTGATTTAATACAATAAAAGCACATTGCTCCAAGGAATACGACATGATATTCTTCTCCAGTAATAACTAACTCTATGCAACTTCCTTACATGTGTCAGCAGTGAAAGGATGAAGACTAACGAATGAACTTTCTTTACTTATGAATACTTTTAGAGCTTCTTGTGCTTATGGCGCCACCTATTAATCAGTCTTGGAACTATTTCTTCAAACCAGTGTATAACAAATTCAGACCTGTCCATCCAAATTACCACTAGTTTAAATATTCTGTTTCTCACTTTTTCACAATTATGTCATTTCAAAGTTAAAAAGTCCTTTCTGAAACACCTTGTATATACAGAGATATAATAAATTCCTTTAACTTTAACAGTCAGAGATTTGAATGGTTACTGAGATCTTTATACTTCAAATTCTTAAGTTTTTCTCAAATTAGTGTTTTGAATTTTTAACATATTTTGTATAAATAAAGGCTTGATAAAACTTTTTCCTACTTGCATCAAACTGCAAATAAAGCAAACGAAAATCAAAACGGTAAAGAATTTAAAAGCTGATACACATCACAAACCGTTGAAACATTTTAATAAAAAATAACTTGTGTATTTATGAAATATTTATCAAAAAGTCGGCAACGGCCATATTAAATCAGGAAAGCAAAATGAGAAAAATGAAAACTGATTTGTCAGCAGAAAACGTAAAGTACTGAAAAAAAAACTTCGTATTTTCTACTGCCTTCTGTTTCTTTTCAAATGTTGAAACTAACAATATTTTGTCTTACTTTCAGTGATGGATAGGAAACTTGTACCTTCAAATTGCGTTTTCATGTACATCATTAAAGAATATATAGATAAAAATGTGCAATTTTGTAGTTTTAAGATTTATGTTCCTTTTTTTTCTTTTGTGTTTAAATTTTGTGTTAGAGCTTTAGTTATTCTTTTACTTACTTTCTTTTCATTAAGAAAATTTAAGCTTTTATTCATTTTATATTTCATTAAAAATAACGAAAAAATACAGAATTATTGCCTGTATTTAAAATGTCTTTTACTCCTTTAAAAAAATTATGAAAATAGGATATTTATTATATTTATTTTCACAGACTGGTTGATAAGGAAGCATTTATTTGGATTTAGTTAGTTTTTACTTCTTTATCAGTGCATAGCAAAAACTATTGGATTAAAAAAAAATTCACAACTTCCGGTTTTATACGTTTTATGAGTTTTGAAACGCGTTTTGGTCATTTTTGGAATAATGTCTGCTCATCTATCTGTGTGTGACAAAACTTTTGTGGCAATCCTATCTCAAAAACTAAGGCACATAATTTCATAAAGGTTTATATTTACTAGAAAATTCTCCACATGCGTCTGTAAGACAAAATTTATAAAGGATATAAAAGAAATTTTTGTGATGGCTACAACCTACTAGTTTTCTTTAGATAGTTTTCCTCTTAGGCTAATATCGATATATTTTATAGTCTTATCAGAAATATGTGTATATTATAATATATGCCCCCCCCCCCCTTCCCGAGAAAATTTAAATTTCTTTAACTTGCTTATTTAGTCATTTAAGATAAAATTTCTCAATTTTTAATTTTTGCGTGTCTAATATATATATATATATATATATATACATTTCAGATTTGCGTCATCAATTAAAATTAAAATAAAGACCTCTAAGTCTTGTGAAAATAATAAAATTTTTACACAGATTTAAAATAATTCTATTATTTATATTAAATACTATATATATTACCTTAAACTGTAAAATTTAATTAACATAAAGAAAAACATTCACTCAGTTAACCGTAAAACTATTTAACAATTCATATAGCAAATATCTTTAGTCTCTATATGTAAGAAAAAAAATCTAGACGTTCCGATCCTTTAATAATTTTATTTCACACTGATTTTATCATTAGTAATTTTGTAATGGAGGATCTAAAGAACGATACGTTTGACTTCAGCTTAAAATTTGCAGATCTACTTTCTGAAAGTACCAATATCGAAAGCTTGTAGTAGCTACTACTCTTCAATTTCTCCCATTTATGGGAAGATTAAATCTCAGTTTTTATTGTGTATAATTGCGCAAAACTTGATACTTGACAAGTCCATTATGAAGCACAATGCTATTTCAAGTTGAGTCATGTTGAGTTGATGTCAAGTTGAGTTGATTTATCCGTCGATAGATAGCGAGCTATGCTGCAATTTTTCCCATTTACTTAAAAGCTATATGTCAACTTCTATAGCGTATAATATAATCACAGATAATGTACAAAACTTTATCTGTGAAATGGATATTATGAAAAAAAGTGCTCACTTAATTTCAGAATATATCGTTCAATAAGTAGTGCTTCTATTACTCACGCATTATACTGTTTGTCATATGGTTAAATCTATTTGTCTCTCGAAATTTCTCCAAACTGCGTATGTAAAATATGTATCATGAAAGGTTAGGATTAAATATTTGTTGCTGTTAACCGGTAGATTGCGCTGCTCTATAGAATGATATAGACAAATTTTTGTGTTGGCCATAGCATACTTGTTTTGTCAAAGGTATGAAATTTCGAACTTCTTCGCAGCGATGGAGTAAATAAATTTTCTACAAAAGGGAATTCTATATTCTTTAAGCTATGTTAAAACGACTAAGTATATTAATTAAAGTTTTTAAGTCCCTAAAATAATTAGACACGATGGAGAAACTGTTAACAACGGAATAATTACCATCAACAACAAAAAAAAAATAGACTGGGTGCAATATATTCGTCTGTTAACACAAGAGGCAATATCGAACTAATTTTACAATAACTTTCACTATGCCTGTGATATGAACTGTACAAGGTGTCCGAATCAAATGCTCTAATATGGAGAGGCAGCTATGCTTAACAGAAAAAGTATAAGAAAAATGTAAAATTAGATAACAGGACTCACAAAAAAAACTTTCAAAATATGTGTACATTTTCTGTACAGGTCCAGTATACTTTTTGTTCACTTCCAGTTTCGAGCCATAAGAATTTGCAACTTTTTATTTCTCTTAGTATCAGGTCGATTCCTTGTTAGTAGTTTCTTATAAATTGTTTGAAACATTCTCTACACTGTTATTACGGATTTGTGTTCCGCTTACGAGAGAACAACTTGTCCTTTATCCTGCGGTAACGCGATGCTTTCATTTGTCGGCTCAGTGCATGTACTCAATGCACGTGCACGCACGCAGTACGCCAAAAATAAGAATTGTTGTTAAAATGTAAGAATTCAGCAGCCAATTTTGCCTAATACCGCCAACGTCTCACTAATGGATTTTATTAATTGACTGTTGAAGTTTGGGACATTTGATTCGAACACCCTATATTATAACGTGTATTTTTTTTTTCATTGTTAACAAAATGATACATTTAACATACATAGTAATGATATATTTTTAACTAAATTTGACTGCTCGTATTTACCGTAATTTAATTATTTTTTAAAATCCATTTTGTACATAAAAGTTAAATCATTCAATTTAAATATTCTATATCTTTACAATGCGTTTAAATAAACAGAAATTTACTTTAAGTCATTGTTGAAACAGGTAATTTAATGAAATAAAATTTCTTTTCATTTGTCAACAGTGTCTCTTTTGTGAGCTTTAAACTTGCATTTTTAATGGAACAATTAAACTCTGTGTTCGAAAGACTGTCTCTCTCTCTCTCTCTTTCTCTCTCTCTTTCTCTCTCTCTCTTTTTTTTCCTTTTATTTTTTTAAGAAGATATTTTATATTTTAAGTTTATTTTATTTATGTGTTTATCGCATTATGTTCCTCCTTTTTAGCAATCGTGAATATGTTGCATAAGTTGATTGTTATAATTAATGCAATTATTAGATGTGTTCTATAAATTTATAAAAAATAGGTAATCATTTTTATAATTTTCAGAAAGTAACAATATTTTACTCTATGACACGAAAAACGCACATTTATTTTAATAAATTATGGTTGTAATACTTTATAAAAAAAAAAAAATTAGTTCACTAAATTGGGAAAATAGGTTCTTCAGCAATAAAATTTAGTTAAATCTCTAAAACATGCTTGGGTTAAATTACGATATTAAACAGGTACCAATAACTAACTATGTAACAGTTAATAGGGTCATCTTCCATTAGTTCAATGGAGTAAAAATCTGATAAAATATTATTCTGCCTGTCTGATATGATTCGGTTTTTGTACTGTTATACAAATATGAAAAAATTTTGTCAAAAAACATCGATTAAGCATCAGAAATTTTATCAAATTTTTGCTGCGATACTAACAATCCTAAAAAATGTCCGTCTACAGCAGCGCCAGTTAGGCAACTATAGAGGTCGGACGGCAGAAAAGCAGCTAGCGATAAAAGAATGCGAGTATACAATACATATATATATATATATATGTGTGTGTGTGTGTGTGTGTGTGTGTGTGTGTGTGTGTGTTATCGCTAAAGTGCAGAAATCAGTTAATCTACACATTAACTAGGGTGATCTCTTAAAATGCGAAAAAAAATTTTCATTTCTCAAATTACCGAGGTAATCTGCGAATTACCTAAATAATCTGCACATTACCTACTAAACACTCGTTAATCTGCACATTACCTACTAGGCACTCGTTAAAGTGAAAATAAGATCTTTGGTAGAACAACAGCAACGTTTCTGTACGCTTAAATTATTTTTTTTTAATCTAAAGAATCAGTTTAATACAATCGATCAATCAACGCATTAGTTGATAGAATCAGTGATCAATCAATTGAAAAACTACAACACAAAGAATCAAACGGTTTAAAATATTATTGCAATTTAGGAAATTGACATAATGTTATTTATTTATTTTTCGATATCTAAAGAATCACGTTAATACAATCAAGCACGCAACAAATTAGTTGATAGAATCAATCATCAATCAACTGAAAAAGTATAATACAAAGAATTAAACTGTTTAACATATCATTACAATTAAGGAAATTAATTTGCGAAACACATGATAAAATTATGCTTACTTATTAGTGCAATCTAAAGATTGGTGACACTTTGAATTGCATAGCAATTGGTTTTTGCGCGACAAGCACACCTATTTGTGGTACATTTAGATTTGCAGTCACATTTTTTAAAACCCTGCCTGGTACCAAGGTATTGTTTTATTGCCGTTTCACGTAAAGATATTTCTACAGCAGGGACATCTTATTCTGTTAAAATTCTTTCTTTACAAACACTGAATTTAGATCTCGCATACAATTGTTTAAAAATACCCGTTTTAGTACCAAGTTAATAAAACCCATCCTCTGTTTTAATAAGAACCACAGCTAAAATCGAGAAGGCATCAATTTTTGCTCTGTCTACGTCAGGTATTTTAATTCTCACAGTAACACCTTCATCGACATTTGGATGCTTTGCATTAAGAACTACTAACATTTTCTTTGCTTGCTTTCAAAACCTTTCTTGGCTTCATCACGCTGTATTTTCTGATCCATATTATTTTTACAGGCGTTGCACAATACATTCTTATCATTCTGTTCCTCGTTAGGGTCTATTTCACCATAAATTACGTGAACAAACATTACACGATTTACACTTGTGAGCACCTGATGCTGCTTTTCAGCAAACAATGCACATCATGTCTTATACAGTCCCATTTACAGGATTTGTACGAAACTGTGATGGCGATTCTGTTGAAGTTGAGGGTAGCTCAGTAATGACTTTTTCAACATACAGAGGTGATTCCTTGCAGTGGTGCCGGGTAACTGAATATTCTTCATCACAGTGTCCTCAAACAACAGCATAGAAAGCAGTTTAAGGTCACTGTCAATAAATTCTTGTATTTCTGTTGGTGATTCTGTAGAAGCCGGAGATAACGGAATGTCCTCTTGAGTACGATTTAACTTTGATCCCATAATCACAGTCTCTTGTGAATCTTTCAAGGAATGTGACTTATTCAAGGTCTTCTTTTTGTGAATTTTTCAAGGTCTTCTTCAGTATTTATCGAGTGTGGTATAATAGAAGAAGACAATCCCACTTTTGCGGGACAACCGAACGTAGCTTTGTATGGACTTCTTTTAATTGCCGAATGATAGTGACAATTCTTCAGGAATTGTACAAATCGTACGCCCTCACTCCACTTGTTAGTTTGGTTATCAGCCGTCCAAGTAGTGAGCATGTTGTCAATGTCCTGATTTGCTCGTTCGACACTCCCTTGACTTTGGCTGTGTCTAGGTTCGCCATTAGCTATTTTTATTTCTAGCCACAACTGTGTTACATATTCTAATATTTTATTACAAAATTCGCGTCCGTTATCAGAATGCAAAACACTTGGAGCGCCAAATAGGAGAACAATATCAAGCAAATTATAGACTACTTCATCCACCCGTTTTGATGTGAGTGGCTTCAATACAACAAATTTTGTTAAGTTGCCTTGGTATACGAGAAGAAACTTAAACTTTCCATGTGGTTGAGATTGGTAATCGATGAAATCCACCTGGCATCTACCATTGAATGCGATGAAATAATCGGCTTTACAACAATCTCTTTTTTCGTACTTTTTTGTTTTTGTTGACAAGGTTTGTATAAATCCAAAATTATTTTTATTTGGGGTTGGGATATGTTTTTATAAAATGTATTTAATAGCTTGATCGTTCTGTCTCTTTCACCTTGGCCAACTGATAAATCAGTGAAATACAATATGTCAAACAATTCTTCGACATGAACAAACCTTTTCACACTCTCTCGCGCACTGGACAACGACTCAATGAGTTTTTCATAGCCTTGCACAGTCAAGACATCATACCTTTGAATTATTCGATAATCTCGAGATGTTCCTTTCTTGTTGGAAACTTTTATTTGCTTTACATCGTCAATTATGGAATCATACATTCGTTTTGTCGTTAAAACGCTATTATATTTTGAATCTTTGCTAAAGGGGTTTGAAGAGGAGCTTTTCTTCATGTTCTGCCCAATTCGGTGCTTGCCTGAATACTTGGAGCTAAATTTTCTGTTTTAAAAAAAATCACAACGGAAATTCACGCTCTAAGAAGACGAAAGGAATTTGAAAATAGAATTAGATATGTTAAGCACTGGCAGACGACGCAAATTATGAGAAATAAAAGCAACTGGCGACGATAAGACGCTGGCGAAACCAAACTAAAAGTGGAGAGAGAAGGGGGAGGAGTAGGGAAAGGAAATGAGAGAAACAAACTTTTGAACTTGAACGATGCGGAAGCCTCTAATGTGCAGATTACCTTAGTTAAAATGCGAAAAACTCTTGATTTCGCACTAGGATCACCCTAGTTAATCTGCAGATTAGCTAGGTAAACTGCACATTAACACATTAACGGTCTTCGAGCTTTCACGGCAACATATATATATATACATACATTTTAACTCAACATTTACATATAGGTTAAAGAAACCTTAAAATTCAACATTGCATGCAAACACTTTATAAGGCAAATTACTAATAGTGTAATCTAAATCATTTCAGATGCGAAATAAAGATTTGTATATAACGCTTGTCGCCTCAAATTGCAACACTCATATAGACACATTGTCCATAGCTTACTTCGTGCATGATTTTTCTGCAATTTGCTATTTTGCCCCAATCTAAGAAATCATCGCTTACTGGGTGTTGTCGATATTTTATATTCTGCATTTCGAAATTGCTTGATTTGTTACAACAGAAAACTAAGATTATTTTAAAATTTTGAAGATTAAAAATATCTTAATACAGATATTTACACACGTGTTCATTAAGATACCAAAACACTTATATTCATATCTTTTTCGAAGTGTAATTTTTATGTAGATGAGAGGAGGGTATTATGGAATACCATTCACATTTCTTAAAATAACTTTACTTGTTTTTAATAAAAATCCCAAAAATCATTATAAGTACATACTGTAATTATTTGTAATGAATTGTCACATAAAGAAAAAAAATATTTTGTTGTTATAAAAAGTTTACTTAAAAAAAGTTATAAATGGAGGTTAATATGAAATAGTCGGGTAATATATGGAATAAGTGGTTTAAACCATAGAAAAACTACTTAGACTTCATAAAATACAGTTATTTTTAACTATAAAACCCATATTTTTAAGATTATGTGAAAGCCATTTCTGCTTCGCGTCTATATACAAAAGTTACAAATATAATCTTCGTTCTCTGCTCCGGTACATTTAAGGTGAGCCCTCAGAGAACAGGTTCGTTCCTCGTTCATCCTCGTTCATCGTTCACCATAATTTTCCGTGAGAGAAGATACATTCGGCGTCTTTATTTTCTGGTTCTTTAGTTGAATACATGAAGTCGATTTCAGATGATACTATGAAATACCTAGTATTCCATAAAATCCGACACGCCATTTTTGAAAATGAACTTTTAAATTGATGGACAGAATATTTTCAGCTAAGAAACGACCAAAGTATAACAAAATACAATTAATTCTTTGAGCATACATTATGCTTAACATCAACGTTCAAATCACATGTGTACTAGTAAGTTTAAATGTTGGAAAACTTTCCGGCAAAAATTCTTGAAAATCACAAAACATACTTTGTTCTTTAGAGAATGGTACGACACTAGTAAGCGGTCGCTTCTTATTGTATTGCTTCATGGAAATCCTTCTTGAGTAATTCATAGTATTTTGAAGAGATAGCAGCACTAATCGGAGCCGAAACCTCGGTATTCCATATTTCCCAACTATTCCATAATACCCTCCTCTCCTCTACTTTTCCCAGTGCGGCTAGTATTGAATGTTAATAAAAGACAGACACATGCTGTTATTAATCTACAGAGTTTGACCATTACTCTTTGTTCATCACTTGAACATTATTATTTAGAGTTTGTATGATTATTAATTGGCTTTGTACAACTAGCGACAAAAGTATTATAAAGTTATTCTAATAGTATAACTTGACTAAGTGAAAGTGCATGTTGCATTTTATACATAGCATATTATAAATGCGCTTTTATTCCATGTTATGTAAAGCATTTGGCAATTTATGCATGAAATAAAAATCATTACTTTTATTCAGATACATTATCGAATATTGTATTGTATGAAAATAACAGGTCATAAATTTCTCGTACTTAACTATTACATTAACTAGATAGGCTTCATATTCAACCAATATCTATTTGCACTTCCCTTAAATAACGTTCTTTAAGCACTTCCTTCCAACAATGTTCTTTAATGACTGTAATTTAATATATTCGCTATGCATAATTCATTAAATCATTCGTTAAAATCCAAAACGAGTCTAGTGCAACTAAATCAGGCAATGGGAATTTTTAAAGAGTAGAATTATTCTACAGAATTCAGAGTTTCTAATCGAAATTCTAGAATAATGAAATATTTTCAGTAAATTCCATAAAATAATGCATTTGCTACAGTTTTGAAGGAATGGAAACCCTTAAAAGCTGTGTATTTAGATTAAAAGATCACAACTTTTTTACTTACTTAATTTATAACATACAAACATTCTCGTTAACACCCTTTTAATACCATTATACAATTACAGAAGAAAGGATTGTATCGAGTGAGTACAAAAATAATTCCGTTTTTTTTAAACTTTGAGGTTTATTTTGGAATACTCTATTATTTAATTTTGTTCATGCAATATGACATTTTGAAAAACGAATTTTGTTCTACACTATCTAACAATAAGTATTTGAACACTTTTAAATTTAGATGTTTTGTGAAATATCTAGAAAACTTCTTTTGAAATTATCTTGAAACTTTGGTAGTGTAAAGAACATGCTATACTTCATATATTTCAGTAAAAGTTGTGTCCTGAAAAGAAAAAAGGGGGGTCAGTAAAAAATTAAACAAAAGTCAAAATGTTTTGGATAACCCTGTAAAGAGTAATGCTTTAAATACGTTTTGGCTGTAGAATGTGATTAAGATAATTTTTTCATTATCTGTATAATTTTTTATGAAGCTTCCATATATATTCGTGGAGATGTTATTTTTTTTTAATTGCAAAAAAAAAATTACAATTTTTTAATTATAACGCTTAGGGTATTAGAACCAGCACAAAAACATTTTGCATACTACATTAGACCCAGCATACTGCAATAAGAATGCAAAAATGTTAAATATCTTACAAAATATGAGTATTTTTACTAAATAATTTTTAACTAAGCATGCGCTAGCTTTTGAAAATTTCATTTACATAATTTAGCAGCCAAAAGAATTGCGCAATTTATAGAAAAACCCCAAATAAATATCGTGTAAATTCAATACGTTGTGAGAGATAGAATGAACAGAATTTCAGTTCTCTCAAAATAAAAGCTAAACGAACATTTTTATTAAAGTTTAAACAATTCCAAATGGTCATACAGTGTTCTGTCGCTGATTATATATAAATATTCACAAAACTCCTTGTCATCTTTTTTTTTTTTTTTTTTTTTTTTTGAGAGAGAGAAAAACAGAAATTTTGTTCATTCTATCTCTCATAACCTTTTGAATTTATACAATATTTGTTTGGAGTTTTCTTATAAGTAACTCAATGTCTTTGACTAATAAATTATGTAAATGAAACTTTTTAAAAGCTTGCGCATGTGAAGTTAAAAATTATTTAGTAAAAATACTCATATTTCGTAAGATATTTAACATTTTTGCATTCTGATTGCAATATGTTGTGTCTACTGTAGTATTCTAAATTTCCTAAAAATGTTTTTGCACTAGGTCTAATATCCTACGTGTTATAATTAAAAATGTGAAAATATTTTTTGCAATTTAAAAAAAAAAAAAAAAAAAAAAAAAAAAGTTATATCTCCATTAATATATGTGCGATAATCTCATATAAATTTATGCAGATAATGAAAGGAATCCTCACAATCACATGCGACAGCCAAAATGTATTTAACCCCTTACTTTTTACAGGGTTACAAAACAATTTGTTTTTTGTTCAATTTTTTACTTTTGTTTTTCAGGGCACAACTCTTGATGAAATATATGAGGTATAATATGTTCTTTACACTACCAAAGTTTCAAGATAATTACTAAAGGCCTTTTCTAGATATTTGACAAAACATCTAAATTCGAAAGTGTCCAAATACTTATTGGTAGAAAGTGTATTAATGGTTTTGTTGTCCCTGTTTATTCTTGCTTTTATAGGCTGTCAAAACCATGATGGACAAGCTGCAAATTCGATTGATTTTATCTTATGATTTCAAAATAGGACATAAAGCAGCAAAATCTCTTCTCAGTGTCAACTAAGCATGTGGCTAGAGAACCATCAGCAAACATAGATCTCAACAGTGGTTCCGAAAATTTCGTAAAAGATGCAAGAGCCTTAAAGATTAGGTTTTATATATCCTTCTGCAATGGATAATTGAGAGTTATTATTGAAGTGAATACATGTAAAACAGCTCAAAAGATTTCAGGAAAAGTGTATGTTGACCATTCAGCAGTTGCTCAACATTTTTACTGAGTTAAAAAATCAAAAAGAAATCTCCAAGCGGACGTCTTACAAGCTGAACGAAAGCCAGAAACTTCGCCGATGTGAAATCTGTTTTGTGCTACTTCTTCGTAACAAAAATTATTTGTTTCGTGGTCGCATTATGACATGCACCGAAAAATGGATTCTATACGACAACCGACGTCCTTCTGCACAGTGAATAGATAGAGATAAAACAACAAACCAAAGAAAATTACATCAGAGAAATAATCAAGCAAAATCGACAAAAATATGTATGCCAACCATATTTCTCAATCGAAAAGACAAATTATTTTTCATGACAACGTCTGACAGCAGCACACAAATGACAGCGCGGAATTTGAATACACTGGGATACAGAACTTTATCTCATTTGACTTATTCACCAGACGTCTCTCCGACCGATTAACACTTTTTCAAGCACATCGACGACTTCCTGGAAAAAAAAAAAAATTCAATAACTAAGCAGCAGCTTAAAATGCCTTCAAAAATTTCATCGTTTCTAGATCTCCAGAATTCTGTTCTACCAGAACCAATAGACTAGTTTTTAGTTGACAAAAATGCATAGCTTCTAATAGTACTTACTTTAATTAATAAATTTAACCCTAAGCTGAGGTATACTGCTTTAAAGTTACTGTTCCAAACAACAATTATTTTTTGCACCAATTTAATAACTATACAAAAAGATTAAAATTATACCTGGCCATGATTCGAACTTGAAACTTTTAGGGTTAAAATCTTGAAAATCTGTATTATAAATGGTCTAATTTTTTATTCTAATATTCAAAACCATCCAGTAATTATGAATTTAAAATAAATAAGCTTTCATTAGTCGAATTGAGATTGTATTCCCAGAACACATAATACAGTTCCCGCCGTTTATTAAAATCACATTCGTTCTGAGTCAAAGTGATTTTATTAAGCGGATGATTTTTATATCCGGCGGACGTTCTTGCCCTTAAGAAAAAAGTATTACTTCCTTGAATTTCGAAAAAAACTTGAAAAGGTAACGAATAATCGAATTACCTAGTAAATAATATAGTATTATTAATTTTTGGTAGGTAATGAACTAATTACTTCTTCGATATAAGTAAATGCATTCTAAGCTCCCGTGCACTTTCATTAGAGGAAAATTATCATTACTTTACCAAAAGTTCACGCTTTTCTTATAAATTTAAAATATTTCCGTTTAAACCTCATGAATGATAGTAATTTCAAAATAAGAACTAGAAATTGCCTTCTAATAATTAGAAGAAAAAAATTCATTTCAAATCAAATTTCTATTTTATTACTGCGCTTTGAAGAATACGTTCCTTGGAATTGTTACGAAAATAAGTTATGGGGCGTGTTTAATTTGTAACTGTGCTGCAAGTGTAAAATCTTCAACAATGAGCGATAACGAAGGGTTTGTTGTGCTTTAATTTCTTTTCCTATTTCCAAAAAAAAAAAAATGTAAATATTTTTTTTTTCTTTTGTATGCATAAATGATATTTTTGGCTGCTGAGGAGATATTTTTGAGTTTATTAACCACCGATGCTGATTTTAATAAGCGGCGGATTTAAAAGTTGTTTGCATTGATTTGATTCCGGTCCTGACTAGTTGATCAGATTAAGCGGCTGATTTTATTAACCAGTGATTTTATTAAGCGGCGGTTACTGTATATCGAAATTTTCTAATTTTCACACGAATGAATTGCTTTGGTTAGGTATCAACCGGAATACTCAAGAAGGTAAGCAGTTAGTGAATTATCAGTAAGACGTTACGCAATAATATCATGTTCAAATCCAAGAAAAGTCATTTTTCACTCTTATAAAAATTAATTTGGTTTCTATATAAAAAATATGTAAAGTAAATTATTACTATGAACTATTATATTTTCTTATTCTTTATTTATTCCTTTATTCCTTTATTTTTGTCTAAACTATTAGTCCTAGTTAATTTTGGTCAAAATACATTTTTTTTTCTCTATGACACTTGGATTAGATTATAGGTGTTTTTAAGAAACTTTCCCTAACAGCACAGTTAGGCTTAACTTATCCACAGTACATCTTAAGGACGTTTCTGGGATGCCTTTTCATCCAGAAGACATCTTGAAGATATCCTGGGGAAGCGATGTGCTGTCTGGGTTTGCAATACCGGCTCTCAGTGCTTTAGTATAATAGGTAAAAAATTAAAATGCCGTTCTTTATAGAACATTCATAATATTTATTCAAATACATTTTTTGTTCAGGCAATTGAAGTTGTTTTTATACTTAATTTTTTTAATGTAAAGAATAATAATAAATATTAGTTTCCCGTAATTTTTTTAACTTTTTTGCCGTTGAAAGTTAGCTAAAGGTTCTAATAGAAGATCTAACTGTGATTTGTTCTAAGAAAAAGGTATGTTAATTTGTTTGGAAAGTAGATTTGCATGAAAATGTAATATAGTATTATAAAGAAAAAATTGCTAGTGATTAAGATTTATACGACCAAAAAAATATCCAACTTTTTTTTGTCCATACTAGTTACTTTTTTATTTATTCAATAGAAGAAAGTATTAGCTTCGTAACAATTTTCAAATTTCGATTTTTGATAGCTATAGTAAACATTTTTAGAGGTTCAGAACACCAAATAACTATTTTTAAAATATGTATGTCAGTGACAAAAATTTTATGGCAGAGCTACCTCAAAAATCAATGCACAGAATTTCACATTTATATACAGTTACATCTTAATATAAATTAATGCATATCAACTTCGATGAAAATCATCCAAAAGATGGCGTTGCCATCCCGTATTTTCGTAATCTTTAATATGGTAGTACTGGACAAAATTTCGTAAAAACATGCATACAAAATTATTTTTAATTAATCGTTGTTAAATTTAAAAGAAGTCTTTATAATCGTACACTGTAAAAAATTTTTTGCTATATTACACAACAGTACTGAGGCAGCCTACTTGCCACAACTATGCGGATAAATGTTACTAGCTGTAATTGTGTAACCTTACATGTTATGCTACGGTTACTTAAGTAAAGCTGGTAACATTTCTCTTTATGGTTGTAGTATTTCTCTGCATGGTAAGTTGCCTCGATATTTTTGCATAATATTACACTGTAATAGTCAACTAGGAAAAAAATTATATGTAGATAGCATCGCTTCTTCCTCTGTGGAAAAAATTTCAGTATGATTATTTTTCAAAAGAATTCATCAGTATGTTTTAAACGAATGGTTGACAATAAATATGTGATAAGTTAACAGATTTAACTTTTTTTTTTTTTTAATAGGGGGAAAAATTCCTCAGATATCATCTGTAGCGTACAAAATCGACTTTCTTTCGACATTCAGTGTTATACTTTTCTGAGATAAAAATCGTCTGCATTCATTATGGAAAATATTTTTAATAAATTATTTGTACTGTGTGAATTTGCAATTAAAAAAAAATACTGAAGAAAGTTTTATGACAGCCGCAAGATGCTAGTGTATTTTAAGTGCTTTTATTTTATTAATTTCGGACTGTTATTGAAGAGCCCCTCGGCAAATATGTTGTAATGTTATAACTACAAATACTATTTTTTTTTTATGTTGTACTAATAACACTGCCTTGCATAAAAATCGGCCCCAACACCATTTTTGTGTATTCTTGTATTCTTGTGTAAAATTACCTCCTGAATCCGAATATGACGCCCATTTTGCACTAACACCCACCGTTTTTTGAGAAACGCAACCCCCCCCCCCTCCATTTTCATCATCTTTAGGTCATTTTTATGGATATACGTTTGATTTATAGGGGAAGAAAGGATTATTTTAACTGCTAAATATCTTCTGAGGGGCTATAGAAATGAAACATTCCAAAACATGAACCTTTACAACAAGGGAAAATTTTAGGGGGAGGGGGGGGATTTTCCACTGAAACTATAAATTATATTTATTATATTTTATTAATCAAGTATTATTATTATTATTTTAATACATCATATTTTTTCTGTTTTTAAGTGTCAAAGTAATTCTTTTCCATTCTTCAAATCAAAATCATGGCCATAAAATTACAGAACAGTGACAAAGATTGCAGAAGGGGGTGACGTCACGAGGAGGAAATGGTGAGTGGTTGGGCAAAATGGGGGTCATATTCGGATTTAGGAGGTCATCTTACATAAGAATCAGCAGGAATTGTATCAGGTCTCGAATTATTTATTTTATTTTATTATTTATTTATTATTATTATTATTATTATTATTATTATTATTTTAGCGCAGTGTAATTTATTACGACAAAAAGAAAAAGAAAATAATTTTTTCATCTTGAGCTTTCATACAGTTTAACACGTTTGCTAATAATCTATAATTTATATCTTTTCAACGATATAATTACATCATATGGTAGCCACTTTTGTAACATTGTTAATATAATTCGAGCTTCTATTTATCTTTTAAAAGAAAGTTTCAAACTCCTGCCTCGACATGATAATAAAGCTATCATAAGAGTTTCCATTATGTAA
This sequence comes from Salticus scenicus, assembly GCA_963930645.1. Taxonomy (NCBI): domain Eukaryota; kingdom Metazoa; phylum Arthropoda; class Arachnida; order Araneae; family Salticidae; genus Salticus; species Salticus scenicus. The sequence continues at coordinate 226,838,211 of OZ005654.1, forward strand.
GGTAGGGTAATTTTCAGAGCTACTTTACTAGACATTAATTATTTTTAATTTCATACCAGCTGTTCTTCGAGACAATGATTGATTATGATTTAAAACTTTCTGAAAATCCTTGACGTAATACAATAAGATTTTAAAGTTTTAGGCATGGAATAATTGCCGTAATTATATACGATGATTTACTTTAATATGTTAACGACATTTAATTATATGTACAACGTCTGGAAATAAGATTTAATTATGTTTATAATAACAATAATAAATTACGTTTTGAAAACTTGTGTTTAGATATGTGATATATAAAATTATAAGCTGTTTTAGAAATGTTTATATATGTAAAACTGTAAGTTTGTCAGTAAATTTGCTCGATTTTTAGTTTTCTACACAAAGCTACACCCTTTTCTGTGAGCATTGGTACACTTAACAGTTAGGACAATATCTAGCTAATGCCATACTTTTGAGTTCAATCGAATAATTGGTTTAAAAGATATTAAACAAAAATCCCGTTTAAATATTTAAATAATTAAAAGGAAAACAAATTGATGCCGCCACCTTCCCCACCCCAAAAACAACAAAAAAAAGTATTTATTTTTTTCCCGACTTAAAAGAAAATATATTTATGTACACGTGAATAAGAAATATATTTGTTTTTATGTCAAAAAAAAAATAACGGATAACACTTTTCTTTCATTTTAATTTAATATTTATATGTGGTTTATTCTTTCAAGTTCTTACATTGAGTTCTAATTGTTATAATTTGAGTTCAATTGAAATAGAACATTTGGTGATCATTTTACCCTTTATTTTTACTTCATGATTCATTTTTCTTTATTTCGTTATTTAAATAATTTGGATAATAAAACTCAACATTCATATGAATAGCTGAAATCTACATATCTATACATGAATAAATATGTATGAATAATGCCTAAAAGAAAGAAAGAAATAAGAATAAAAATAAAAATAAAAATAAAAATAAAAATAAAAATAAAAATACAGTAACTAATGGTTTAAGAGCCGCAAGTAAGATCAATACAATAATAAATTCAGGAAGAACTAAAAGTGGCACGATCATTTCAATACATTATTGCAACTATGATATTAGTTTCGTATCCCGGGGAACAAAGACTTTTAAGGTAAAGCTAGGAGAGTTTGCGCACAATCAACAAAACGTCATAAAAAAATCCAAATATTAATTTTTTGCTAAACTGTTGGTGCACAATTTTGAATTGATCCTTCTTCTATGCATTTCCATTACTATTTTGTTATTCTGTTATAATTTAAAACAACAGCTGTATCAAAAACCAAGAGAGCTATTTTGCGCAATCCTTCCTTACAATATAGGAGTGATTGCGCACATGAGTAGGAGAGATTGCTATAGAGAGGTAATTATAACTACAAATACATTGTTAATAATAATAATTGTGCTTAAATGGCACTGTTGTAAGTTATTTGTAAGGAAATATTTTTGTACTGGGAGTGGATACTCCAATTCAATAATTAAAATATCAGAAAAATAAAAGAAATTTAAAAATAATTATAAAATTTATTTAAAGAGAAAAAAGAGCAAAAAGAGCAAAAACCGATAAAGATTGCAAAATAACATTAAGTTACTAAATAACATGTTTAACTAAAAATTAGTACATTTCCTTTTCAGCTTTAAGGGTTTCTGGTTTATAGACGAATCTCTCATTGTCCACAATCGTTGCACTATGTACAGGAGGAAGTTATCATACAACCACCTGCCACAAATGAATCTGATCAAGACGGATTGTATTCCGTGTGTACATTTCGGAGCAAAAGAAAAGGGCAGCACAACATATGTGTAGAATGATATATGGCTAATTCTGCCCAATTTTAAGCTCAGAATTCGCCCATCTTTTACTATTTATTAAAGATTTTTTTTTTTTTCTCTCAAAATCTTCCGCGCGAAAAATGTTCAAAACACAAAACCTAAATCTCACTTAGCATGAAACTTTCTCCTTTCAACTTTAAAATCCTTTACGCTTATTTAATTTATTTTATTTTATTGAAATCTAGATGATTACACTCCTTAAAAAGATGTTTGAGTGGGTGATATTTTTTGCTTGCATTTAGTTTTATCGCTTCTATTTAAGCAGCCGACAGCTATAAAAACTTGAGCATCATACTTGAAAATATTTCAAAACTAAACAGATATACAATAACATTTGAATACCTTGTAATAAATTCCTCATAAGCTAACATTAGCATTTGGAGAGGTAAATCCCACCAGATGTGTGGATTTTGTCGATCGTGCCACTCCTGAATAATGTTCAATTTCAGATTCTGGAGACAGTCTCCATATAGATGCGCCGTCTCGAATGGTTTGAACTAGTTCAGTCACTTGTCGAAATTATTTCCTGGTACATTTCCAGAGATTCAATAAACTCATCCTCATTGTCATTACCAATAAGCTGCAAAATCTCTATTAGCATCGAATTTTATAAAAATCATTGCGTAATCTCCCCTAAATAGCAAAAGCGCAAACTCTCCCATTTTAGTAGGAGAGATTACACAGTCTTTTATTAAATGATTATTCACTTTTAGAGAAAATCGTGATGCTCGCCCGTTAGTCTAGGTTAGTAGCTTATGAGAAATTGTTTAAGTTATTGTTAAGAATTGTTAAGTTATTTTGTACTACTACCATTGTAGGAAAATTTTTTTGGAAAGGTTGTGAAAATTCAAGCCTTTATTTTTAAAAACGAGACAAAATAATTGACTTTTGAAGCAATCAACATGCACATTCAAGTTGGCACTTCACTATTGATGTTGTACAACCACCTGAAATCGTAACTCGCCATACTGTACTGTTTCCCGCCGATTCCGTATGGGCGCAATATCTCCTACCTCGCGATCTCTCCTAGGTTTATCTTAGGATTAAGAATATTATTCATTACGTAAATTTAGTATAATTATATATATATCGAGTGCACTTCTAATTTGGCTCAATGTTGTAAATATAATCTGGCGGTTTTTTTCAAAGGCAGTGAAAGAAATTGGCCTCGTATCGGAAAAGTACCACTTATTCTTTCTCTCTCTCTCTCTCTCTCTCTCTTTTTCTGATATAAAAAATATTTATTAAAAATAGTTTTCAATGTTTAGTTTAATTTTTTGCGTGTGTGTATATTAGGAAAGCGCATACATTTTTATAACATGAAATTTTTCACATAAAATATTTTATATCGCAATAAAGTAACAAAAAAAAAATCCTGTCATTTTATACTGTAAAAAACTCTCTCTTTTTTTTTTTTTTTTTTTTTTTGAGATTGTTATTTTATAAAAGATCTCAATACATATTCTTTTCTCTTTCCCAAAATTATGCAGGGATAAATCTTTTTCTATAACAAGCAACTCAAATTTTACGTCATCTTTCGATAAAATACTAAGCAGTTCTTTTCTATACATATAATCCTCTTTAGGTCTGAGTATATCCAATAAAGTAGATTATTTCTTGATAATAAGATCCTACTATTTCAAGTTTTATCAGAGTTAAATCTAAAGAATTTGAAACAACCTTATTCAGATTTTAGATTGGATGAAACCGAATGGGTAAAAACGGAAAACAGGAAAGATAAGGGATATATGTCTGTATGTGTATGTATTAAGAGAAGTGTATAATAAAAAATACATGCTTTTCATATTATTCTTATGATTGATGTTTTCAAGAAATTTAATTACATAAAAATGCAGCGTGAAGTTTGATTTTTACTACTAAAGATTTCTAAAAATAAAAAGTTTTTAGAAAAATGTTTTATCTCTTTTTCTCCCCCAAATTTTTATGTGCTTACTGTCATTCACTACGGTATGTTTGTGAATCTCAACATAATTTAATTGTTGCCAGTTTTTTTTTTTTTTTTTTTTTTTTTTTTTTTGACAGAATAAAAAAATAAAACAAAATAAAATAAAAGTACATTTATTTAAAATTAGGAAAATAAATTAGAAATATCAGTCGTATTGTGTATCAAATGAAAGGGAAAATTTTTGTGAATCCGATGTAAAAATCCGATGTAAATCTGCTTCACATTAAGTCACATGTTTTTGAAGTGAGATTAAAAATTGCAGTTTTCAATTTTTTTTAATTTTCTCTCACGAACACAAAAATAAACAGTTTATCGATCGGACAATTAGATTTTTTAAAATTAACTAAAGTATGAATTTTAGGTGGCAACAGCAGAAGATTGTATGGAAACCGTTAGGAGAAATTAAAAAAAAAATCTGCTTCACGTTAAGTCACATGTTTTTGAAGTGGGATTAAAAATTGCAGTTTTCAATTTTTTTTTTTTTTTTTTTTTTTTTTTCTCTCACGAACACAAAAATACAATACACAGCCTGTACCCCACAAGAACAACTTGCATTTCAAATTTCATCAATTTTTTTAATTAATAAACAAAAAAATTTTTTTTTTTTTTCAAATTACATTTTATTCTAATTTCGAAAAGATTTATGTGATACGATACATTAAGAATTTGGGTTTTAAAAGGTTTTTTCAAACAGATTATTATTTATTTAAATTTAAAACTGAAACATTTAGTTTGGTTTCGATTGAGTTTTGCTCCACAGTTTTTTTTTTTTTTTAATGGCATTAAGACTAACTATACTGTAACTTACCCCTTAAAATGAATTCTGAACCACCATGAATATCCATTCTTAAACCGGTATTCGTACCCGGTACCTGGTAAATAGATACCAGTTGACACTAAGCAACATTATATTACACAGGTGACACCGTGTGACATTACGTGACACAGGTGACACTATGGGACTACACTGTTAAAAATAAAGTGCTTAAAAATGAGTAAATAGGTATGCTCATTTCTAAATGAGTAATTTTGTTACACAAAGGAAAACATGCTTTTCTCATTTAGGATATATCGCATGTTTTCAAATTAATATCTGTTCACTTCCTAACTTATTATACGTTTAAATATGCTGAATGAAAAGAAGTTTTTTAACAAAATTTCTACAATTTTAAGCAGGAAGATTTCAAATATAAAATTTATTCCCTCAAATCTCCAGAACAAATTGTTGTAGCGATTTCGTACTAGTTTGCGGAAGCATGCATCAATGAGAATCCATGTTTGAAATATCGGGACTCATGATGGTCAATGCCAATTTCTGAGTATGATAATACACTTTGTAATAAGTACACGGGACTTTTTAATTTGAGCATTTTTGCTTCGGAGCTATTTTGAATATGTGACATACAAACATTAGTTTAAAAAAAAAACTATGATAAATTAAACAGTTGTGAATTTTCTGAATGTGAAAACGGAATTAAAAATATATATTAGTTAATGAGTTATAATCGGAGGAAGAAATTTCACATAGAATAACATTGGCTTGGGTTTCCAGTGATGATACGTACAGAGGCCCCTTAACTAGTTTTATTTTTTTCCCCGAATGAATCCCAATATGCTTGCGTGGCTCTGCAAATTAATCATTACTGCTAATCATTACTGCACCTGAATAATATATAGTATTTTCGTTATATTTTCAGCAATTTAAAGATATTCAAATATGCTTTAGAACGGTACCTCTCATAAAACTTCATAAATTTCAAATGTTTCGCGAGTTCATGAACACAAGCCATTAATGCTATTTATATCATTTTCAGTGGGTGGCATGTTATAATGAGCCAGAATAACATACATCCGTTTCCAGACTTTTAAAAAATATTTAAGGAAATGATAGACAGACTGACACGGACAGGCAAACAAGCAAATAATTTTTAACATAGTGTAAAAATACTAATAAAAATAATTTAATAGATTTTAATAATGCTAGATAAATTTTACATAATGATATCTTTTCCTTAATTTTAACACTCTTATTATTATTCGATTGAGGTGAAATTGTGCGTACATGCGTAACTCCGATGGCAATACATGTTAGAAAAGGGGTCCTGAGTTCTTTTAACCCCAAATTCAATTAAAGATTTCATCTTGAATTTCAACCCGCTTTTTATTATTCAATTGAGCTGAAATTTGACATGCATGTATAGCTCTGATTACAATGCACCGTTAATTACCTAAAATGTAGCCCTAATGCGTCACAAAATCTTCCCAACCAGTCGATACAATGCATGCTCAATCAGTAATGGGCTTGGGGAGGAGGGAGGAGGCTAAGGTTCATGGATTCTCACCTCCAGTAAAAAATTGATTTTTAATTTTAACCCACTTTCTAACATACGACGGAGCTGAACATTTGTGTACATATATAACTCTGATGGTAATACAAAATCATCGAAAAAGGTTGAACGCATTTCCAAAACTCATACAGTCAGCAGCAAAATTACTGAAGCACACATTCACATCTTTCTTTTTTTTTTTTTTTTTTTTAGTTTGATCGCTAATTTTTATCGTCAACTCACTTTTTTAAAAGCAGCATAAGACAAATATTTATTGAATAAAACAGTATCAGGTGCAAATCTTTTAAACAGGAATTATTATTAGCTCTTCAGTAATTTTGCTGTTGACTGTAATTCTAAAGGAAATTAAGCAAACACAATGATATTCTTTTCAAACAACTTGACAAGTCTCCAAATCTTTTTAATGTAATTTTTATGCTTCCTTGACTATGAACGTTACTCAGCAGCGATGCAAGATGGAAAAAATCTTCATTCAGCATTCTGCCAGTGCAATGGTAACCATTCAAAAGAAACCTCAGTGTGTGTCGTGACTATAGTCTCCGAGAAGTTCAAATTTAACACCTGTCGACTTCTTTTTCTGGGGTTACGTCAAGAACATTCTTTACAGCGCAATGGTAGAGGACTTGACACATTTACGGGTTGGTTAGTTGGATGGATGGATTGATTTTACGTCTCACTAGTGCTGCGCAATGGGCTATTGACACATTTACGGGAGCTTGACGCATTTATTTTATCGATGCAATTGCTAAAATGACGCCGGACATGCTTCGTAACACATATGATTAGAGATTAATTGTCGACTTAATAGGTTCTAAACAACCAACGGTGCACATATTGAACATTATCAAGGTAAAATTTTATTAAATTTATACATTATACCGAAAGAATTGTTTGGTTATTTTTAGCATTTCCTTAAATATGATATGTAGTAATGTTTTGAACCTTTTTCGAGGACCCATGCATGCTTAAGTACAAACAGTTTCGTCCTGCTTACTCTCCTCCCAACTCCAGCTAAAAATATTGTTACGAAATTTAACAGACTTCCTATCATCCGCTTGAAGTTAATTTTTATATACTGCATAAGTATGTATTCCGATGGCAATACATATTTATGCAGTAACGGACTTGTGCTCCTGGGGGCTCTGGACCCCCAAATCCTCGTGTTCAACCTTTTTATTAAATGTTCAAATAAAAACATATACATAAATACTTAATTTATGTGTCATTATTTAATTAAGAAAAAAATCTTTTTATACAAAAAAATTGTCATTGGAGAATATTGAAGAAATCTTTTAAAAAACATACTTTATTGTCATAAAGTACTTTATATAGAAAATTTTTATATGAGTTTCTGAATACAAACCAGTACTGCTATTTATATCAGTTTCCATAATTATGAAGAAGGTAATTCGACAAAAAACTATTTTTAAAGTTATACTTAAAAAAAAAAAAAAAATTTAAAAATACTTAAATTATACTGCTTTCGTGCAGCTCTTTAAATTATTTAAAAATAGAATATCACCCTATATGGTACATTCAACTTTTCGAACAGTAAACAAAAAGATCATAAAAAATCATTACATTCCATACATTACATTCCAATCCCTACATTCCAATAATCATTACATTTCAATCATAAAAAATCATTACGCATAATGTAATGATTTACATAAATAAAAATTATACTTTTAAAAAATTAAAGAACACTCTTTTATTGAAATGTGAACTAATAAATAATTTAGAATCAAACAAAAACCATTTTTAAAAATTCTCCCCTGACTGGGCTCGAACGTTAGACCTTTAGGTTCGTAGCCCGAGCTTTACCTCACAGCCATAACGTTCACGTAGGGAACGTTTTTTTTTTTTTTTTTTTTTTTTTTTTTTTTTTACAATATAGTTTGAGCGGTTACAAACATACATACAGGTGAAGCTAATAAAAGTGTGTTAAAAAATCATTACATTCATCACACATTACAAAAAAATCATTACATTCTCTTCTGCTTAAATCGAAGAAAAAAAAGTGAAATTCGTCGTTTTTTAATGACATAAAAAGGTACAGGATATTGAAAAAAAAAAAGAAAGGAAGAAAAAAGGAAAAGAATTCGCAATATAGTTTTTATATACTTTTTTTTTTTTTTTTTTTTTTTTTTTTTTTTGACAGCGAAACCGTGATTAGAGAACCTTTGAAAACCCGTGATTAGAGAGAGAAAAAAAAAAAAAAAAAGAGTAAAGGAAAAGAATTCGCAATATTTTTATATAATTTTTTTTTTTTTTTTTTTTTTTGACAGAAAAACCGTGATTAGACAACCTTCTAAAAAATTCCACTTATATCCCATGATGCACATGACTATTTTTTAGGCCCTTTAAACCAATCATTAATACTAATGATACCACACTCTATAATAAACATGCGTGTTAGCATCTGTATAATTTATGCTAATTCTGTTATGTTTTGTGCATTATAAATATAATAAAATAGGCTTTAAATAAATACCTTTCATAGACCGCAATCTGTTTCAGTTTTTTTAATGAGCTGCTATACACAAATCAGTAGTGCGATTTTTACTCTCTTCAACAAAAACTTGTAATAGTAGACTTCACTAACATAATCAGTTTCAGGGCAATCTTAAAATACTTACAAAACTTAGGGCAAGGACAGACAGACAAAGTGAAGTCATGAAAATTTTTCTACTTTGCTGTAAAGTATTTAAAAAAATAATAATGAACGTTATTCCTTTTTTTTTTTTTTTTTTTTTTAATAATTATATGTTGAAACTGGTATGTTGTGGCCACCACAAGACTTTCTTCTATATTTTTCTATACAATTTCACTCAGTAACAATAAAAAAAAAAATTTTTTTTTTAAAAATTACTTTTTTTTTTCAATTTTTTTAGGGGGGGAAGCGATGCCCCCACATGCACAATTTTTTTTTCGAAATTAACTACTACTATTATCAATAATTCATATGAATTTTACAATCACAGGTTAAGAATATTTCTCATTATGTACATTTATACGAAATTTTGTCCTATACTGCCATATTAAAAATTTAGAAAAAATACGATCACAGCGCCACCTGTTGAGCGATTGATCCCCAAATCTAATCAGCATCAGTTTATGTCAGGGGCCAACTAAATACCAAGTTTGGCTTAAAAAAAAAAAAAAAAAAAAAAAAAAAAAAAAAAAAAACATTTATTTTCTAAGTTTTTTTTCGTTAAAAGTAAAAAAAAAAAAAAAAAATCGATAACTTTGTTTTAAATTGTCACAGATTTATAGTTCAACCATTCGTTTTAAAGGTATTGACGAGACCTTTTGAAAGATACCCATCATGAAAATTTACTCCCCTCGAGGGGGGACTTCCACCCCAAGGGGGGTGGCGAGGCTCCTACACACACAAAAAAATTTTCCCAGGTGACTATCTCTATTATAAATAGTTCTTGTAAATCTCATAATGATTACTAAAAAGTAATTCTCTTTATGCACATTTATACAAAATTTTGTCCTATATCACCATATTAAAAATTTAGAAAAAGCGGGATGGCAACGCAACCTGTAAGACAATTTTTACCAAAAGTTGATAGGCACTAATTTATGTCAAGGTGCAACTACATACCAATTTGTATGATATTCTGTGCAGTAGTTCCTGAGATACAGTTGCCACAAAATTTTGTCACACACACACACACAGAGACAGACATTTTCTAAAAATGGTTAAATCGTGTTCTACAGCTCTCAAAACGTGTAAATCCATCAAAAACCCGAGGTCGAAAATTTTTACGAATCCAATACTTTCTTCTATTGAATATAGAAGAAAGTAAAAACATTGAATATAGAAGAAAGTAAACAATTCACGAATAAAGATGTAAAAAACTTCAATCCAATCTTTCAGAGAAATTTTCTAAATCTTTATAAACCTGCATTGAATACTCTACAAATATTTCATATGTTTATTATTACTTATTATTATGTTATTTTGTAATATTTTTTATGAATTCTCTTCTACTTAAATCGAAGAAAAAAACAAAAATTGATCGTTTTTTAATCACACAAAAAAGTACAGGACATTGAAAAAAAAAAAAAAAAAGGAAAGGAAAGAATAAAGAAAAAGAATTCACAATATTTTTTATATTCTTTCTTTTTTTTTTTTTTTTTTTTTTTTTTTTTGTTTGTTTGTTTGTTTGTTTTTGACAGAAAAACCGTGATTAAAGAATATTAAAGAAATCATTTAACAGTCATTTAAAACATTCTCGTTATGTAATATCATGTGTCTATGCAAAACTATACTCTTCATATTAACATATATTTTAGGAGAAATATATCTTTTTAAAAAAATTGAAATGAAAAGTATCTCTTTTCTTTTTTACATCACATCTATTAGACACAAGTTTTGAAGCTTATCATTTTTTGCAAGTAAAACCTGTCAGGATTTTTTTTTTTTTTTGAGATATTTGATATATTTTTTATTCTGTTTAAAAGGTTTTAGACAAACCATCATTTTGGACTTTTATGCGAAATTGTGAAATATACTATATATGCTCTATTGGTTTTTTATTTTTATTATTTAGAAAAGAAAAAAAAAGTTTGCATCAGTATCTGTTGAATTTCTAAGTAATTCTGGTAGGTTTAATTTTGTGGCTTTTCTACTCCATAATGCTATATTAGCATAGTAATAGATTATGCAAAAAATATTTAAGTCGTCTAAAAGTTTTTTTAACGTTTCGTTTCAACCAGATTTATTATTCGTTTTTCAAAGGTTGTAAGGTAGGAGTGGCGTCGAGTTAAGGAAGTAAAGGTCGCCGAGGAAATTCGGTATTGAAAGTAGTGTAAAGTGATAGCGGCGAGTTGGGATAGATTGTTTGGTTGATATTGGGAAAGTTTCTAGCTAGATCCAGCACATTTTGGCAATGTTGTGGGTGAGATAGGTAGTTGAAGGTGTCGAGCAGAGGTGAATTTGGGTTAGCATGGTATATCTAGTTATTGGATAGTTAGTTTGATAAATTGAAAACTGGATCTACGTAGATTGTGGAATGGTGTTTAAAAATTGAATGCGGATAGTTTTTAAAGAAGTAGCTTGGTAAAATGAAGTGAATCGTTTTTTTCTATTTTTGAGGACTTTAAATAGAGCACTTAATGGAACACTGATATGTGAGGTGTGTTGACAGTTGTGTCGTTGGAGATAGAAGTATTGTATGTTGATAGCGGAATTGATGAATGCGCTGCTGGCGACTAATGTTTTGGTGTGTTATTACTGGTGATATAAAGTGTTTCTATTCGCTCTCTGAAAAAGTCCTCGGCCATTTCGACTAACAGTATTGTAAGCTGCACGTGGTGAGCTATTTCTTATGATAGTTCAAATTACTTAGTTCAAGTTTTTTAGTGAGTTCTTTTATATTCCTACGACCCTCTTCTTTTTAAAAGTTAAAATAAAGATAGCTGTCTCTAGAATCTAAGCCTTCTGATTGTATTCTACGCTAACAAGGAGAGGTCACGACATGGAAAATTCAGATCGGGACGAAATTGTGCAAAAACTTGTAGCATGCTATGAAATTAACAAAATATTAAAGCAATAGCGCGCACTAGCCACACAATTTCGAGAAAAAAAGTCCTTTAAAATTTCAGTAATATTTAAGTACAAGTTATTTCGCTAATGGGTCAAGGCTCCAGTGGCGTACTTGATAGAGTAAGTGGCTGTCTCTCAGACGACCTGGGTTCGATGCTACCTGCGGGATGTTATTTATTTATTTATTTTTACTTTAATTTTTTATTTAATCTTTTTTTTTTAACTTTCTTTTATAATTCAATTCAAAATTTGAAAAGTTTAATAAACAATAATTATTCAATTTTCTTGAAAAGAAAATAAATAATTTTTTCTACTTGTAATATGCTTATAACTTAAAAATACAATAAATTTCTACAACTTAAAAAATAAGTTTTAACTTTGTTTTAACTATGAAATAAGGTAAAAGTAAAGAAATTTCTTTTTAATTATCTATCTAAACATTCTATATTATTTTAAGTATATTTAAAATAATACTAAATTTTGTATTTTAAATTACAGAAAAAAAATTACAAAGAAATAATGATTTTAATTGCCTATATAATTATTATCCAAACAAATTAAATAATTACTTCCCCAGTCAATACAGCTTCTTGAAAAATTATGCTATATGATCCCGAAGCTATTAAATTATTACAGACAAACAAATGTTCCAATATGTGACATCTTTAAATGTAGATTTTAAATGTTGTCGTTTTTCTTTGACAACGACTTGTTTTTTATCCTTCTATGCACGAAATAAAATTTTAGTTCTTAGCAGTTACGTAATTTATACATATTAAAACCAAATCAGGAAGCTCAAACCAAGATTTAAGTACACATGCTAACTGTTTTGCACTTCGGTTTATTTTTTAATTATTGAAATTTTTTTGTCTGTTTTGCTGTATTTTTATATTGTTTTATTCCCAATGTTTTGTTTGTATATTTACTTTATTTATTTTCATTTTATCATTTTAATTATTTACTTATCTTGCTATTAAATCTACAGTTTTAAGATTATAAGGATGGATGATTGTAAAATTTAATCTTTTGAATAATTAAACCGACAATTTAAAAAATTTAATAAACAACAAATGTTGAATTTTTGTGATTTAAAAAATTATATAGATTATATATATTTTTCGTTTGAAATATTAATAATTTTCTATAACTTATATATATATATATATATATATATATATATATACATATATACATATATAATAGCTTTATTCTAACTATAAAATAAAGTAAAAATGAAATAGAATGTATATAATATAATAAATGATTTTAAAAAAAAAAAGGGGGGGGGTCCTTTATTTTTACTTTATTTTATAGTTAAAACAAAGCTAAAATTTATTTTTTGAGTTATAGAAAATTATAAGTGTTACAAATAGAAAGATTGTTAACCTATACATATTTTTATTATTATTATTATTATTATTATTATTCGACTAAATTTCATAATTATTATTTATTAAAATTTTCAGATTTTGATATGAGTTACAAAAGAAAGTAAAAATGGAATAAAAAGTTTAGATTAAATAAAATATTAAAGAAAAAAATTCCCGTAGACAGTATCGAGCCCAGGTTGTCTGAGTGACAACCGCTTACTCTACCATGTACGCCACTGGAGCGATGTCCCGCTTTCGAAATAACTTGTACTTAAAGATTACTGAAACTTTAAAGGTTTTTTCCTCGAAATTGTGTGGCTAGTGCGCGCTGCTGTTTCAGTATATTGTTACCTTCATAGTACACTACAATTCTGCGCAATTTCGTCCCGATCAGAATTTTCCATGCCGTGACCTCTCCTTGTAAGTTAAGAACCATGAATCTAATAGAAGTCGGAAGGGAGACTTCAGAAGGTAACCATTTACAGTTATATAAAATAAATTCACTTCATATAACTATGTTGTTATTAGAACGTTATTATACAAAATATAAATATTAAATAGCATTTTAAAAAGTCTTAAATGTATTTGCATAAATAAAAAAATTTCTTAATAATAAACAGATTAATAGCATAAATAAAATTAGACATTCTATTATTTTGAATTGATTTGTATCGTTATTTTACTTTTAGAGGATTAGAAATGCTAGAAGGAAATATTTAAAGATGATTTTTATTTTCTTTAAGATTCGTTTAATGGAGCGTATTTGCCACAATCAATAGTTTAAAAGCTTAACGTTCGATTTTCACACATGTATTTCCAAATTTATTTCTCCTTCCCCGCTTAAACCTCATACCAATTTAATTTAGTTCTTATGTCAGTTAAACATTAGTTTACATCATAGGTTCCCAACGTGGGCGATAACGCCCCCTTGTGGGCGTTTGAGGCTTTCAGGGGGGCGGTAAAAGACCCAGAGAAAATTAGGGGGCGTTGATATGGCACGGAGTGGCGTTGAAAGATTAACCAAACATAGTCTAGAAAAGACTTAAAAATCATGCTGATAATTCATTTCTATCACGTGTGCGAAAATTCACATATTTCGATATGAGACTTCACTGTTGAGAAAAAGAGAACCTCTCTAGTATATACGGCTCTGTGGCTGCATGCGGCAAAATTAGCAACCTGTCTTGCCGATTTGGCGAGATACACTCTTCGCTGAATCCCTGAAGCTAGCCTATTTCTCTCGCAGAAAACTGTTGACTCATTCTCACTCTCTCTATTGTTCATCGCAGCACGTACTGCGTACGATGAAAACGGCGTTTGTCGGACCCATGTCGGAAACAAAAAAGAAGAGGCGGCAGTGTAGTGTGTATTATATAAAATACGGATTTATCGAAAATCCCACTAATCCGTCATCGCCAATGTGCCTTATTTGTCAAAAAGCATTTTCGAATGAAGCGATGAAACCTTCTAGGCTTCAAAATCATCTTAATAAAATGCATCCGGATAAGAAAGACAAAGATATGACCTATTTTCAGAACATAAAAAAGAAGTATAGCAGTTAAAGAAGTAATAACCACCGTACTCCATAAACCAGCTACAGATATTATCCGAAAAATTCCTTTGAGCAATAATTCTGTGCAAAGACGAATTAATGAGATGGCTGAAAACACTGAAGAATCGTTGTGCAATTATCTGCAGACTTGTCAATTTTCAATTCAGCTGGATGAGTTCACTTCACCAACCAATGAAGCATTGTTATTGTCATACGTGAGGTTTATCAAAGATGAAAAAATTTGTCAAGAAATGTTGTTTGCTACCAATTTGGAAACAGATACAAAAGGAGAAACCATATTTGATACACTGGAAAAGTTTTTTGACAAAAAGGAAATTCCTCTTAATAATATTTTGTCAGTTGCTACGGATGGAACACCGGCTATGACAGCGCGTCACAAATGCTTCATAGCATGCTTGAAAAAGAAAGTTCCTGACATTCTTGCTGTGCATTGCGTAATTCATCGACAGCATTTGGTTGCAAAAAATTTGAGCGAACGCCTCTATACATCACTGCAATATGTTATAAGAGCAGTTAATAAAACCAGAAGCAACTCGTTGAATGACAGATTATTTAGACAGCTTTGCATTCCAAATGATAAAGATTTCAACCGATTGCTGTTTCACACAGAGGTGCGCTGGCTTTCAAAAGGTACTTGTTTGACACGATTTTGCAATCTGTTTGAATCTGTGATAGAGTTCCTAGGAAATAAGGTTACGGAATTGCGTGACAACCTCATCGCATCAAAGAACGATATTGCGTACTTAGCAGACCTGTATAAATTGTTTAATGATGTCAATCTCAAACTTCAAGGTGACGATTTAAACTTGATTAAGACTAAAAATAGCGTTGCTGCTTTCGTGTCCAAACTGCTATTATATAAAAGAAATATAGGCAGACGTGAATTCAATAACTTCCCATGTTTATCAGGAGTATCATCCAAGCACGACCACTTGCTTGTTTACTGTCAACACTTGGAAAAACCTCTACAATGACTTCAAGGAACAATTCCAGCACATTTTAAACATGGACGTACCAAACTGGGTTTTGGATCCTTTTTCCAATGTCAATACAGCAGGATCATCTCAGTTAGAAAAATAACTAATAGAACTGACCACAGATGATAATTAAAAATTAAATTCAAGAATGGCTACCAAGAATTTTGGCTGCAGAAGTCGATTTTGCAACTGCATTCAGGATTATGGTCGATTGTTCAATGATTTCTGATAGCATTCCCATCTTCATATTTAACAGAATGTGAATTTAGTGCTGTAGCAACATTGGTAACGAAAAAAAGAAATCTGCTCCATGTTACTGAACGCGGTGACTTACGATTGTTTTTAAGTAAAATCGAGCCTGATATTACCAAGTTCCTTAAAATGCATCAAATTCAGCCTTCTCATTAGTTAAGTTAGAAATTCGATGTCTTTAAATTTTAATAAAAATACTTTTTAATATAATTAAGTATGTGTTTTGATTGTTCTCTGAAACTGTCAATTTATTTACTTAGAAAGCAATAGTTTATTAAGGATTGCTTCGTATCATCAAAACCCCTGCCTGTCCTTATAACAGGTAAGCTAAAACTTTTATTCCTCTTTTTTAAATAAAGAAGAAATTCAGTAGCATTTTAATTCCAACAATATTTTATCTATTAGTAATTTTTTTTTTTATTTAATTCTTATTTCTCTGGAGGGGGAGGGGGGCGGTATTGAAATATTCACTAGAAAAGGCGGCACCAGTTCAAAAAAGGTTGGGAACCTATGGTTTACATGCTATCTTGTAATAATGACATAATTTTTACTTCATAGCATTTACATATCAAAAAGTCGAAAAATCTCCAAGGAAAAAAAATGCTTCATAATCCTCTCAAGTTAAAAGTGTGTTTATTTATTTAATATGTCATTATTTTTCTCATGACGTAGCTAAATTTTACAAATTTAATTTATCGTCATTATTTTTGTATTGCGTATCAAAATTTCTCATGGCAACGAAAACAGTTTATTCTAAAAAATGAATTGTTTTGTTCTATTTCAGCTTTATTTTATGGAAGAATAAATTCTGAAAAATTATCAGATTATTCAAGATCATAAAAACTACATTTTACTCTATTCTGTTATAAATTTTAAAGATAAGATTATCTCTGCAAATGAGCCAAAAAAAATTTTCAGTTAAATTTGTTATACGAATCAATGAACGAGTCTGACAAAGTTATGCAAAACCATGAGTAAACAGAGTTTGCTACGGACCGTATTTTTTCTCTGATTCTTCCATCGCTATATTTATATAAAAAGTTTTAATAGTATTTCCCACGATGAATTAAGTGAAAATTTGCTATATAAATATAGTGGTGGAAGCAAGTTTGATAATATCTTATTTTCTTTTTCTCAATATATTGTTCCAACTGTAATGTAATATTTTCTGTTAAATTATCCTTTTTTTTTTTTTCATTATTTTATTCGTTTGAAATAAATTAATTTTAAAAAAAAAATGATAAAACTCATAAAATTTTACTTCCTTCATTTCAGTATATTGTTGCGGCTAGTTGGAAGCGTGGCTCCTAGAAAGAAAGTATATTCTTATTACGAAAATTAAAATCTCTATAATTTGTACGTATAATAAATGAATCTTTAATAAACGCATAAAAGAATACGTTGTTTAACGTAAATTTTATAATTTATTGTATTTTAGGCTATTTATTTTTCTTTTTATTTCACAATTTAAATTTTTCTGTTAATAATTAAAATAAATCCAATGAAATTTAGTTACCTGGAGATATGAATATTAAAGTATAAGACATACAAAGTTACATAATAAAATAATCCGAAGGTTCCATTCGACTTGCAAATAAATTTGATAGTTATCAGGCCTTTAAACAAATTTGAAGAATTGAATAATTCAGTAAATAATTCAAAGTAAAAACATAATTATGTGTTTAAATATTTCTTCTAGAGTTCGAATATTGTACTAAAGACCGTCACGTATATGAATACATTTTTTACCTTCCTGTAAAAGAATAAAAAATTTAAGCGAGAAGTTTCTTGTTACGTCCATTCTGAAGCAAAATTCTAAAGCTTCTATCAGTTTTAATCTGTTTGAAATAATTTAATAGAATTTATTTAACTACCACCAATAGGTCGTAATACATATAAATTATCTCATGCTTCCTATGTAAAAGTACTATAACTACGGCGCTCATCATTTCCCATAACATTCACAAATTAATGTAACATGTCATTTTTTTTAAAAGAAATTTAACATTTAAGTTCTTCTCTAACCAAAATCTATACAGGTTCAGCTTAATCACATTAGGCGTTTCTATGATTTTGCTATTCAAACAATTTGAGCCTTTAAACCGTGATGATAAAAAATTGTTCTTTCTATCCCTGTACAAGAACTATAAGTCCTACACTCATCAAACAGCTCACGCAATGAAGGATACCTATAACATACCTACCAACTTTGACCTCAATCGAATGAAACGTTTGAATGTTCTCGTGTTCACTAGCACACAAATATGCACACATATACACACATAAATATATGCATACACACATACATTTACATACACACATCACTTAAAAGTACCGAAATTTAATTCATAAGACCTAAAACGTATAGATTTACTAAAAATCGCATAGTTTTATTTTTTCAAGATTGCAATACTTTCCTTACATAGTATTTTCTCAGAAAGTAAAAAATGACAAAAAGGTAATTTAAAGCCTGATTAGCATAACTAATTGCCGAAACGTCAGTGGAGGCCCTCTGTTGAGACTCAAAACGGTTTTGGGCTGTGTCTGTCTGTCTGTCTGTCGCGCGATAGCGGCCGCAAAAATAGCGCCATTGAATTGAAATTTGGTACACATGTTCATGAGCCCCACGAAATCAGCTGTATAGTTTTTAGTATGTATTCCATTTGTAGTTCGTATACAGGGACACGCCAAAGTTTTTCTTATCATTACGGCCTATGGGAGGTATTTGTATGTATCGCGATAGCGGCCACAAAAATCAAGCTATTAACTTGCAATTTGGTACACATGTTCATGTGCCCCACGAAATCCGCTGTATTGTTTTGGGTGTGCATTCCATTTGTAATTCGTGTACAGGGACACGCCAAAGTTTTTCTTATCATTACGTCCTATGGGAGGAATTTGTATGTACCACGATAGCGGCCACAAAAATCACGCTATTGACTTGCAATTTAGTACACATGTTCATGAGCCCGACGGAATCAGCTGTATAGTTTTAGGTGTGTATTCCATTTGTAATTCGTATACAGGGACACACCAAAGTTTTTCTTATCATTACGGCCTATGGGAGGAATTTGTATGTACCACAATAGCGGCCACAAAAATTACGCTATTGACTTGCAATTTGGTACACATGTTCATGAGCCCAACGGAATCAGCTGTATAGTTTTAGGTGTGTATTCCATTTGTAGTTCGTGTACAGGGACACGCCAAAGATTTTCTATCATTACGGCCTATGGGAAGAATCTGTATCTACCGCGATAGCAACCGCAAAAATCAAGCTATTGACTTCCAACTTTTGCCGAAACGTCAGTGGAGGCCCTCTGTTGAGACTCAAAAGGATTTTGGGTTCCGTCTGTCCGTCCGTCTGCCTGTCTGTCTGTCGTGCGCTAGCGGCCGCAAAAATCACGCTATTGACTTGAAATTTGTTACACATGTTCATGATCCCCACGAAATTAGCTGTATAGTTTTGGGTGTGCATTCCATTTGTAGTTCGTGTACAGGGACACGCCAAATTTTTATTATCATTACGGCCTATGCGAAGAATTTGTATGTACCGCGATAGCGGCCCCAAAAATAACGCTATTGACTTGCAATTCGGTACACATATTCATGAGCCCAACGGAATTAGTTGTATAGAGTTAGGTGTGTATTCCATTTATCGTTCGTGTACAGGGACACGCCAAAATTCTTAACATTACGGCGTATGGGGTGAATTTCGTTTAAACGCATTTTAATATCATTACTTTGCATTGAAGGAAATGAAACTAGCGTACGTGAGTAAGATGCTTAAACTTATGCTGTTTGAGGAAAATATGTGCTCTTAAGCTTTCTAATTAAAGTACAGGACCTTACAAAAGTGTTCTGGCAATGTCACATAGACATCCAAACGATGTTAAATTTGAAACAATTATTAATTTTAAACGCAAAATAAGCTGAATAGTTTTTACTGGTGTATTTAAATGTTTATGGTTCGTTTACAAAGACACACGAAAGAATTTCGTAACATTAGAGCCTATGGACAAATTTTTAATTTAAGCGCGCACTTTAATGCGTTTATGCTAAATTGAACTTAATAACGTTAACATAAATTATACAGATGCTTAAAATCATGTTTACTCTTAAGAAAGGTTATGTATAGACTAAATAATTTATGGGACCACACAAAATAATTCCGAGTATGTACTGTAATCATCCAAATGATGTCAAATTAGTTTGAAAAGTTAATGAGTTATAATTAATTAGGTTTATTCTTATTATTGGCGTTTATAATGACTGTGGCTACTTTTCCGGGATACATAAAGGAATTTCGTACTATTACGGTCTATAGTCGGTATTTCTTAAAAGTGTATTTTAACATGGTTACACCCCATCAAATATAATGAAATTTTATTAGCATTTTAAAAGCATGTTTTCCTGTTGAAAATTGTGGGCATAGAATTGATAATTAGTTTAAAGGTTACGCAAAATATTTCCGATATGCTATGTAATTTTTTTTGTATGAAATTTGGTATTTATGAATTTCAGGGAAATTATACAAGACCGTCGATTATTAAGAATACATATTGTTGCGTACTTGGGGGTTCGTAAGTTGTCCGAGAATGAAAGGCGAAATTTGCGAAAATTCAGTGATTTATTCACAGAAAGTTCCAGAAAAATACAGGTCTATAAACCAAGTACCAGCTTCAATTCAACCAGTATACATAGCTTAAACAACAGCCGTAAACAGCAAAACAACAGTACAAACTGTTTAGCAATAACACATAAAGCAAGTCTCATTCAAAGAGGCTCAAAACAAAGCATTTGACGAAACTGACACAGATCTAAGATTGACCGCCTTGGCTAAAAAAAATGCTCCTTTTATACTATTCTATCGAACACAGACTGTTCTGGAAAATTATCGTATCTCATCAGCCAATGAGATTAGAGCATCCATATTTGGTATATCCCTAATAAGGATTTTTTGCCAAGGTTGCCAAAAAAATTGCCAAGGAGAGAAACAGTCGCCAATTTTGCGCCAAATCCATTTCTTCCCTTATTGGAGCTTTTCAACGCGTTTTTAAAGGAAAATTAGGCTATTTTAACGCTAAACCGACTAGAAAAGCACAAAATTAGCATTTTATCGACTTACTAAGCCTCTTTGAAAGAATTTATACAAAAATAAATGCAATTATTTACAATTCCGTAACACTTTATATGATATACAAATAGGTATAGAAAGAGAGATACAGCGGGGGGTTGAGGGGGGCTGCAGCCCCCCTCAGGAATGTATCTGATTATGGTAATAAGTCGATCGAATCTATATATACTATTATATAATAAGGAATAAATAAAAATGACCTATTGAATAATGTCTGATGCAAATAGGACGTTGAGGCTCCTGATCTGCAGATCCACTAGTTAATTTTACTAATAGATGCAAATAGTTACTAAATGTTACTAATGGATGAAAGGAAAAAAAGCGAATTCGAATTTTGATTTAAAATAAATAATTTTAATTGTATGTTGATGATTTAGATTTAAAAGAATAAATATTAATTGAGTAAATAATATAATGGTATATAAATAATAATAATAATAATAATAATAATGAATTTTAGAGTAAATAATAATAAAATAGAATTTACATTTATGTAATTGAGCTATAAATATACAGTTAAAAATGAATTTAAATTCTTTTAAAATTACAGATCATATAGCATAATATTTAAACTCAGACTATTTAAGAACATTATTCAATGAATAAAAAGATGTAATGACTTCAGACTAATGACTTTAAGACTCACGAGAGGGCGCTGTTTGTTCAGCTCGGTGAAAGACTTTCGAATTGAAGAGAGACTTAAGTTGTGAGTTTGTTTTGGTAAAGAAATGATGCCACGCCGAGAATAGCGGGTGCCTGGATTGAGTGCCGTTCATGTTTATTATTTTTGGTCCAAAGATTATCGACCATTTATGCAATATGTCTTACGTGTTTTCGTTTATTTTTATGTATGAGTGTTTGTGTCGTAGAGTGTTTGTAAATGAGAAATAAAAAAAATATTTCTCTAAATAAAAGCAATCTTCTCTTGATGATTACAAGAATACGATACATCACAGTCTAGTGATATGGTGGCAGCTCAAGGAATACGTCCGACGCTACAAAGAATTCACGTTACTAAAGGGGTAAGTGCCTTTATGTATGAAACAGTGCCTTGATTTAAAAATAATATAATAAATACCTCAGTCCTCAGTTCTTGTATTAGAACGTGAGAAAATATTCTTTTTTTAAAAAGGGTACTTTAATTTAGATTATGTATTTAAATCATGAATTATATAGCACTGCTTGTCCCTATTCATTTAGTAAAAGTATTATTTAAAGATAAATTATTATTGTAGAGAAAAATATGTATTATTAACCTGATTCATCCGTTGTTTAAAAGAAATAAAAAAGAAGGAAATCTTTCGTTTTTTTGTCGATGTGTTTCGAAAAAAAATAAATAAATAAAGTTGATGAATCAGTGAGAAATAAATGAATATATATGTTTTTTCTTTTGTTTAATGGTATAATAATAATAAAAACTTACTGTAGAATAAGTACATTTTGAAAAGAATTTCGGTTTTAACGGAATTGCAAATTTGAGAACAGATTTTTAAAAAAGTACCTGTTCTGTATTTTATGAAAGAATAAATATTCTCGTTTAGTAATCTGTGGTTTAGAGCTTTGAGAAATAAAAAAATAAAAAAGAATGTATTTATTATAGAATTAAAAAGAAAAATGTTGAATGATTCATATTAATGTGCATTTCAGGTCATTTTTATTTCTGATATTTTATTGGATTTATTCTGTCTCTTTTTACTGATTTGGTATTTCTTTGCTTAATAATACAAAAATAAATGGGTAAATAAAGAGTGAATGAAGGATAAAAATAAAAAAAAATTAGTTTCGATTTCATGTAAAATGAATTTGTTCGTGTTTGGAACAAAATATTTTCGTTTCGATATTCGATTTGAAGTAAAATAGTAGTTTCTGTTTCAAATGAAGTGTTTAACGATGATTAGATGTTCATTTTATTTCTTAATATTAATTACTATGGTAATTTATGTTACTTAAATCCAATTTCGATTGAACTTACTTTTTTTTTGATAAAGCAAAAGAGTTTCGATTTGAAAACGAAACTGTTGTGTGTTTTTTTTTGTTTGGGTTTGAAGAAAAATATTAATTATTCTGTTTCCTGAGAAATATGTGTGCAAAAAGAATCAAATAGTTTTGCAAATAAATTAATTTATTTCTGTTTTGAATTGAAATAATGATTGTGTAGGAAACAAGTAGTATGAGAACAAACTTGGTTTAAAATATTATTTTGAATATTATTTTTGAATATATGATTTATTTAATAAAAGAAATTTCTGTGATTAAAATTTTTCATGTATTCTGTTCTTTAACAAGAAAAGTGTTGGCTTTTTTTTATGAAAGAAATATATATATTAAAAAAAAAAGTGTTCTCTTAAATAGAGAAAAATATTAAGATACCATTAATTGGGTTTGATATTATTATTTTTTAATTAATTACAAAGCTTAATTACCCTCATTATCTTATTTTATTTGTGTGTTTGATTGATTTTTGGAAAAAAAAGGGGTAATAAAAAAAAAAAAAGAAAATAATAATTTTTCTAATTATTTTATTTGTTTATATTTTATTATCGTTTTGAGAGCATTCTGGTTTTGTTTGGGGTTTACAAACATGGCATTTTTAGCTAAAGCTCGAAAACATGAATTGGTTCAAATTTGTGAGGAAATCGGTGTCGAAGTAGATACTTCCAGTAGAGTTATTGACATCAAGAAATTAATTTTATCTAGCAAGTCCTATAATGAGGAAGAAGTAAAATTAATATTGGAAAGGCTTCTTGAAGATAAAAAACTACAAGAAGAAGAGAGAATAAGACTAGAAGAAAGAGAGGAAAGAAGGACCCGAGAAACTCACCAATATGAACTTGAATTAAAGAAACTGGAAATTTCAAAAGAAAATCCTGAAAGAATATTAGAACCAGAAACATTGGCTGAATCGGTTCCAAGAATACAGTTAACCCAAATTACCCCAAGATTTGATGAAAAACATGATGAAATGGGTTTATATTTAATAAATTTCGAAAGAAGAGCGGAGATGGCACGAGTTCCAAAAAAGGATTGGGTGGCCTACCTGTTAGCAGTTTTACCGCCAGAACTTTCCAATATGTTGGCCAGAGAGTCGCCAACCGATGCGACAAATTATGATTTTGTTAAAAATATCATTATGAAAAGATATAAATTAAATAGTGAAAAATTGAAACAATGTTTTTATAAGCACCACAAATCGTCCGAAAAATCTTGGAGAAATTATGCCCAAGAGCTCTCTAGTTATTTTACGGAATGGCTCACAGAATTAAAGATAGAGAATTTCCAACAGCTGAAAGACCTAATAGTGACTGAGCAGTTAAAGTTTCGAGTGCCTGCTGATGTAAGAGATCATTTCTTAGAAAACTGGCTTACATTCATGACACCTATGGACTTAGCTGAAAAACTAGATGAATTTGAAAGTATTAGAGAAAGCTTCAAAAAGAGGGATTTGCCCAAAAGGAACTTTTCCAACTTTCGTAACCAAAGTGGAAACTTTTGTGATAAGTCTGGGGAAAATAGTAAAGATGTCAAGCCGAAATTTCATGTAAAACAAGAAACATCCCAGGAACATCAGAGAAATACAGAATTTGATAAAAGAAAAATTGCTCGTTGCTATGAATGTGGTTCTCCTAATCATCTTAGACCTCAGTGTGATAAATTAAAGAAAAAGGAAGAATTTATCTCACATATTATAGCTGAGGCAGGTTCTGATGAATCAATGACACCTTATACTAGTATAGGTAAAGTGAATGGTGTTGAGATGAAGATAATTCGAGACACGGGTGCTTCATGTGATTTGATCAGCAGCAAGTACGTGAAACCACATATGTACACAAATGAGAAAGTGTACATTAGAAATCCATTAGAAGTGGATCCTGTTTGTCTACCACTTGCAGAAATTGAATTGGATTGTAAAATGGGACACTTAAAAACTAAAGCAGCTGTCCTACAAAATTCTTTTTATGGTGACAAGTATTTGTTAGGAAATAAAACTGCTGCAATGTTCAAAAATTGCAAATCAAAAGAAAATGTACAAGTGTCTAAGTTAAATTCTGTACAAACAAGGAATTCTAAGAAATTTTTAAGAATGAAGAAAAATATTCAAAATAAAGATTTTGCCCATTTTAACCAAAAGTTGATTGAAAGGAAATCTGCAGATGAAAAGAAAACCGAAGAGGTAGAAGAAATCCTGCCAGAATTTTCATGGCCAGAACTCAATAAATCCTCTCCAAAAGAGTTTGTTGAAGAACTGCAGGATATAAAAGAAAATAAAAATAGAATAGAAAATGAAGTTGTTCTTAAAGAGAAAATAAATTTTGACCATCTCAAATCTGAAAATTTCAGATTATTAAATGAAATAATATGTTTGAAAGGGGAGATGGAAGAAAAGAAAATTAAAGAACAAGAACTGTCTCTTGAAAATAAAAAACTTACTGAAAGGTTGGAACATACTACGAAAAATATTTCGGAACTGAATAATGCCTTAAAAGATCTTAAACAGAAAAATGAAGACTCTAATTCTGTGATGGAAAAACTAAAAGCAGAAATAGAGGCTTATCTAAATAAAAAATGCTTAGAATATGAAAAGCAGATAAATAAAGAAATTCAAGAGAAAGAAAAGTTTGAAAATCAGTTAAAAACTCTTCGCCTTGATTCACTAAGTGAAAAGAAGAATTATCTAAATCAGTTAGAAATTCTGAATGTTGAAAAGAATAATTACAAACAAGAACTGGAAAATACGAAAATTGAAAATCTTAAGCTGTCTAATGAAATTAACATAATGAAAGAAGAACTCTTAAGAATGAAAGGTAAAGAAAATGAAATTTGTCTTAAAAATGAAAAACTTGTTGAAGAAAGAAATGAAATTACTATAATTAATTCCAAATTAGATTACCTGTTTAATATTCTTGAAGAAAAAGAAAAAATTTCTAATGATAAATTGGATCAGTTGACAGCTGAATTGCAGAAGAATAAATTAGAACTTATGCTATTATCTGGAAAATGCTTAACTTATGAAAAACAATTGAAGGAACAAAATTATTTGAAAGAAATGCTTTCTGTGACTACCTTGAGTACATTCAAGCTCATGAACAATGTACCAAAAGATTCTAGTCAACTAATGGCAAATTCATTGAATGACAGTGAAAAGTGTCCAGTGCCATATAGTGAGAGAGTCGCCAATTTTCCTAAAACAAGGAAAAAACATGTAAAAGACATTTCCTTCAAGATGAGTGTTACTAAATTGCACATTAAATCTTCTAAATGTCAACCTACTCGAGCTCATGTGAAGAATTCTGGACATTTAGTAGGCCAGAGATTGAGAATTTCAAGTGAAATGAAGGTTCGAGACAAAAAAGATTCTTCGTCTCAGACTACCAAGACTCATGTGACAGCCTTTTTGAAATTAGCTGAATATCGAAAATGCATTCCTGAGTTTTCTGAAAATGCAATCTATTTGTCAGACTTACTAAAGGATCGGACTCTAAAATCCATTGACATGAATATCTCTTACCAAACGGCATTTGAAAAACTAAAGAATTTATCTCAAAATCCTGATTTATTTAATCGTAATTGTACAAAGCTATTCATGTTCATGAGAAAAAGAAAAAAAGAAAAGACCAAATCCCAGACTTTTACTTTGGGAACTCTATGCAGTATTATTTAATTAGGAGGTTGTTCAGTGTATAGAAATACAATCTCAGAATGCTGATAAATTAAGTCTTATCCCTTAGTTTAAAAAAGTTTCTGTATTTGTTTAATTATTGCTAGAAATCGTATTTGTTTAATTATTGCTATATATATTGTATTTGTTTAATTATTGCTATATATCTCGTATTTGTTTAATTGCTATATATATATGTGGTATATAATTGTTTTCACTATCTATATTTTACTTTGCATATCTATTTAGTGTCACAGGTATATTGTGTGTAATAATATTTAAATTTCTATTTGGTATTTATTTTTGTTGTATATTTTAAAATAAGTTAAATAGTGTATTTAATCTGAAATAGGGATAAGTCTGGTGCATTTAAATATAACCAGGTACTGTTTCTGCATAGAATTGGTGCTTGCTCGTATTTTTTTAATTTATTACTTGTTTTAAATTAATTACGATATTAAGAAAATGGACCAATATGTTGAACATTGTGACTATTGATTTTGAATATTGACTTATCCTAATGAAGTATCATTTAACCAAACTTTTCCCTCTACAATAGTGAAAAGTTTCTCCCCTGAAGGGAGGAGGTCTGTAATGACTTCAGACTAATGACTTTAAGACTCACGAGAGGGCGCTGTTTGTTCAGCTCGGTGAAAGACTTTCGAATTGAAGAGAGACTTTAGTTGTGAGTTTGTTTTGGTAAAGAAATGATGCCACGCCGAGAATAGCGGGTGCCTGGATTGAGTGCCGTTCATGTTTATTATTTTTGGTCCAAAGATTATCGACCATTTATGCAATATGTCTTACGTGTTTTCGTTTATTTTTATGTATGAGTGTTTGTGTCGTAGAGTGTTTGTAAATGAGAAATAAAAAAAATATTTCTCTAAATAAAAGCAATCTTCTCTTGATGATTACAAGAATACGATACATCACAAAGATAAAGTTATTCATAAGTTATAGAAAAAATTATTATACAAAACTGTCATAATTTATAAACGACAATTTTAGATGGTTAAGTATATATATATTTCATGTATTATCAAGACAAATGTTGCTAACGACAATAAAATTTGTTATTTATTACAATTCTGTTTTCTTTTCTCCTATTAATTCGAAAATTAGATCTAAAACTACTTATTCTAGGGTTAATATTTCTTGTTTCTATCTGCTGACTCTTGGCTAATAGCAAACATATTTTTCTAAATATCTAACAGTGGCACGACTGAATGTCTGAAATAAGGCTGTCTGTTCATATTCAAAAACACCATTTCGGATGATTTAAACAACACAAATTACAGTACACACAGTAGTTTTTAATGAATTTATTAGTGATAAAATACCGTAATAATTTAAACAAACAAAGCTTCAAAAATGCAATGTAATAATAAAAATAATTAAGAAAATAAAAAAATAAAAAAATACTTATTAAGAAGGGTTTTAGTACATAATATTTCGTAATAGTTTATCTAATTTATATATTATTATTTCTGTATTGTTAACGTATAATAACTGATAAATGTATAATAGTAAATATGATTACTAATTGATTTTTGTTTTCTAATACCTATTCATTTAATCTATAATATTACTTACATTTTACTTTGTAATTACTTAATAACTGAATAACTATAAACTACTGTAAGTTTTCTCGAAACATATATTTACAATTTAACATACAGTTTTTGTTTAATACGTTCAAAATATATGGTATTATTAAAGAGGATGGCTTCATTTTTTCAGTGAAGTTTATCCAAGTACTGATAAAAATATCAGTACTTGGATAAAATAATGTTTTTTAGATGTAAACAACAAAGACCTAAATTTATAACATTAATGAATAATGTTATCAAAATTTTTGTGTAAGTTATTATTTCTCATTTACTCTATTAGATGATTATGTTTACATAATATATACATTCATGTACAAAATAAAAGTCACAACTTGTTTTCTTGTTTTCTTCTTTTGCGCATAATTTTTAAATAAATGAACACGTGAACGTGAAATCTGAATGGCATGTTCTTTATCAAACTATTAATAAAACTTTATGAAACTTTAAAAATAGCAATAATTCTTAAATTGGCCTTATTACTTCTTTTTTTTTCTTCAAAAGTAAGTTTTCGAAGAAGAACAAAATTTAAACTATCTTAAAAAACTATTTGGGAAGCGGTGTTAAAAATACATGACAGATAGGTGAAGATATATAGGTCTTCAAATGTTAAACTAAGGTTCGGTTTCCTCTCCGTATTCACGTTTCATTTTCTTCTTCATTTGCGAAGAACTTTTTTTAAAATGTTCAAATGAACACGAAAACTGGATGAGATATTTTTTATAAATTATTCATTGACATTTTTATTATTCTTTTGGTATTCATAATTTATAAATTAATAATTACAACTTTTCAAAATATCGGTTATGAAAGAAAAAAAAACTGAATACAGGATGAAAAATCCGATTTTAATTTAACATTTGGACGCATGTGTATTTCTCTGTTTGTAAGGCATCCTTTACACCGTTTAGGTTTTTCATTTTTTCCAAAGCTTATTTGTGAGAAAATTTGAATGTCAGTTTAAAAATTATTGTTAATGTTAAAGTTCTATAAAAATTTTATTAATGGTTTGATAAAGAACATGTCATCCAAATTTTGTGATCATAAATTTATTTGCATATATGTTATACGCAAAAGAAAGGAACGAGAAAACAGGTTCTGACTTTAATTTTGGACATTGTATGTATGATCGATGGATCGTATTATATTTTCAATTTGGGCATCTATATTAAAAGAAAGGTGGAGTTTTAACGTAGATTGGGTTTTAACGTCGCAATAGTACTGCGCTATAGATAATTGGCGACGGTCTGGGACGTACCCCAAGGGATAATAAGGAGACATGCCCTCACAATTTTGATCTTCCACGGAGGAGATGGTTACCCCGCTTTGGTGACCCCCAGAGGTTATTAAAAGAAAGATACGCGATTTTAATTGAATATTTATAAAGTTATATAAATATTATAAATCCGTCGAAAAAAAATATATCTGAAATATATCTTTTTAGTCCATGTGATTTGATTAAAAATTCGAAAATCTATTTAGAAAAAAAAAAAAAAAAAAAAGCAAACGGATATTATATAATACGTACTCCAAGATAACATAAATTTATATTTGTGATAAAAAATACAATTTCTGGGCATTTGTAGAAAGTATATTAATGATAGAAATATCTTACGGAATCAGAGCATAACTTCACATATTTTGAAATGTGTACCCTTTTCCCCTTATATATTCTAAAAGAAGTTAAATATGCAAGCATATAATATAGAAATACCTTTCAATTCAATGATATGATAAAAATAATAATAATAATAATAATAAGGGTAAAAGGAATTTTTGAATTGTTACTGAGCTTCACTTAAATAGAAATATTCAATGTTATGTTTTCTACATCATTTTCCTTTAAAATAAATTTTAAATAAAAACTGTGCATTCGAAATATATCTTTTTATCAAAATAAGTATAAATAGGCAGTTTCTAAGCTAAATATTTTTTTTTTCAAAAGGAATAAAAGGCAAAGCAAACAAATAGAGAAGAATCTTTTTAATACTTTGAAAGGAAAAAAGTATATATCTTATAGAAAACACAGAATAAAGGTTTATAACAAGAATTTAGTACAGAATAAAGAAAGCAAAACTGCGGAAGATCTTATCAATTTTTTTGCAGATTTGGAAATATATACACAAAGTAAGTTAAGAAATTTGTTTTCTAAAATGCTCAAAAAGACAGCATTTTTTTTTTTTTTTTTCTTGTTGTTGTTGTTGGTATTGTTGCAGTCATTGCTGATAGTAGTGTTATTATCGTCTAAGTTACTGGTCGTTACAGCTAGTCCTGTTTAGTACTTACAAGGAAACATTCAAAAGGTGTCGTCTTCAAAAAATATTTAAAAAAAGAAATGTGATTCTACTCTTCATAAAACACCAGAGAGTGAAAAATTTATCGGCTGAAATGAATTACAGCGACCTTAAAAAATTATTAAAATTAAGTATATTTGGATATTTCACACTGTTAGGCGATTGGTTTTGAGTACTTGGCGAAGAAGCAAAACACGGTTCTGTTCGTACATGGCAATCTCGGTGCTAATAGCACTAAATCACGAAAAATGCTTAATTTTGATAATTTTTTGTGGTCGCTGTAATTCATTTCAGCCGATAATTTTTTCACTTTCTGGTGTTTTATGAAAAGTAGAATCACATATATTTTTTTCAATATTTTTTGAAGACGACACCTTTTGAATGTTTCCTTGTTAGTTACTGCTAGTCCTGTTTAGTACTTAGTTACTGATAGTCCTGTTTAGTACTTAGTTACTGCTAGCAGGGCCCGATTAAGCTCTGAAGCTACGGGAAGCTCTGCATCATTTCGGGGCCCCCTTTCATTTCGGAAAATCTTGTTTTCCTATTACATATTGTAATATAAAAAAGCTATAGGCCAAAAAATAGTGTGCGTTTATTATTATTTTTTTTTTCATACATCTGGGTGGTTTCTACACAGAACATTAAAATCATACAACTTTTTAATTAAGAACATTCAGATTTTTCAGGTTAAATAATAGATTTTTCCCGAAATAGTGAGTGTTTTGTCTTGTTTTAGGTAACCTTTCTCAGAAAAAATTCAATATCAGTGTGAAAATATGAAACAAAAAATTCAAGACCATGTTTTTAATCCTTATGGAGCCCCCTCTGAAATTTTAGAGGGGAAGCTTGTGCTTCCTGAGCTTTTTGGATAATCAGGCCCTGACTGCTAGTCCTGTTATTACTGCTAGTCATGTTACGCTGCTATCCTGCTATTGCTGGACATTGAACAATCAAATTACGATATTTTATTAATAATAAATCATCGTAACTGTGTAAACAAATAACAATTCACAAAAGTAATACATTACTGAAAGTATTTAAGAAAAATAAAAAACTTTCTTAAAAAGTGCTTTAGTGCTTAACATTTTATTATAATTTACATAATCATTTATGTGTTATTATCTTATATAACTGATAAATCTGTTATATAAAATATAATTACTAATTGACCTTTTACTTATATTTATTCTATTAATCTATAATATTAAAAGATAAATATGTATACAGTTTTATTTTTCAGTGTGTTTCCATCAATACTCAAATGAAATAATGCTTTTAAGATGTAGACAAAGTCCAAAAAATTCAATGATAAATAATTTTTGGATCAAACTTTTTTGTAGAAGTTATCCTTTCTATTTAGAATATTAGATAATTATGTTTACACAATATATATGATCGATTGATTGTATCATATTTTCAGTTTGAACTATTTATTATATCTCTATTAAAACAAAGGCTCACTATTTTAAATAAGAATTTATAAAGTTTGTAGAAATATTATAAATCTGTTCAAAATAAATCAAAATATATCTAAAATATACCTTTTTTAAATGATCTATATTCAATGCAACAATGGAAAAACTTTTTGGAAAATAAACCAATAAACAAATTCTTATAATATATCAATATATTCCAAAATAAAATCAATACTCACATACATATAATGAAAAATTCAGTTCTTGAATGAATGAGAAAAGCATTTTAATGATAGAGATATCTACAGAGTCGGAACGAAATCTCTACTAGTTTGAAAATACTTTAAGCGTACCCTTTTACCCTTGCATATTCTAAAAGAATATAAATGTAAAGCATGTAATAATAAAAAAAAAAAAAAAAAATATGCTAAGTTCTATATTATAGTAAAAAAATAAAATAATAATAATAAGGGCAAAAGGAAACTTTGAATCATTACAGAATTTCACATAAATAGAAATATTCGAAAAGAAATAAACTTCAATATTTTCAATGTATGCTTTCTATATCATTTTCCCTTAAAATAAGTTTTAAATAAAACTCTGTATTCGAGATATACTTTAAAATAAATAAATAAATGCGTAAGCATAAATAGGGCGTTTCTAAACTGAATAAGATGTTTTCAAAAGGAATAAAAAGCAAAGGAAACAGCAGGAGGAAAATCGTTTTAATATTTTAAAAAGGATAAAAAAAATATCTTATAAAAACGAATGTTGAATGAATGTGTATAGTAAGGATGTCTGTACATATTAAAGAAAATAAAACTGTAGAGGATGCTCATGCATTTTCGAATTTAAAAAAAAAAAAAAAAAAATTAAATAAAATACTTTTTTTATTAAAACAATAAAATATTATATTTTTTATTTTCATTGAACATTTTAGTCTTTAAATTCTTCAATTTCTTTTTTATGTATTTCCATATATTTAAATTTTTAAATGAGTTCGGTTCATACATTTGAAACCTGCTGTACTAAACAAAAATATCAAATCATTGTTTCTTTCTATAAATCTAATTTTCAGTTATATCTAAAATGTAAGATGTTTAAAAAAGTCGCAAAAAAATTAGTCTTCCCTGTCCTATTTTTATGAAAGCGGGAGAGTCATCCCTTCCGTGGAGGATCAAAATTGTGATAGAATGTCTCCGGACAACCTCTAGGGGAGTGTCCCAGACCATCGCCAATTGCCCATCTGCGCAGCATTAGTGTGACGTAAAACCCAACCACAACCTATTTTTATGAACAATGTTGTTCTAAAATAATTTTTATTGTATAATTTCATGTTTGCTTCATGAAATAAACACTTTTTCTAGTTAAACAGCCTAAATTAAATTGCTCTGAAATAACAATAAATAGTAAATTGCGCCCTTTGCAATAATGTATTCTCTAAAACTGTATAAAAATAAATTTTATCTCACAAGCAAATCGAGTATAAGATAAGCGGCGTAATGTTATGCTAAAATTTATCTTCCTACTGGATTTCACATGGCATCGACAAAGTACTGAAGGGCCAAATCATCTCGAGCTTCAGCGTGGCAGTCGGAGAAAGCTAGGTGTGATAGTCTCTGAATATCCGATGACAGCTCTTGCAAACTCTCACACGCTTTTTGGTAACGGACATTAACTGGAGGCGACTATAGTCTTTAGAAAACTTTTCTCTAAAACGCAGCACCAGTGCTCTGGTCAGGGCCTCAAAGTCAGGCCGTTCTTCTTTCGAAATAGTTCTCAGTATACCGGCTGCATCGCCCCGTAATGCTACTTCTAAATGGACTGTCTTGGCAGTAGAGTCCCAGCCGTTAGCTTCAGCTACGATGGAAAACTGTGTCTTATATTCCTGCCAGGAGGAGCTGCCATCGTAGGTGGATACCTAAAATGATTCTTGATTCTTTTATCTCTCCTTTCATCTTCCTGGGGCATGGAGATTAACTTTTCTTCCACTTTACTCTCAAGATTTTCCTCTATTCTCTTTAATTTGCTTTCTATCTCTGAAAACCTTCCTTTCAGTTCTTGTTCAAAATTTTCTTTAACATTCTCCTCGAAATTCTGTTCTAGCCTCGTAACATTCTCTTTTATCTTCATAACATTTTCTTCTACCTTCATAGCTTTATCTTCAAGGCTGTCTTCTGTCTTCATAACTTTTTCCTCAAAACTCTCTTCTATTTGCATAACTTTCTCTACAAAGCTCTCTTCTATCTTCGTAACTTTCTCTTCAATCCCATACACTATGTTTTCCATAACTGATAATTTACTATCACCACTTTCACTGTTGAAAGTTTTCTTTTCATCTCGTCTTGATTATATTTAATTTCTTCACCCAAACTGTCTTTCATTTGTTTCATTTCTTCAGCCAAACTATCTTTCATCTCTCTTTGCCCTTCTTTCATTTCACTTATCTGGCATCTAATCCTTCTAAAAGTTTCTCCATTTCTTGCTCCATAACTCTAGTTATCACCATTCACAAACAACCCCACTCCTGACACCAGAAAGGTTGCTACTTGGGGGTTCGTAAGTTGTCTTTCAGTGAAAGGCGAAACTTTCAAAAGCTCAACAGTTTATTTACTGAAAATTATGGAAGAATATAGGTCTAACCAAGTATTAACTTCACTTTTACCAGTAAACACAGCTCAAATAACAGCTGTCAACAGCAAATTCACAGTTCGAATTGTATCAGAGCATTAACACACAGCAAGGCTGTAATCAAAGAGACTAGTCAGGAGAGCTCGGGAGGTGGTTGGTGAGAGACTGAGAGTGACTGATTTGGCGTAAAGCAACTCCTTAAATATTCGCATAGAAAAATGTAGAAAATTTCAGAAACTCGTCAGCCAATGAAGTTACAGCTTCCATATTTGATATATCGATAATAAGTATTTTCTCACCAAGAAAGTTGCCAAGGAGGGTAAAAATCGCCAAATTTGGCGCCAAAACCAATACCCGCCTTAATAATGCTTTTTAACGGAAAAATGAGCTATTTTAATGTAATATAGAAATGAGGAAAATTAATATTTTATCACCTGACTAAGCCTCTTTGAATGAATTCACATAAAAAATAACTACGAATTATTTAGAAATTCGTAACTATCTCTCTATATATATATATTATAAATAAATATATATGTTATAAAACAATATTATAATATAGATATAGATATGACAAAAGTTATACATAATTATAAAAACAAATTATATAACTTCTTTTTGAAGTCGGTAAAAAGAAATTCTTCGAATTTTTTTTCTCTTATATACGTATTCAAAGTTTAAAAAAGTTTGCATAAAAGGAAACTTTTTTTTTTTTTTTTTTTAACTTAGCATGTTTGCATTTTCCAGAAAAAAATCAAACATAAAACAGTTTAAAGGAAAAGCAGAGAAAATTCCGGAGAAAAGTTATGGTTATTGTTCTTTTGCCTGATATTAAAAAAATAGCGTGAATAGAAGTATTTTGTTAAGTTTTACTAAAAGAAAGGAAATATATTTTCCCCATTTTCACTGTATATAGATTAAACACTTCGTGAAAGCTGCAAGCCATTATATACTTATACTGCTACCTTTTTATTACAGAAAATATGGTATCATCTTCTTATTTTTTTTTCTCAGCATAACATAATTTATATTCATAATTATATGTAATCTTTTTTATCCTCTTGAAAAAGAATGTTTCTGGTTATAAGTATGGGGTATTTTATAGACAGATAATATTATGTAATTTATTTTTCTGACAAGCATTAGTGACAGGAATAAAATACTTGAATCAGTCATTTGAGAAACACCTCATGTCCATTTTTGGCCAAAATTGAGTTAGACATATTAAATTGTTGGTGAAGGCTAGACAAATCCAATACGCATAAAACATTTCATCTCCACTTAGTAACCATGGTGATGGCGCATTTGAAAATATCCATTCTTTTGAGAAACACCTCATCTCCTGGAAATGTGCTGTTTCTCAAATGACTTTAAAAAAATGTGGCTGGTGGCAGCACTGTTTTTTGTTATTCTGTTTTAATGTGGCTGGTGGCAGCACTGTTTTTTGTTATTCCATTTTAATCCAAACAGCTAGCTGTTGTGCCGTAGTGTTTATTATTGTTGTTTATAGGTTAAAATGAGTTCTAGTAAAAGTGAAAGTAATAATTCCACACGATTAAAACGTAAAAAAGGGAAGCAAGTTGAGTATAAGTGTGAAAAAATAAAGAAGTCTCGTGTTAAGAATGAAGAATATACAAACTGGAAAGGAAATGTAGTGAAACCAAAAGAACATGGATTTGCTTGCAGGTAACTTAACCTAGAATATTTACCATGGGCCTAGAACATCTTACATCCTATAACCTAGGTCATTAACCAAGGAAAATTTATCTGTATAGCCTAAGATTGGATAGCCTAACTGACCGATTCGACAGTATTCATCACTATTTTCCTATTCGAGGTCATTCATACCTTCCGTGTGACCGCGACTTTAGTGCAATCAAACGAAAAATTAAAACAACTGACAGGATTTACACAGTAAATCAGTATGCTGAACTTATGTTGCACTCTGCTGCTATTCAGGACAAGTTCCTGGTGGAAATAGTAGAAAGTGAAAAAGTAAAGGATATCATGGTGTGGTCAATTTTATAAAAAAAAATGTAATATCTACGGAGACTCAAGCAAGGAACATCCCAAAGGAAAACAAAATAAAATTCACCATTTCAACTTTTATGGAGTTTCATTACTATAATAAACATGTAGGCCAAATTAAAGTAAAAAACTTTATTGGTGGAGTCAATGAACAAACTTTTGACTTGAAAAAAACGGGAACTGGTTTACCAGAGCTTCCAAAAATCAGTGCCTGCCCGCAAAAATATGTACCTATCAATATCAACAAAATCAATGACCATGGTTGGAAAATGTGTATATATTATTTGAAAAATAAAATACTGATTTTTATTAATAATTTGAATTGTTTTACCTTTTATTTCATACCTGATAACATATCGTTTAGTCAGTCATTTGAGAAACAACACATCTCCAACAACGTTTATAATTTTTTTAAATATCAAAATAAAAATAATAAAATTTTATTTTGGTAGAATTAGCTTACCAAACCCCTGAAGAAACATATAAAAAAATTCAAAAAATATATGATGGTAAATTATGGATCAGCTGGGTTTTTTTTGATTTCCCGAAAGTTTACTTTTTTGGATATGAGGTGTTTCTCAAATGACCGATTCACTTATATCAGTCATAAAATTCCTTGTACTGAAGTTATAGAATATTATCCAAATAAATATTATACTATATTAATACCATATTATTATAAATATCTACTGATATTTTCAAGCAAAAAAATGTACAATTTAAGGTCATTGTGCCTAAATGCGATAACCCATAAATGCGACAAAGTTCTTCTACTGAAAATCTAAATGCTTAAATCACAAACTTATAAATCATAATGGAACATACACATTTCAAGAACGGTTCGCGAAACTTTTCATTAAATTTTAAAGGTTTTTTCTAGTAGAATTTTCTTTTGCAGTAAACATTGTACATTATGGCTTTCCGACGTCTTTTCCTAATTGCGATAAAATATTTTCAAATAGTAACTGTAATTTTATCCTTTCATCTTTCAAGATCAAATAACCACTGTTACGTCATGTGCTTGAATACCCTTCATACCTACCAGAAGAAAATTAAAAAAAATACTACATTTTTTTAAAAAGAGGGGTTTAAAATTTTTATCGCATTTAAGGGTCTGTTTACACCATTTTCCTAAATGCGACAAATTTTATCCCTTAAATGCGGCGAATTTTACAGTTGGTATATTAAGGGAAGTTTAAGCATTTTTTCCTTTTTAACACTTTCCAACAAGGTTTAAAAGTGACTTAGACTTGTCTGTCCCTCTGTCCGTCTGTCTGTCTGTCTGTCCGCGCTCTAATTCCTGTAGGGACACCCGAAAGTATTCCAAAGCACTGTGTTCTATGAGAGGTATTGCTGTAAACCATATTTAATACCTTAACTGTATACAAATCTTAGTGAAATTGAATCATGTTATTCAAGTTCACTATCGGATGTTTCATATATAAAATGGAATAAATACCACCACTAGTTTGTACACAGGGACACTCGAAAATACTCCAAAGCATTGCGTTCTATGAGAGGTATTTCTATAAACCAAATTTTAATAACTTTACTTTCCACAAAGTTTAATGAAATTGAAATATGTTATTCATATGCACAAAAGAATGCTTTGCATAGAATATAGAATGATTAGCATTAGATTTACAGGGCCACACAAAAATATTCAGTTACATTAAGAGCTGTTCATAAAAATTTGCTATAATTTCAATTTCGTTTACATTAAACGTTTTTAATATTGTCTAACAATTTTCATCTGTGAATATAATTTCAATTTAAGTATCTGTCTGTTCGTCTCGTCTGTCCGCGCTCTAGCTCCAGTAAATATTTATGTAATTTCTTGAAACTGATATATGTTATTTAAATTCACTATCGGATGTTCCCTATTGAAAAAGGAGTTAATATCTCTACTGGTTTGTGTACAGAGGCACCCAAACCTTTTACAAAGCATTGTGTTCTATGAGAGATATTTCTCTAAACCATATTTTAATACCTTTACTGTACACAAACCTTAATGAAATTGTGAAATGTCATTCAAGTTCACTATCGGATGTTTTATATATTAAATGGAGTAAATACCACAAAGCTTAATGAAACTGAAATGTGTTATTCATATGCACAAAAGACTGCTTTCTATAGAATATAGTATGTTTAGTATTAGTTTTACAGAGCAACCAAAAAATATTCAGATACATAAAGAGGTATTAAGAAAAGTTTGCTGGAATTGCACTTTCGTTTACATTAAGCGTTTTTAACATTTTCTAACAATTTTTAAGTGTGAATATAATTTCAATTTGTGTATCTGTTTGTCTGCCCATCTCTCTGTCTTTCGGCGCTCTAACTCCGGTAAATATTTATGGAATATCTTGAAACTAATATATGTTTTTCAAGTTCACTATCGGATGTCCCCTATTAAAAATGGAGTGAATACCTCTACTGGTTTGTGTACAGGGGCATCGAAAAGTACTGCAAACTATTTTTTTTTTTTCTGTGAGAGGCATTTCTATTAACCATATTTTAATACCGTTACTTTACACAAATCTTAATGAAATTGAAATATGTTATTCAAGTTCGCTATCGGATGTTTCCTATGTGAAATGGAGAAAATATTACCACTGTTTTGTGTACAGGGAGACTTACAAGTATTGCGTTGTATGAGAGGTATTTCTGCAAACCAAATTTTAATAACTTTACTTTGCACAAATCTTAATGAAATTGAAAAATGTTATTCATGTGCAAAAAGGAATGCTTTTTATAAATACAGTATGATTAGTATTAATCTTACAGGGCCACATAAAAATATTAAGTTACATTATGAGCTATTAATAAAAATTTGCTGTAATTGCATTTTCTTTTACAATAAGCATTTTTAACACTTTCTAACAAATTTTAAGTGCGAATATGATTTTAATTTGGTTATCTTTCTGTCCGATTGTCTGTCTTTCTATATGGCTCTCGTCCCAAGAGTTCTTAAATATTTTCAGAATTTTGAAAAATTGATATATGTTATTAAAGTTCACTATGGAATGTTTCCAATTTAAAATGCCATTAATATGTCCTACACAACGTGTTTGTGTACAAGGAACTTCCAATACTTTGCGTTTTAGAACCGACATTTTTATAAATCACATCTAAATAACTTTCTACTGTAAAAATTATAAATAAATTAAAATGTATTTTAATATTCTAAAATAATGTTTTGTATAGAATATGATATGATCAACTTTCAGATTTACAGGACTACACTAAAATATTCATATACATTAAGGGATCAATTATAATCTGACGGCTGGATTTTCTTTTGCATTAAGCCTTTTTAACGTTCGCGAACGATGTCTGAGAGCGGTTTTAAATTGAATTAGTCAATCTGTATATTTTTCTGTGCTTCTCTCCTTTGTTTGATAATGCAGGCAAAGAATATTGAAAGTTATGCGATACAACAAGCACGTACAATTGGAGAGTATTAATAACCAGTGCGTACTGCATGATTTTTCGTTCTTTTTTTAACACTTTCCAGCAAGGTTGAAAAGTGTCATTGACTTCGGTTTGTCTGTCTGTCCGCAGTCGAACTCCTGTAAATTTTCATGGAATTTCTTGAAGCTGATATATCGTATTCAAGTTCACTATCGGATGTTCCCTATTGAAAATGGAGGGAATTCCTCTTCTGATTTGTCTACAGGGCCACCCAAAATTTGCCAAAGCACTGTGTTCCATGATAGATATTTCTATAAACCGTATTTTGATACGTTTACTTTAAACAAATTTTAATGAAATTGAAATATATCATTTAAGTCCACTGCCGGATATTCCCCATGTAAATTGAAGTAAATACCATCACTGGTTTGTATACAGGGACATCCGAAAGTATTTAAAAGCATTGCGTTCTATGGAAGGTATTTCTAAGCACCAAATTTTAATGATTTTACTTTGCACAAGTCGTAAATATATATATATATATATATATTATTCATATGCACAAAAGAATGCCTTCCATAAAATACAATATTATTAGCATTATATTTACAGGGGCACACAAAAATATTCAGATACATTAAGAGGTATTGTTGGAAAATTGCTTGAATTGCATTTTCGTTTACAATAAGCGTTTTTATCACTTTCTAAATGTTTTTAACACTTTCCAATAAAGTTGAAAAGTGTTAATGACTTAGGTTTGTCTGTCTGTCCGTGCTCTATCTCCCGTAAATATTCATGGAATCAGAGTTACACATACACTACTAAGAAAAGAAGAGTTAAACACGGAGTTACACACTCTGTTATAAAAAGGCAAAGTTACACACACAATTACACACAAACTGTTAATAAAAATGCAGAGTTACATACACAATTACACACAAACTGTTAATAAAAATGCAGAGTTACACACACACTGTTAGCAAAAAATTAGCGGTACACACAGCGTTACACACATTGTCAAAAAAAAAGAGATTTACATACGGAGTTACACACACTGTTAATAAAAAGGCGGAATTATACACAGCAAAAAATAAGTGATACACGCAAAGTTACACACATTGTTCAAAAAAAAAAAAAAAGAAATGAACATTGAATTACACACACTGCTAATAAAAGGGCAGGATTATACGCAGAGTTACATGCACTGTTAATAAAAAGGCGCTGTTAATAAAGAGTTACACACAGAGTTACACACACAGAGTTAATAAAAAGGCAGAGTTGCACACACACATTTAATTACGTACAGGGTTACTCACACTGTTAGTTACACATAAGTAAAATTACACACGTTTTTTGCTAAAAATCAGCGATACACACAGTGTTACACACACAATGTTAAAAAAAAAAACTGTTAATAAAAAAAAATTACACATGGAGTTACACACACTGTTAATAAGAAAGAAGAGCTACACACACACTGTTAATTGCATACAGGGTTGCACACACAGTGACAGTTTCACATAGCGTTACGTACACTGTTAGAAAAGTTCAGCAATACACACAGAATTACACACACACTGTTAAAAAAAAGAAGAGTTACACACTGCTAATATAAAGGAAGAGTTACACAGACTGTTAAAGGCAGAGTTGCACATAGAGTTACACAACATTTTATCTTAAAATAGTTATGCGGTATTAAGTATTTTATAAACTATAAAAAAAGAACGAAAAATCATGCATTACGCAATGATTATTAACACTTTCCAACTGCACGTAATTGTTGTATCTTATAACTTTGAAAGTTCTGTACCTACGTTATCACACAACAAACAAACAGTAGTTCTGAAAGGCATACAGACAGACTAATTGAATTCCTAATCATTCTTAAACACTGTTTGAAAGTGTTAAAAATGCTTAACACAAAAGAAACCGTCACCCTTCGATTGTAATTCCAGCCCTTAATCTATCTGAAAATTTCAGTGTAGCCCTGTAAATTTGAAGGTTAACAAAATCATATTTTATACAAAACATTATTTTAGCAAATTAACAATAAATGCCAATTTCTTTATGATTTTACAGTTGAAAGTACAGTATGAAAGTTCTTTAAATGTAAATTACAAAAATGTATGTCCTAAAATGCAACGCATTGGCATTTTTTGCGCGTTCTTGTACATAAACATGTTGTACAGTAC
Source organism: Salticus scenicus (assembly GCA_963930645.1). NCBI lineage: Eukaryota > Metazoa > Arthropoda > Arachnida > Araneae > Salticidae > Salticus > Salticus scenicus. The sequence goes on from OZ005654.1 coordinate 226,880,480, forward strand.
CTATTAATGCCCTTTTTATTTGAGAACATTCAATATAAATATGAACAACATATATATTTTTTTAAAAATTCAGAAAATATTTCCGACGCTAAGTGCGGTACACGGACAGATAGACAAATGGAGATTCGGGCACATAGATACAGAAATTGAAAACACGTTAAGACTTAAACAAGAAAGAAAAATCATGCAGTACTCATTGATTAGTAACACCTTCCAACTGTACGTAATTGTTGCATCGAATAACTTTTAATATTCTTTGCCTACGTTGTGAGGTTGAGACGTCAGAACGTCACCACAGTTGTTTTAATTAAGCTGGATCCAGCAAAGTAGAAAGTGGGGACGGTTAAAATCGCTTCGTCGCCAGTGACTCGGCGAAAGTTGAGGTCGAGTTAGCTTTGTGTCGGCAGGGTGCTGCAATGAAAGACTTAGATTTTGAATGTTAGATAAATTAGAAGTGATTTTAAAAGGACGAATTGAAATGAAGAGAGAGGAGGATGTAGGAAGAAGTATAAAATGGCGATGGTTTTAGTAGATGGGAGTGGATGTTGGAGGTTATTATAGTGGATGTTGGAGGATATTATAGAGGATGTCGGAGCATATTATAGTGTGGATATTGGAGTATTATAGTGGATTGTTGAAAGTCTTATTTTGGCGAATATTGAGTAGTAGAAATTTAGAGGATTGAGGAATAAGTCATGATGAGTGTTAGTACGAGTATTTGCTAGCGCTCGTGAAAGTGAATTTCGATCTGTAGGAAATCCTCTGATCGAAAGTGAAGTCGCAGCAGTGGAGTTACGAGTGCAACCGTCGCTACACCTTCAATTGCTAGCTGGAGTGAGATATTTAAGATAATCTAATTTAATTGTTGATATATATATTTTGATTGAGTAATACACTGACTGAGCTAGTTTAATTGCCAGACCACCCTCCCCATTAATCTGCTCAAATAAACTTTAGTTATTGTTAATTCAAGTCTTGTGTTCTCTTACTTATCCATTTAGTGATCTAATTAAGTTAAGATGGAGTTTGCGTCAACGCAAACTTTACAACGTTATCACACAACAGACAGAAGGACTGAAAAATATACAGATAGACTAATTGATTTTAAAATTACTCTTAGGCATTTTGGAAAGAGTTAAAAAGGCTTAACGCAAAATAAAATGCAGCCATTAAATTATAATTACAGCTTTTGATCTCTCTGAATATTTTAGTGTAGCCCTTTAAATCAGAAAGTTAATCATACCATATTCTATACAAAACATTATTTTAGAATATTAACAACACATTTCAATATTTGTATGATTTTTGCAGTAGAAAGACTTAACTTTCAAAAAATTCTGTCCTAAACCGTAATGCATTGGCTTTTTTTTTTTGTTGTTGTTGTTGTCCCTGTAAACAAACTAGTTGTACAGGACCTATTAATGTCGTTTTGAATGGGGAACATTCTATAGGGATAATGTTTATAAAAATAACACTCATAAAACACAATGCTTTCGAATGTTTTTGGGTGTCCCTGTACACAAACCAGAAGAGATATTCACTCCATTTTCAATATGGAACATCCGATAGTGAACATCAATAAAATATATCAGTTTCGAGAAATTCCATAAATGTTTACAGGAGTTAGAGCGCGGGCAGACAGACGGACAGACAGATGGACAGATACACAAACTGAAATAATATTCACACTTAGAAAGTGTTAAAAACGCTTAATGTAAACGAAAGTGCAATTCTAGAATTGTTTTATCAGTAGCTCTTAATATAAATGGATATTTTTGTATCACCCTGTAAACCTGATGCTAATCATGCTGTATTCTATGCAAAGCATTTTTTTCTGCATATAAATAACATATTTCAATTTCCTAAAACTTCGTGGAAAGTAAAGTTATTAAAATTTGATTTATAGAAATATCTCTCAGAGAACGCAATGCTTTGGAATACTTTTAACTGTCCCTGTACATAAATCGGTGGTGGTATTTCCACCATTTTATACAGGAAACATCCAGTAGTGAACTTGAATAACATATTTCAATTTAATTGAGATATGTCTACAGTAAAACCAATAGAAATACCTGTTATAGAACACAATGCTTTGAAATGCTTCCGGGTGTCCGTGTACACAAACCAGTATAGGTATAAACTCCATTTTAAATAGGGAACATCCGATAGTGAACTTGAATAACATATATCATTTTGAAGAAATTCCATAAATATTTATGAGATTTAGAGCTCGGACAGACAGACAGGCAGACAAACAGGCGGACAGGCAGATACACAAAACTGAAATCATATTCACCCTTAAAAAATGTTAGAATGTGTTAAAAACGCTTAACGTAAACGAAAGTACAATTCTAGCCATTTTTTTAAAATAGCTCTTAATGTAACTGGATATTTTTGTGCCACCCTGTAAATCTAATGCTAATAATGCTATATTTTGTGCAAAGCATTCTTTTGTGCATACAAATACCATATTTAATTTTCCAAAAACTTCGTGGAAAGTAAAGTTATTAAAATTTGATTTACAGAAATATCTCTAATAGAACGCAATGCTTTGGAATACTTTTGAGTGTCCCTCTATATAAATCGGTGGTGGTATTTCCTCCATTTTATACAGGAAACATCCAATAGGGAATTTGAATAACATATTTCAATTTCATTAAGATATGTCTACAGTAAAGGTATGAAAATATGGTTTATAGAAATACCTCTCATAGAACACAATGCTTTCGAATGCTTTTGGGTGTCCTGTGCACAAACCAGTAGAGGTATAAACTCCATTTTCAATAGGGAACGCCCGATAGTGATCTTGAATAACATATTTCAATTTCATTGGAATATGTCTACAATAAAGGTATGAAAATATGGTTTATAGAAATACCTCTCATAGAACACAATGCTTTGAAATACTTTCGGGTGTCCCTGTACACAAACCAGTAGAGGTATCATATTCACCCTTAAAAAATGTCAGAATGTGTTAAAAACGCTTAACCTAAACGAAAGTACAATTCTAGCCATTTTTTTTAATAGCTGTTAATGTAACTGGATATTTTTGTGCCACCCTGTAAATCTAATGCTAATCATGCTATATTCTGTGCAAAGCATTCTGTTGTGCATATAAATACCATATTTAAATTTCCAAAAACTTCGTGGAAAGTAAAGTTATTAAAATTTGATTTATAGAAATATCTCTCATAGAACGCGATGCTTTGGAATACTTTTGAGTGTCCCTGTACATAAACCGATGGTGATTTTTCCTCCATTTTATACAGAAAACATCCTATAGTAAACTTTAATAACATATTGCAATTTCATTAAGATATGTCTACAGTAAAGGTAAGAAAATATGGTTTGTAAAAATACCTCTCATAGAACACAATGCTTTGAAATACTTTCGGATGTCCCTGTACACAAACTAGTAGAGGTATGAACTCCATTTTCAATAGGGAACGTCCAATAGTAATCTTGAATAACATATATCAGTTTCAAGAAATTCCATAAATATTTACGGGAGTTAGAGCGCGGACAGACAGACAGACAAACCGAAGTCATAAACACTTTTCAACCTTGTTGGAATGTGTTAATAACAGTTTTCAACCTTCTTTGGAAAGTGTTAATAACATTAAAGTAACTCCCATGCATTAAATGCATTATCGCATTTAGGGAGTTTGAACATCGCATTTAGGATATAGTACCTTAAATGCGACAAAAATTTCCTAAATGCGACGCTGGTATATATTTTCATAAATTACTGATATTTTTTTAATTTCTTGAAACAAAATGACTCAAAACACTAGTTTAGAACTATGAGTATAATATTCAACCATTTTTTCTTTCTTTTAATAATTATTTGTTTACTAAAATGTCATAAGTTTCCTAAATGCGATAAACTTACCAAAAATCACGTCGCATTTAGGCACAATGACCTTATATTGTTAATTTAAAAACTTTTTTTTTTTTTTTGTCAGACAGATATTTGTTGGATACTAGAAGTTAAAACATATTTTATATATAAGATTGCTACAATATACCTTTTAAAATGTATTTAAAAAAAAATAATATAAAATAAAAATCGTGTACCTTATATTGATTATGAAACAGATTATAACATTTCCAAAAATTCTTAAAATGTCCCCTAAATCTTCCCCAAAAACCAACTTTTGTAATTTTATTCAGAATTCATTTTACTGATAATTAACAAATGCTATTAACCCCTTCCGGTACGATTTAATAATGAAAAAGTGTGCATGAAATAACCATTTAATTTTTATTTAAAAAAACTTGTTTCATTTTATAATTCTTACATATTCTTAATTAATATTCATTTTTACATATTGTTAAATGACATTAAAAACGGTAAAATTAAGAAAAAATCAGAGCAAAACTTTAATAAGGTATATAGTTAATAGTCTTCAAGCGTGTGGTACTTTTCAAAACACTCTGGTAAGTGCAAAGGAATCCTGCATTGTTTACACTGCCAGGGAGTCTCACTTCTAATTTTATTCTTGTAACACACACGGCACCTCTTAGTAGGTTTTCTTTTATTCTGAGTTGAAGGAATGTATTCTGGAAAATGTCCCCATCTTTTAGCCTGCAACCTAGCCAGGGTGTCACTACAAGAAGGACGTCCACGGGTTTTATAATCCGGTAGTGTAACTTTTTGTAGGATTTGTTCTGCTAGGTCCAGTCGAAAGCTCCCAATTCCGATTTTGTTGGCATTATTGATTTTGTTATATAAAACATATGAATTGTAGAGTGCAATGCCAAACATGTAAAAAATATTTTCTTATATCCTTTCATATATTCTTATGATTCTTCATAATCGCTCCAATCACCTTGACCTTCAGAGTCTTATCCATTATGGTATTTACTATACAACACGTTTTTCCTTTACAGAAATATATATTGACCGATGCTCACACTAAATTTTTACAAGAATGAAATCTTACAGACTAACAACAATTCGGCCGTGACTTGTACCAAGAAATTCTAACGGTAAACAATATGTGATAGGGATCTGTGATATTTCCACAAGTAAAAAAGGTGTTGCCACTAGAAATTCAGTACACTAGAAATTTTAAACTAAATTAATTATCATATTCAACAGTAAGCATGACGAGTGTAGCTCGTCATTGTGCGAATGGCATGAAAAACCAATGACGAGATAGACTCGTCATTTTACCGGAAGGGGTTAAAATTTCTTCTGCAACAACAGTAAAATATGTGCGAAGATATATATATACAGGGTATTCCAAAAGAAAAGGGGGTATTCAGGTGTTATGGTTAAATGTTCATATAACAAAAATTTCATGTGTAAAAATTATCAAGGGTGGCTTAGCAGGCATAAAAATCCTGTGAGTTGAAAAAGTATCTTCCATTAATACAATCTAAGGCATGGCTTTTAAATATTGCTTGCTATAAAAATAGCCATAAAGTAAAACAGATTTAAGAGGCCCCTTATGGGTAACAATGAAACCGTATTGGGAAAAGAAATGTCAAAGTTGCAAAGCTCAGATCTTATCTCCGCAAACAGCTGCCAGATAGTGTGTAAACACGAGTAATTTTCAGACGCCAGGTACTTGCTTGGCTATTAAAAAATAGATACGCAGTTTGTGAGTATGGAAAATGATGGCAGATTTAAGTCGTTTTATTGCTATTTTCGGTTGTTAAAATACACGGATAATAAGGGCTGTTAAGTTTTATTGCCCCTTTTAAAGAATTCAAGGGAACCTCAAGTAATATTTTGTTTGTTTATTACATGGGAAAAGCAGTGATCGTGACTCTTCTAAGAAATTTGTATTATAAGGCGTGGGGGAAAATTTTCAAAGTACGGAGAGGCTAAAAAACGCGCTCTCTCCTCTCAGGAGTGCTGGAGGCGGGACTATGGAGGGCGAAAAGTAGCTGATTGGCTTAGCTCCTTTCTGCGGGTCTGGGGGGGGGGGGGTAGAGGCAGAAAGAGAGACGAAAAGAGAGAAAAAAAGCGAGCTTAGCTGAGAGAAGCCGTGCGGGCTATGATTATATATTGAGACAAGATGGAAAAATCAGCGAGATTATCAGATCGGTTTTTGCATAAAGCAGAGGAGACCCGCAATAATTTGAGCGGAGTGGACCCCTGGCCACCGCCTCCGAAGCTAAATCTTTGAAAAAATGTTATGATGAGGGTCCAACACCACTTCCTGCGGCGTATGTAGCCAGCCCTTCAGTGAACAAGAAGCAGATATTCCAATAGGGCTGGTTGGTATTTTAATGCGCCAAGAGAGGCAACAACGCCATCATCAGAGTAGGAGAAACGTAATCAAAACAAACCGAGCATTCTGAAGTGGTAAGGACCGACATAGAATTAGCCACAACTTCGTCCGATTAAACGCCAGATAGAGTGGAAAGTGGTCACCAATGAAACGACAAAACTTCTTCTGCCTTCGCCTCATTTCTACAAAAGAAGCCTCCATCACACACCAAAGTTAAGTAAATTTGATGTTACTTTTGCTAGTTAATAATTTAAGAGTAGATAATATTTAATTGTTCTGTTATATCATTGTGAATGCAGATAATCTGTGTACATGTCTCCTTTGTTTTTTACTAGTGAGCTTGTGTAGAGCCAGATATCTTGTTCAGCATGCTATTAAGTATATACTTTATTTGTTACCAGTTTAGTGTACATATTGTCAAACTTGAACGATATATATGTGAAAAAGATTTTAATAAAAGTAAACTGTTAACTTTAATTATAAGTGTTTAGTATTATTATAGGAAGGTGTATCTTTAATTTAAAATGAATTATTCGAATCAATCTTATCTCAATTATTTTTTATTTAATTACCTTTTGTAATTAAATCTTTAAGCTTACCTGGGTGGTTTATTATGTTGTCTAATGTGGGAAATTTTAAGTTTTAATGAGTGGTGCAGTCAAGATAATCTAAAAATCTAAATTTTGAGATTGTATGTATGGCTTAAAACTGAAGTAAATTGGTCTTTACTGAACTAAAGTTATAGAAAACTAAATTTAAGTTTTATAACATTTTTGTGGTTGAAATTCTGATTAACTGTTGTTAAAATTAAGAGTATTAGAAAGATAAGGTATTTTTGTGGAAGACCAGTTTACTTCCTTGACCTGTATTAATATAAAACAAAATTCTTTTAACTGAAATTTAAAACTTAAAAGTTTCATTTACCCAGATAATAAAATGATGACTGTTGATCCATGGTGATGTTTAACATAACTTTTCTTGGTTCGGCTGTCATATAAATTAATGTTGGGTGAATGTCACTTTGGCTGTTTTTTTTTTTTTTTTTTTTTTTTTTTGTACTCTATTTATTTTTTGTGGTTACTCTAACAGGATTAAGACCTATCTATTTGGCATTGGCTGCATAGATTATTTATCAAGCGGCTAGTGTGAGATAGATTTGTTATGTTTAAATGTTAGAGTGACATCCCAGCTAGATTTGTTTAGGAGTACACTGAAATTTGTAAGCCATACATTTTGTAGTACATTATAGGTTAAGATTTACTTTTCAATTAAGAAATAGTAAACAGAAAAAATGGAATTAGGTATCTTAACACTAACTTTTATGCCAACTTAATTTATCTTACAAGGAGAGGTCACGACATGGAAAATTCAGATAGGGATGAAATTGCGCAGGATTGTAGTATACTATGAGGGTAATAACATATTAAAGCAGTAGGACCCACTATCCACAAAATTTCGAGAAAAAAGCATTTAAAGTTTCAGTAATCTTTAAATACAAGTTATTTCGCAAGCGAGTAAGTGCCCCAGTGGTGTGATCTTAAAGCGCGAGTCTCCCACCCAGATGGCTTGGGTTCGAGGCTACCTACGGGACTACATTTCTTTTTTTTATTCCTTTAACTTTTTATGTAATCTTAACTTTTTATTTATTTTACTTTATTTTACAATTCAATTCAAAATTTGAAAATTTTAATAAAAAATTATTTAATTTTCTTGAGTAAAAAATAACTTTTTCTATTTTTAATATTTATAACTTAAAAATACAATAAATTTCTATAACTTAAAAAGTAAAGTTTAGTTTTACAAAACCCTAAATAAGAAACATAAAGAAAAACAGACAAATATTTAAATAATTAAAAAATAAGCAAGCTGTAAGCAAAGTGTAAAATAGTTAGCAGGTGTACTTAAATCTTGGTTTGAGCTTCCTGATTTGGTTTGAATGTGTATAAATTACGTAATCACTTCTAGCTTGTTAATAATAAAGGGCATGTGTAATTTTATTTTGTGCACAGAAGGATAAAGAAAAAAGGAAGTCGTTATCGAAAAAGAAACGATGTTCATTAACATTTAAAATCTACATTTAAAGATAACATTTCTTTATCTGTAATAATATAATAGCATCGTAATCATATACTATAATTTTTCAAGAAACTGTATTGATTGGAGAAGTAATTATTTAATTTGGATAGTAATTATATATGCAATTAAAATCACCATTTCTCTCTCTCTCTCTCTTTTTTTTTTTTTTTTTTTTGTAATTTAAATATATAATTAAATATATACCTTAAATAAAATTAAATATTTGTATAAATAATTAAAAACAGTTTCTTTAGTTTTACCTTATTTTACAGTTAAAATAAAACTAAAATTTATTTTTTAAGTTACATAAATTTATTGTATTTTTAAGTTATAAATATTAAAAATAGAAAAAGTTATTTTATACTCAAGAAAATTTAAAAAATATTTATTAAGATTTTAAAATTTTGAATTGAATTGTGAAATAAAGAAATAAATAAAAAGTTAAGATTACATAAAAAGTTAAAGAAGAAGAAAAAAAAAATTAGTCCCGTAGGTAGCCTCGAACCCAAGTCATCTGGGTGGGAGACTCGCGCTTTAGGATCACACCACTGAGGCGCTTACTCGCTTGTGAAATAACTTGTATTTAAAGATTACTGAAACTTTAAATGCTTTTTTCTCGAAATTTTGTGGATAGTGGGTCCTACTGCTTTAATATGTTGTTACCCTCAAAGTATACTACAATCCTGCGCAATTTCGTCCCGATCTGAATTTTCCATGTTGTGACCTCTCCTTGTTAGAGTTTGATCTGTTTTGGGAAATTGAAGGATATTATCCTTATACAATTAAATTAACAAATTTTTTATTCCTTCTGCACCACTCACTAAGTAAAACATGATGTTAAAACGCAATGTACTAGATACGAGTTAGGCCATTTAAGTGTTGTGTTGGGTTTAAGTTAAATAAAAAACACAACACATGCATATTCAGGGTATTCCAAAGAAATTATTGAAAATTGTATTGAAATCCGTTTCTTTAAGTTTTTTGCCATGTAGTTCCTGTGCCACCTTTTGTGGACTGAATTTTTTTAACTTTAACCGTATTGAACTTCTCAATTATATATTGCTGACTTCTATGTTACTTAAGAACACCTGATGATGCTATTTTGGTGATAGCGAAAAGCTTTGTGTCTGGTTTTAATAAAGAGATATACGTGTTTTTTAAAGTGATTTTATACTTTTTTATATAATATGTGTACACGTGAAATGCTTTCTAATTTTAAACTTTCAGTAGTTTTTAATTTTAACTATTCCAAAAGTCCCCCCACCCCCCACCCAACTCGAAAATGAGTCTGAATTGTGAAAAATGGTGAAACACATGTTTAATTAATTCGAGAGGGACCTGTTTTGGTGAAAAAAGTTTGGGCCTAGGGAGACTAGGGGGGGGGGCTGCAAGGTAGGGCAACTTTAAAATTTCAAATGGGAAGGTATATCTTTTGATACATCCCTGGAAACGTCTCTTCAAAACATTGAATTTGATATAAATTGTTTCGCCTTACAATGATTATTAAAAGAGATACATTAGTTTTTAGACTTTTGAAATGTGGATTTTATATGTATGTATTCCCTTTAATAATCATTGCAGGATTTTCCCTTTAATAATCATTGCATATACTATTCATATAAAATTCATTGCCTTGTAGAGACGTTTCCAGGGATGTATCACAAGACATACTTTCCTGTTTGAAATTTCAAAGTTGCCCTCCCTAGCGGCACTCCTACTACCCCCTTGCCCGGGTCCAAACATTTTTGGTCAAAGTATGTCTTGTGATATGTAAAACAAGTTCTTGAATACTGCCAAATGCAACCGATTTGGTTGGGTAGAAATGGAATTTCGAACAGTACAAAACCCTAATTCATAAAAGCCGGATAGCGAAATCTTGGTTTTAAGAGCAAAAATATTCAAGTTTAAGATTGCCCATCTAGAAGTCCTGATGTCTACCGTATTGAGAAATCTCAAGGGTTATCTTGATTGACACGTAAATCGACATGGAAGGTAGTATTCTTCGACCGTCGAATTGAAATCTGAAATTAAATATGAATAACTTAAAACTGATCCTGTTTTGCCAGAGACTTTTTATATCCATGGAAATGAGAATATTCAAGCTTATTAATAATAAAGAGAACTTAACACAGTATTAATAATTGTTTTTTGCGTCGTTAGAATGTATTTTTGTTTTAAGGACTTATAGCTTTTGCACAGGCTGAAATGAGTTGTAATTCAGAAATTTAATTCATCAACCTGGAAATTAATTTCTGATAGAATGGAGTAGAAGGCTGATTTTTTACCAACTATGTGAAAAATACCAGAGCCGGGAATCGAACCCCGGGCCTTCCGCTTAACGCGCGGATGCTCTAACCACTGAGCTACCCTGATTGATAACCAGCTCGGCACTTCTCACATAATTTACGTTGACAAGGTCACCGAGTCTGCATTAAAGCCGCTATATCAAGTGACAAATTTGAATATGGCATAACTCCAATTTCGTGGCCGTTTGGTTCTCATTTTGAGTGCGCTTATATATTTATATTGAGGTTGATTAGTCGAAGAAGAAAATTACCCTTGAGTTTGAGAAGAAAACTAAACCTTGCTAAATATTGCAATAGACATTATGGCTTTGGAAGTCACAACAAAACATCTATATTTCTTAGATATTAGGTAAATAACCAGCAATTAAAGAGAAATATTCCATATTCCAAGCTACATTCATTAGATTTTCTAAATAATGATGTTGAAGAACGCTGCTTAAAGGCTTTCATAAACCTTTTAAAGGGTCTACGAGGAGGGTTTTTTTTTTTTTTTTTTTTTTTTTTTTTCAGACTGACCTTGAAGTCCAAACAAGTAAACATCATGATATATGATTTCTCAGATTACCTTCATTCCTGATTTGCCTGATTACCTGATTGTGATAATTTACAAGCCTCAATATAAAAAACTTGTCCTTGAGATCATACATCATATTCCCCCTACAGTTATTCCGGCTTACATTAACTGCCACAGAGATGATTATTATGCCTGCGATGTGGGACAGTTTTGTCCTTATTAAGTCATCATCTCACTATGATCAAATAAGAAATCCAGAATTCTGATCGGTTTCTAGAGCTGAACTAATTGCTATAAAAGAGAAACTTAGGATTTTGTTGCCTGTTGTTTCATTTATAAATTGTATTTGGATCCTAACAGATAAGTCTCAGTGCCATTCAGCCATTTTTATAACAAAAGGGCATCTGTGGAGATTTTCAATGGCCTTAAGGTACTTTCTCAACATTACAGTAATTATCTAATATATCTTCCCATCAGGGCCTGATTATCCAAAAGGCTCAGGAAGCACAAGCTTCCCCTCTAAAATTTAAGAGGGGGGGGCCCATAAGGATTAAAAACATGGTCTTGAATTTTTTGTTTCATATTTTCACACTGAGATTGAATTTTTTCTTAGAAAGGTTGCCTAAAACAAGACAAAACACTCACTATTTCGGGAAAAATCTATTACTTAACCTCAAAAATCTGAATGTTCTTAATTAAAAAGTTGTATGATTTTAATGTTCTGTGTAAAAACCACCCAGATGTATGGAAAAAATAATAATAATAATAATAAACACACTATTTGTTGGTCTATAGCATTTTTATATTACAATATGTAACAGGAAAACAAGATTTTCTGAAATGAAAGGGGGCCCCTGAATGATGCTGAGCTTCCCCTAGCTTCAAAGCTTAATCGGGCCCTGCTTCCCATACAGGCCTTTATGGAAGTGAGACCGTTGACATTCTTGCAAAGGATGGAACATATAAGTCTATCAAGCTCAAGTCTCGGTCTAACAATTTCCGAAATATACTCTAAAATAAAGACCAATAATGAGAGATTACGGAGGATTCCTCCATCCCACTCCTTGTATTCTATGAAGTCTCCTGGCAATACTCTCACAGTTAAGGGTGACAGAACAGTCCGGATCAGCAGATTCATGAGTGGACATATCGGGAGACTTGTATGTTCCAGTGGGGAAAAAAAACTTTTCAACTATGCCTGAAATGTTCTTCGTCACAGGCCTCTCCTGCCCACCTCTTAAATTTCGTTGGGCTTTTGCCTGAAGATCTGTTTACTGCGCCTCTTCTCATTTAAGACTTTTTGAGAATCCATGACCTCTTGGACTTGGTCTGACCGTCGGTCTGACACTGGAGAATAAGTAACAATAACAGAAAAAAATTATTGTTTTTCATACAAAATATCACCTTGTACAAATTTAAGGATAAAAGTTTAAATTTGCAAAGTGCATCGTATAAAAATTAAAATGCATTTGAACTTTTTAATCCTATAAAAATGGCTGTTTAGATTCTATGATTCTTTTTATATTTAATTCACAATTTGATCAACAATTTAATTTGAAGTGATAATCAAATATATTTCTTTTCTAAATATCTATTTAAAAAAATTATATGGTTATATGCAGTAAATTTTATTATGTTGATAAATATAATTTGTTCTTTTATAAACTTGTCAAATGATATAATGTAAACCTGTATTTATACTTTTTTAGTCTAGTTAATATAGGTAATAGTTCTGCTTTTAGGTGCAATTGAAAACTTTATTAGAAATTCAATCAAATATACATATCGTTACTTTTATTATTATTATTATTATTATTTACTAGCTGACCCATGCGGCTTCGCATGGATGAACAAATTTTAACTAAAAATGAATTGATATAGAAAAAACAACAACAAATATATCAGTTTATGTGTTTGTGAGGCAATATTAACAACTGTTTATAAAATTGTGACTTTTTTAGGCATATTCTAAAGAAAAGTTCCTAAAAAGAAAGAATTTCGAAAGGTAGAAAAATTTAAATTATATGAATTAAAAATTGATGTGTAGGTAAATAGATAAGATACAGCATTCCTAAAAGACCTCCATGACGACATTTTACTTATTTATATATTAATTCTTAAGTTTATTTTTATTGCTATTTATATCTTCTTTTTTTTTTTTTTTTTTTTTTTTTTCATTTTTGCGATGTACTAAGATGACTATCTCTATTGCGTAAGTAAAGCCATTGTCGAGGAACTATTTCAGTGCTAAATTTCAAATTTCGAAACGGTATCTATATTAATAGTAAAAATAATTTGCCTGTCTGTGTTTGACGCACAGTATAAACTATGGAACGTTAAATTTAGAAATTCTTTTCTATAAAAAGAAATACTTGTATATTTGCAACATATATTTTCGATATTCCTAATAGAACTTTCAAAAAAATTACGTTTCATGCATTTTTTCTCATTTTTTTTAAAATATTATTTATTTAAATTAAATTAAATTTTTAAGCTCATGGTAATAAAATTAAATGTTGACAATTTTTACTTACTGTTTATCTATTTATTCATTTATTTTTTACATAAAAAGAAACATTTCTTTACTCATGCGAATAAAATGTATTGAAAAATGAAACCTATGACATGATTTAACTTCTATTATTTTTTAGAATATAAAACTGACGTCATAATAGCTTTAATTATTATTATTGTTATTATTATTATTTATTTGTTCTTAAAATATTAATTTTTATTAAATAAATAGCTTATGTGTTTTTTATTTTCTTAAATTTAACGTCCGCAAAGCAATATGGTTACTGTTTTAGTAATGGTTCTCCATAGCGATCATTAATATTTTTTGTGATTTTGGCGATGAATTTAGAAGGTTATCGCAATAGCGTAAAGACTTTGGCGTGATACATCCCAGATATCGCGGTGCCAAATTTTAAATATCGCCAAGGAAGTCCAATACAAAAGCAGATTTCCAATTGGAATACACATTTAATTTATTTTAAATAAACCATGTTTCTAATCAGTATAATGAAACTCGAATAATCAACTGCATTTCCTTAGCGGCTGTATATTGCGCTACTTGGCATAATTGCTAATTGCTGATAATGTTCACTAAGTAAATTTAAACATTCAATTATTCAGTTAAATCATTGAAATAGCGGAGCGAAGCGGCAATAAAATTTAATATGTAAAGTCTCATTAATTCCATAGTGGAACACCAGTATTTCAAAAGAGTGAGCTTGTCAGCCTTTTTTAATTCACTGGTTAATCAGTAAAACTCGCTGGTTCAAACATTCAATGTAAATTGCGGTCGCAGCCACCAAATGTTCACTGATTTAACCATGTGTGTGAATGGTCAAATGCGCCAAATTACGTGAATGACACATAACCGAAAATAAACGGCGAGAAACAATATACATTTTAGCGATTGTTTGGCTTATATTAGATATCTGTCGTATTTGGTGATATTTTATTTGGAGGTTAAAAATGTAATACAAAAATATATACATTCCAAATGTATATTTTTGTAATAGATATTATACAAAATATTTTTTCATATTATCGATTGTTGTCTTAATGGACGTTATTAAAATAACCATGATTTTGATAGGAATTAAATATGCTTGCCAGTTGACATGGCGACCTTTTATTATTATTATTATTTTCGGCAGGGACATTATCAAATCTGCTCTGATTAATTTCTTTAAATATATATATAACAGAATTTAAATGTAAATAAAAAAAAAAAAAAAAAAAAAGCAACTCTGGCTTTAATTTTTTTTCTGTTGAATGCTGAACGTTAACTATAAAGTACATTTTTTAAATATGTTTAAGCGTTAATACTTAAACTGGTGAACAAATTACAATTGTGAAATTTGAAATAAATTATAATCATTAGAGAAAGAATGTAGAGCTCGTACATTTCAGGGAAATAGCGAAATATTGAAAAGAATGATTTTACTATGGTATTTCGGCAGCTTTTATTTTATTTATATATTTATTTATTTATTTATTTTAGTGTTTAATTATTTGATGGATATTAAAAAGTTTTGGGAAAGGTTGTGATATCTATCATCCATGGCGAAAAAATAATAATAATGATTGCCAGGTTATCTCACGAATATATTTAATTTCTTCTAAAATTGGTGGTTATTTAATAATGTATATTAAAAGAGCAATCAATAATATGAAACAATATTAGTACAATATATACTACAAAAACATAGATCTGATATTTAATACGAAAATATACATCAAACGAAAATATACAGATTTTCATATAACGTTTTCGATCGCCAAATACAAAAATCGTCAAGGACAACAGATATCAAATCTATACTTTTTTTTAATTAAAATATTGAAAATTTGAATTAATAATTTATTTTATCAATATTTATTATAGCCTGTAGCACTTAGGGATAGTGTAGATAGCATAAACATGTTTCTAATCAACATAATGAAACTCGAATAATTAAATGTTATTTGCATTTCATTAATGGCTGTATGCGCTGTATATATTGCACTACTTGCCATAACTGTTTGTTGCAGAAAATGGTCGCCAAATAAATTTAAACTTCTCAATTATTCAATTAAAAAAAAAATCATTTAAATATAGTGACTGGAGAAGCAGACAATAAAATTGTATGAGTAAAGTCTCCTTGATTCTTTAATGGAACATGATTCAAAGAGTTAGCTTATCAGAGATTTTTAATTCATTGGTTTATCAGTGGAATTCACTGGTTCAAACGTTTAATGTTAATTGCAGTCCACCAAATATTCACTGGTTTAACCATGTGTGTAAATCGCCAAATGCGCTAAATTACGTGACAGTCATATATCTGAAAAAAGTAGAATTATGTTTAAGCGTTAGCACTTATAATGTCGACAAATACTTTTAAATAAATTATTATAATTAATAGAAAAAGGAAACATAATTGCTTACATTTCTGGAAAATTATTTTTGAATTTTTAATTTTTAGAAATGCTGGAGAGGGAAATATTAAAAAAACGATTTTCACTGCACCAGCAATATTCACTTGCTTGACGACTATTATGATGCTTTCGGAACAGATTTGATATTTCGTCTTTGGAGAAATAAAGATCGCTTACTCATCTCGCGCAGTATTAATTTCCCTTCAAAAATCATGGCTATACGCAAGCGAAGTGTGACGTCACTAACCATCTGTGGGGCAAAGAAAAAGTTTTCCTATGTTAACTGTCCTTTGGAATTTTTGTAAAAAAATATTAAAAATCAAGGAAATTTTTCCCGATTTTAATCCCCATATTTAGGTCTTATAAATATGTATTAGTTATTGTGTGCATGCGTTAGATTAAGTTATTTTGCTGTCGAATTGATAAAATTTTAATTTTAATTTTCAAAACTCGGACTCCATGGTGTCCGAGTTACTTGTTTTGTGTTTGGCGATCAAAAACGTAATACAAAAATATACATACCAGATTTATATTTTCGTAATATGTATGTTACGAAATATCGTTTCATATTATTGATTGCTCTCTTAATATACGCTGTTAAAATAACCATGATTTTTGAAAATAATTAAATATATTCGCTAGATAATTAGGAGATCATTTTTCCCCGCCAAGGTTGACATATCAAATCTGTTCCGCTGCAACATATTAGTATCTTATGCCAGATACTTTATTTAGACATATGAAAACAAATTTGACTTCAAATTATAATAGAATATTTATCATTTTCATTTTAATCAGTATATTAGTTGGATATTTATTGTGCTAATATGAACCTTTGAAATGAAATGCTTATGTTTACATTTTTATATTTGCCATTTTTTTTTTCTACAGTTTTTAAATTTAAAATAAAAATTTTGTCAATTTAACAGCAAAACAATTTAATATAACACATGCCCAAAATAGCTAATACATATCTATACATAAATTTGGGGATTAAAATAGGGAAATAATTTTCCTCGATTTTTAATAATTTTTTACAAAAAATTCAATGGACGATTAACATAGAAAATCTTTTTCTTGACCCTACTGACGGTCAGTGACGTCATCACTTCGCTTGCGTATTTTAATAAGGTGTATAAACTTTATTATAAATTATACTTTTTAGTATTTAATGTTGAAAAAACATTTAATGCTTCAGGTAAGTTATTTATTTATTTATTTTTAATCCAATTTTGTTTACACATCTGTTTAAACATTAATGCTTAGTATTAAATAAATTATATCATTAGGAAAAAATAATAATAATAATAATCTACAATGACGTCAGATTTAATGTGTAAATTTAACATTTCACAAAGCTTTATATGAATTTCAATTTAATTCACGTGCAAATATATTTCTTTTCTTTTCATGTCAAGATATTTAAAAAACAAAATGAACATGTAAAAGTTTGTTTTATGTTGGCAGCAGCTAATTTTTTTAACATTTCATTATTTCCATTTCTATTATGGCTTTAATGGGGATTTTAATTAAAATGCTCAGATTTTAAACTAAAATTTATTTTATCAAAATTAAATGTAGCTTATAACAATCAGGGATAGTATAGCTTTACATCAGTGAAAAAAGTTTTTAAATCGGTTCAGTAGTTTTGGAGATTACCCTCCACAAACATACAATTTTTTGCTCTTTATATAATAGTATAGATTAAGTATTGAGATTTTAATATACCGATATGGCTCGATTGAAATTTTAATTAAGAAGTAATTGAAATTGTTATTAAGAATACAATCTAATATATATTTTTTCATTTATTTATGTCATACTTTCATTATATATTAAGCATTTTATTCTGTTCAACAGAATATAATTTCATAAATGTTTTCGTTTCAAACATGTCTTTTTTTTCTTTTTTTTCTTTTTTTTTTTTTTTTTTTTTTTTTTTTTGGTTAAATAAGCTAAGAAAAAAATAATATTGAAAAAGGAAGAATCTTAGAATTGGCAGATATTTTTTCTTTATTCTGTCAATGTTAAATTAAAAAAACATCAGCCAAAAACTATATTCATATCTAACAAAAAGCTATAAACATCAGTTTAGATTCTTTTAAGCTGTTAAAATAAAAGTCAAAAACATTATATAGTTTATAAATGTATGTTAACGTTTATTAAAAATTTCGTTCAGTCTTTTTCAGAATTTATTTCAAAGTTTTACAGATACTAAATAATTTATTACTAGCATGAATTGCATAATTTAACTGTTTTTTTTTTTTTTTTTTTTTTTTTTTTTTTTTCAACAATCGCAATGTATTTTCTTGTAAAATTGCCAGAAGATAAAATAATATTGAAAGAAAAAAGATTACATATCCAGGAAAAAGTTTTTATGTTTCATCAACGTCTGAAATAAAAAAGACGAACTTAAATCAAAGAACTGAATTAATACCTTACAGAAGAAATGAAAACATATATGTAGAATTTTTTTTTATCTTGTTAAAATAAATGTTGAGACATATGGTAGAACATCTAATTTGAAAAACTGTGCTGAATTTTTACGAAAATGTATTATACGCCAGCTGTTACAATCTGTTTTCTATTCTGATGGGTGTTTTCTTAGATGTTTTTTCCTTACTTATGTACGTTAACATAAATACTTCTGGAATGCATAATTGCGTTATCAAATGATGTTATCCAAACATTGCTCTTTTTATTTTAAAAACTGTTTTTTCTAAAATTTAATAACATTTTTAAATGAATTACTCATTAGAGCTAAAGAATAGCGTAAAAGTTTTCTTAGTTTCAAAAAATCTAATATCTAATTACAAAGTTCAATCACTGGAAAATTTTTAATAAATAAAACATTGCAGTTAAAATACGAAAACTGTACCATGATTCAATGTGCTCTACTATTATAAGTTAATATCTTATACATTAAAGTGTTAAACGTACATAGATAAGTATGTATGTGAGGTGTACGCAGGTGCATTATAGTGATAGCTGTGATTCCCAATTTTGTGCATTCACATTGTCAAATTATATATTTTATGATTTTTTCTTTTTTTTTTTTTTTTGTGTGTGTGTGTGTGTGTGTGTGTGTGTGTGTGTGTGTGTGTGATCGGTTATAACTGTGATCGGTTATAATTTTGTATTTTTAAATGAAATATTTCCGGAAAACTCTCTTTTTTGCAATGTTCAGATTTTGCGTCATCTTGAATAAGACGTTGATTCGTGGTTCATCCTAAAGGGCTGTAATTCTCGATGACAAGCCAATATAGGGCTAAATTAACAATTTATTATAGCACTATACAACAGCCTAAACTGAAACTGTTAAACTTCAAAATAACTTTTTAATTACGTGAAAATTTTCAAATTTTATAAGATATTCATCTTTTTACTCTTGATAAAAGTATTTATTAACAATTTTATTTGCTTGGAAACACAAATTCAGAATGAATTTCTAACAGTAATTAAAGAATGGGGAAATTTCAAACATTGACAGGGAAATGTCTAAAAATTATTACAGACTTTTGACATTCAAAATTAGTAATAAAATATTCGCTTTTTTTTTTTTTTTTTTTTATTATTACTATTATTATTACTTTCTCTTACCCATATGAATGGTAGAGAAAGTACTGTTCTTGGGTTAATTTTTCGAGATTGAGTTTTTGCCATATTTACTCATTTTGAGGTCCCCTGAATCCAAAAATCCTGTTTTTAGTGGTTGTTCTGTGTGTGTGTTTGTGTGTCTGTCTGTTATCAGCATATTTCAAGAACAAATAATAGTAGAAAGTTCAAACTTGGTGTTCTAAATGTGTATAATATAGGGATGCTACACTAAACATTTCGTTGAGATCAAGCAAATAGTTCGTGTATACAGGGACACCCAAGATTATTCAAATACATTACGTCTATGGGGGAAAATACAGGTAAGTAGAATGTAAACATCTATAGACTGCACTAAACCAAATGAAACGAATATATATTTTTCACATGCTTAACATATTTCTTGTAGAATAGGGTGCGAAAATCCTTCCCTGTTCGTTTATAGGACTACAAAAAAGAACTAAATTGTAATTCGACAATACTTGAATATTGATGGAAGTGTATTTCAGGTTGTGCCATGTGTTATTAATATTATATTTATGTGCACTATGTGGTGTGAACATAATCTTCAAATGATATACAGGACTGCAAATATTTAAGACACAACATTCTTTTTTATTGATAGTGGAAGTGCTTTACTATAATAGTTTACCATTTTTTTTTTCTTACACGTTTTAAAGCTTCCTGAATACTGAAATCAAGATTTAACGTTTGATCTTTGTTTGTGTCTCTTAGAGTAAATTAAAAGCAGATAATTTCAGGCAATCCAAATGTTGCATTTTGAAGTTAATAGGTTCGTTACCAGAAAAGTCTAATCAAGATTGATAACTTTTAAGGAATGTTGCGTGTGAAAATTATCTAAGTAATTTTAAATGAATTTTTGAATTTAATAACAGATTTTAATACTATATAAATGTAGGCACGATAATGAAACGGGGGTTGAGGGGGGTTGTAGACCCCCCCCCCACACACACACATAGAATTATTTGTCAAATAAAACTGTTACGAAGCCTAATTGGAATTGTTTTAACATAGGTTTATATAACAATACTCGTTATCTTACCCCTTAATCTCTAACCTGTATTTACAACATTAAATTTCAAGGAAAGAGAAAATCGTGTGCGTGACACACAAGATAATTTTATTTTTATTTTTTTAAGCTAATTTTTACATAAATTAAGTATCATGTAAGATTTAAAAAAAAAAAAAAAAAAAAAAAAAAATCCTTCATTGTACACTCTTGAAAATTTTAATAAAAAAAACTCTGTGTAATCTATTATCTTAAGTCTTACGTAAAATTACAGAGAAAAACAAACGGAGATGTTAAAAAACTTATTTTATGATTCACTTTAATAACTAATATTAATTTAATTAATTATTGGTGAGAACATGTTTCGGACTTAGAATGCTTTTTCTAAAGTAGAAACAGTCATTTTAATTTTAATTAAATAATTAAATTAGGTAAAAATACAGAATAAAGATTGAGAATCTCGATTATTCACTTTTAACTAAAAATTACTGTAAATTTACAGAGACTCTGGATAAATATTTATATTAAATTTACAGAAATTTTTAGCAGTGGTAATGAAAAATTTCTGTGTCTAGGTTATCTCTTTAAAATATTTATAATTATCATCATGACTGTTATTACTTTTTAGAAAAATAAATCTTTGTTAACCAAAATAAATTTTAAATACCATTAATTTAAGATGCTCTATTTTAATTACACTGTTCATCAACGAAATTCCAAATCAAATAAAATTAGCAAAAGTTGTATGGTTTTGATGCTACTGAAAACAAAGAAAATTGATATTAAAAATTAAGAATAAGCTCTGTTTTTCTTTTTACAAGCACTTATTGTGGTCAATTGTAATGTAGTAAATATTGTGGAATGAAAAATCACACACGCCAGTAAAAGTTCAATTGTTGCTTGGTTCGATTTTATAAGTGAAATTTTATAGTTATTTGCTCCTTATAACTTGTTTTCAGTTTGGTGATATTTATTTCTTATTTTCATACACTGTTAAAAATAATGGTTCAATGTTTCACCCTAGAAAAGGTGCAAATTAACAATTTTATCTGCAACCAACATTTTAAGGAATTCGGTGCTATATGTTTCACCATTTTAGTGGTGCTATTTGAAACGTAAACACCATTGAAATGGTACTTACTAGTAAAATAGCACTAACAAAATGGTGAAACATAGAGCACCAAATTTCTTAAAATATTCGTTGCCGCTTTTCTAATTTGCACTTTTTCTAGGGTGAAACATTGATCTATTATTTTCAATAGTACAGTCGGCTGCAAAATTATTCAAGCACTAGCCAATAATTCCTATGTTTAAAAAGTACACTTAAGACTGTTTTGCTAAGTAAATCCTTGTCAAATCATGTTCTTAGACTGATTAAGAACATGACTCGACAAGGATTTATTTAACAAAGCTGTATTAAGTGTACTTTTTTTTTAGCAAGGATTATTGCTAGTGCTCGAATAATTTTGCAGCCGACTGTATATTAATTGAAATTGCGTGAACTCTCCTGACAGCTTATTCTATATATTCTATATTTATGAGAAAATAATTATCTCTAATCAGAAACAAATTGCTATGCCACTGATTGAAACGGCGTGTCATCATTATTTTGGTTGTTGAATTGGAAAAATCATAGGCACCTCATATTATATGGACATTTATGCCAGATTGTGCAAAACTGTAATTATGGTAAAGAACGTTCAATACACTTTGATGTGTCCGTGATTTTGAGAGAATCTACAAATGATTCAACAGACTATTATTTTTTACGCTTTAACCTATAGGGAAAGGACTTTCTGAAAGGACTATAACCTGTACAGTCGTCCTCTTAGCTCTCCTTAATAGATAAATTCGCAACAAATGTAAGTATTTAATCATTTCTTAAGTACTTTAGCCCATATAATGATAATTTTTCCGAAAAATTCTCAAAAAATGTGTTTAAGGATTTTGCAAATTCCATTTTGCAACCATGAACTGTATAATTTATTACTTTTATTAACTACATTTCCTATTTCCACGTTTCCCGTACTAGAACTAAGTATTTAGTGATGTGGAAAATGTGCCCTTTTATGGTCATAGAAATATTAAAAAAAAAAAAAAAAAAAAAAAAAAAAAAAACCACTCATGGGTTCACAAACTATCATTTAAATTAACAAAAAATTCATCAACATTTATTGAACCAATTTATTTTATTTATTGAAATTTTTTATTTTTCCGACTGAGTGAAAATAATGCCTGGACCATGAGTCGAACCCCGGATCTTTGACTTACAAGGTCAAGGCTCTACCAATTGAGCTATCCAGGCCGACACCCCGGTCAACATTACTCACTCAGACAACCATTAGGCAGAAACATCTCTGGTCTATCATGTAAATAGCTCGACAGAAATAAGCCGCAGGAAATGGAAAACACCATTAGATAATGGGAGAAAGAAATACAATTTTTTTTTGTTTTGTTTTGTTTTTTAAATCGCACAATCAACTGTGGAAGAAAATCATATTTATTGAATTTTTTTATTTTTCCGACTGAGTGAAAATAATGCCTGGACCGGGAGTCGAACGCCGGATCTTTGACTTACAAGGTCAAGGCTCTACCAATTGAACTATCCAGGCCGACACCCCGGTCAACATTACTCACTCAGACAACCTTTAGGCAGAACACTCAGTCAGAAAAATAAAAAATTTCAATAAATATGATTTTCTTCCACAGTTGATTATGCGATTTTAATAAAAAAAAAAATCAATTAAAAAAAAATCAATTTATTTTAATTAAAATATTTATTCTAATACTAGCATCTTAACTTTGCTGTTTTTAATTAATAATATTACAAAATAACCATAATGCAACTGAACAACTCTGTCAAGGGCATGGGATGAAAAAAAACTGAGTATAATGATCGAATCAACTCCTGACAATAAGCGCTGTATTTTCTTGAGTCCATCTGAGTGGAGCATTTTACAACTTCCTTTTAAACTATACTGTAGAAGTAATTTCATACATCGTATCTAAGATAGTACACAGAGACACATTTCGCACCGTAGGCACAAATTCCGTCATGGGACAACACACGCAGATTCCATGTTGGACAGCATGCGTTCTTCTGGGTTGTAGTGGCTTTGGTTTGTCCTAGGAATATCCAGATCTCTTCATTTTTATGTCGTGCAAGAAAAAATAGCATTTTTTCAGACAAACTAGTAAAAAAGTTTCCTAGTTTCATACAAACTAGGAAAAAATGAAAAAATAGCATTTTTTCATTTTTTCCCCCGCTTATGAAGCTCGGGGATCTATAAAACTCTCCCTATTTGAATTTTTATTTATTTTATTTTATTTTATTTTTATTTAGTTAGTTAGTTTTTTTACTTTTCTTCACCCATTTCTTTTTGATAAAAGTTCCTTCTTCGTGATTAATTTGTTTATAAATGTTTTTGAGATTGTCGTATTGTTGCTTTTGTATTTTTAATGCTAAAAAGACGCATTTAAGATTAGTTTGTTTCATCACACATGTTATATTAAGCCCTTGCATAACACAAAATCAATAAAATAAAAACAATTTCTTTTTTATAATATATTTACAACAAAATTCTTCTTTATATCAATATTATATAATCTTTTCTATTCACAACTTTACTTTTATTTACTCTCTTTTTTTAACAATGAATGTTTGTGAATCTTTTCTACAATATCCCATAAAATATTGATTAATGAAAGTTTTATTTATTTACTTTTCTTCATTTTAATCTTCGGAGAGTAGTTTTTTTTTTTTCACTGTTGACAGCATTTCATTTTTTTCCCCCCTCTTTTTTTTTTTTTTTTTTTTTTTTTTTTTTTTTATATATTTGAAAATTTAAACATATTTATTATACAGGGACGGAGCGTGTAATACGATAATTAAGGATAAATTATTATGATGAAGAGTATATCGGTTTTCTTATTCTCTTCGATGAAGAGTATATCGATTTATCTCGTTTTGTGCATTAAAGTATACTTTGTCAGTTTTGCTTATTAAAAATATGTGAAAAACCCTTTTCCGTAATTTTGTATTAACCACATGCCATTGAAGTATTTATAAACATAAATATAAATGTAAAACATAATACAATAAAGCCCCATTTATACGTCTTTCAAGGGATTGTCGTAAAAGAACGTATAAATGGATAATTCTTAGTAAAGTTTGAAGGGATAGTAACTAGTATATTGCTTTGTAATACAATTTATATATTTCAAGATAATAATTAAATTTAAAAATGGCTTAGTAAAAGAAAGTGAGAAAAATCATACCATTAATGCAGGACTTCGGCAATAATAATTATATATGTCATGTCTTAAATATCACATTACATATTTTGAATACTGTATAAGAACATCTTGTCTACCTTTAATAATAAGTAGTACACGATTGTTGTTCATACAGGTAGTTATTTAATTGCATTAAAAATACTATAATACTCGCCTGTCGTGCTTGATTATCTGTGAGTATTAATTGTTGCATTATGAATTGAATCTAGTTTTTTTTTTTTTTTTTTTTTTTTTTTTTACTTGTGTTTTGACAAACAAAATGAGTTCAAAATTTTTCAGTGCAGTCCATTGCGTCCCTAAAAAGATTTAACGTCTTCACATTCTATCAACATCATCGCTTAAATTAGCATCAGAAAATTTATTTTCAATTTAGGTTGTCGAGTGTGAATAATTCCGAAGTCATGATATCTGTATCACAGTTCAGATACTCATTAAAATTGTTATTTAGAACAAATACGGATTTTATACCTTATTTAAAAGGAAAAATAATGATCAGTCAAGAAACTTTCAGATGGTTGGATTTTACGTCGCACTAGTGCTGCGCAGGTGACTGCATGGGGACTCGCTCCTAAGGGTGGTCCGGAGACATGCCATCGCAATTTTGATCAGGAACTTTCAGAATTTTAGAAAAATGAAAAGTGTGTATTTTTCATTCAACCGATACTGAGAGCATATAAATAAAGAATTTTTGCATTAAAATAAATAGGAATGAATCGGGACTTCATTAACCCGGCAGAATGAGCGCCCTGAAACGTAACATGAGAAAGGGCATGGGGTGTCAGCACACCCCAAACATATTAAATAACATAAATACGAAACAAATCTTTAGAATTAAATCTGTTAATGAAATCCATGATAATTACACGCTTTCTCGTGAAAATGAATAACTGAAAAGTTCAATCATCGTTAACTTTAAAAATTAATAAAAAATAAATTAAAAGCACTCACCTTTTTCTTCCTAGTTCCAAAAACTTAATTTTTCCCATGTGGCGCATTTAATTATTTTCTTTACAATATTTACTATAATAAAAATGATACATTACTTTGGATAAGAATTCTGAGACATTAATTTTCATAATAATTAGGGTGTTTAAGCGCTCAACACCGCTCTACGAGCGGTGAGCGGGGGCTGCTCCCCTGTTCAATAATTAGGGTGTATATGGATCAAAAACTCTAGATTTTTTGTAGTTTTTACATATAGTTTCAATTTCTGAGTGTTCTATAAGAATGAGAAAGAGTCTGAATTTGCCGTTTTCATACTCTCCACACGGATGATGACCTTGGAGGCAGGTACTGAAGAACCCGGCTAATTCTGTTAATAGACAGAGACAGCAGATGAATATTTCCGGGCATGGGGTGTCAAAACACCCCGTGCCCGTACTGCCGGAATATAAGGGTTTATAAATGTAAAAGGCGTGTGAACGAGGCTTTGCAGCGCAATACTTTTCATAGAATCATTAATATAATATTTATAAATATATGTACATAAATATAAATAATATCCATAAAGTATACATTTCGTATTATTTTCGTGCTAACAATTAATCACTTGCATTCGTTTTACACGAAAGTATTATTTCCATTTTTCACACTATTGACTTTTTCTAAATATATTCTGGTATTTGATCAATTATTAGAAATTTAGCAAAATTTTATTCTTTCAAATCGTTATTTATATACATTTTATTGGCATGCTTTAAATACATATCTTGAGAATTTAAAAGAAATAATAATCCTTATTTTCTTTTATTAAGAAAAGCTCTGCTATAAAATTCAACTGAACTGAAAAAAAAAATAAATGAGATCTGTCGTTATTATAACAATAGTTCTGGAAAACGCGTGCACTTTGTTAAAAAGTAATTGATTTAAAACAGAATTTATTGTATTAGACGTTATTTACAAATTATTTATTGCGAAATGATATACAAAATATTATTCAATTTTAAATTTTTTATTACGAACTACTATAAGTACTTTTTAATACACTGTTAAAAATTTCAACAGAAAACTCCGTGTAATCTATTATGTTAAGTCTTACGTAAAATAACAGATAAAAATAAACGGAGATGTTAAAAAACTTATTTTATACATTCGTTTTAATAACTAATATTAATTTAATTAATTATTGGTGAGAACATATTTTGAACTTAGAACGATTTTTCTAAAGTAGAAACAGTCATTTTTAATTTTAATTAAAAAATTGAATAATAAAATTAGGTAAAAATACAGAATAAAGATTGAGAATCTCGATTATTCACTTTTAACTAAGAATTGCTGTAAACTTACAGAGATAAATATTTACATTAAATTTACAGAAATTTTTAACAGTGTATTCTTAATATTCTCCTTTTTTTTTTTTTTTTTTTTTTTTTGTACCAATTGTCCAAATTTTTAAATTGATAACGTTAATTTTACAAACAATATATTAAAATCACACAATCAACTGATTGGGAAGAAAATCATTCATTGAAATTTATTTTTCTGACTGAGTGAAAATAATGCCCGGTCTAGGCATTATTTTCACTCAGTCGGAAAATTAAATTTCAATAAATAATTTCACAAACGCCATTTTTTTAAACATTGTTTCTCATTTAAGTTAATAGTTTTTCTTAATTAAAACTAATGAGTTTGTCCATAAATAATCTATATTTTAAACATGTACAAGAAAAACCTGTAAATTTCAAAGGAAAAAAAACTGTAGATCAAAAGTACAGTTTAAAACCGTAAAATTGCATCACTGACATATATTAAACGAAGAAATTCTGTAAATCAAACAATAACACACAACTTATAACAGTTTGTCCCATACATTTGACGAAGAAATAATATATAAGAAATAAGAAAATTAAATAAATAATAATAATATATAATATATAATAGCCTCATAAAAATTTATACAAATAATTAGAAGATTACTCATAATCACACGTTACAGTCAAAATGTATTTCACGCATTACTTTTTACAGGGTGATGCAAAACATTGTGATTTTTCTTTAACTTTTTACTGGTTCCCTTTTCCTCTTCAGGAAAATCTTTTGCTGAAATATATGAGGTGTAACATGTTCTTTATACTCCCAAACTTTCATAAAAATTCGAAAGTATCCAAATACTTATTGGTAGGTATTGTATATTTTCGATAATAAATAAAAATGAATTATTTGTAAAACTCAGAACTAGAGAATATTGCGAAAAACATTAAATTAATTTATAATTTTTTTCTATTTCTACTATAAAAATAAACTGTTCATGTAATCGCCTTTATGTATCAGTTCTCTCTCTCTCTCTCTTTTTTTCTTTTTTTTTTTTTTTAGGGAAGAAAAAACAATAAAGTAAAAAATAAAGTCTTATTTGTAACAACCACACGACTTTCATTACCCACTACTACGCATATTATATACTCTTTTTTGAGATAATGTGGTTAAAAGACATAAAACTGACTTCACAAAAAAGGCACCTAACAATTGTTCTATAGGAACAAACTGTTACATAAATCGTAAAGACTTATAAAATAGAGTTTATTTAACAAGTTTAAAAAAATAAATTTAAATAAATAAATCAATTAAGACATTTTCTTGAAACACCATTTTTTGAGATCTAAAACTGACTTAATTAAAGGGAGTTTGTATGACGGTTTGAAGAAAATCCGGAAAGCAATTTTTTATGAAACGCACTTGTAACACCTAATGTTCTTCTACTAACACAGGACGCCTATCAGTTTTTCTTAACTAACCAGCTAATACATACCAAAGGACATTTAAAAGAATGTTTATATGAAAACTTTGAAGAAAATCGTGAAAGCCATTTTTGAAATACGGATTTGCGATCCCACTTCATTTTTTCCCAATTTTTACTAAAAGTCGGAAAAATCGTCTGTATACACTGAACCTAATAAAGTGTCGTCGTTCTATCATTATTCGTTTTGGAAACATGATAGTCAGAACATTCAGTACATACACACATACGCATACATAACACACATGCGCTTACATACACACATACACCCTGACCAGTTGCCAAAAGCAAAAACCACGTTTTTAGACTCAGGATGCTTTAAAATATGTAAATCAGGTGAAAACTCGATATTGAAATTTTTGATGGAATACAATACTTTCCCTTACCTACGGCAGGCGAGTAATGAAAGTAATATTTTATTCTTTAAATTCGCAATTTGTGTTTGCTTTATTGTTAATTTGATTGAAATTTCAACAAATAAATAATTTATAGTAAAATATATGCTATTCAACATTCTTTATATATATATATAACAACTTAAAACAAATTTTATTATGTCAAAGATCTTAAAAAAATGGGGGCTGTATTCAATTCATAAAATAACTAATAGAAATGAATATTATTCACCCCACTAAGAAGAATACAACTAAACAAAAAAATTAATTTTGAAATAAAAAGTTTTTTCAAAATAGTATTTTGTATGCATAAAAAAAAATACTCCAGATATATTTTTAAAAATCTACATTTTCTATTGAAAATTGCATCATTTTCCCCCATTCATCTTTAAGCTATTTGATAAGAATTTTAATCAACATTAAAGTTAATAACATGTTTAATTGTGAAATTGTGGCAATAAAGGTTTAATAATAAATTCATTTTTTTCTTCTTGCTTCATGACAATTTCCCAATCGCTGTCATGTCATTTAAAATTTACACATAGATTTCGTTAAAATAAATTAACTTCTTGTTGTACAAAAAAATATTCAAATGCTTAATTTAAATTTTGAAATTATTTAATTATAGAAATTTTGTAAACTATTTTAAAGTTTTCGGTCCTTTGCAAAATCCTGTGACCATTTCATCTTGTTGTTTGTCATATTCTAGGAGTAGATATACATACATACAAGTATTAACAGTTAGTTTTAGTGGTTCAGTTTCATAAATAGTTTTTATGTAGCCAGTATTTATCATGTTTTAAACTTTTCACTGCAGGCATACCCTTTTGAGTGCATTAATTCAGTAGTTAATAATTATTTTTTATTCATTTAAAACCGAAAGTACCCAATTAAAAGCATTGTAGTAGTATTATTTTCATGTAGATAACAGCATAAGTCCAATTTGCAAAGAGGTCATTCTCAAATTGAAAACTGATGATTTTCGTGGTATAAAACGCTAGTTATTTTCTTTCTTCTCGTATGAATTTTTAAAAATAAATTATATGATATTGTTAAATTTTTAGGTATCAAATTAAGTTAAAATGTTTTAGTTCCTTTTATAAATTAAAATAATGTAAATTAACTTTAAACTAACTGGTATCCTAAACTGTAAACTAACCGGTGTACGCATTTGGGCGTTACCGGTTATGATTTGGAATTAAATGTAATGTCATGCATATTGTTTCTTTTTTGTTGTTGTTTTGTTTTCTTTTTTTGTTTTGTTTGTTTTAGCTAACAAATCTAACTATTACATATGTATATACATATATACATATTAACTTTTTTTATATCTCTGATATTACTAAAATCTGTGCGCATCTCTGTGTGTGTGTGTCTGTGAGAAATGGCTTGAAGCAGCTAAAGCTCGGGCGCTAATAGTCGCACGGACTTCGACAGCTACCGTCAGACGGAGAATTTATCGCAGATGTTCGTTATCTAATTTGCTAAACGATGCGACCCTTATTAGCGGAGATATTAATTAAAACATCGACCTATGTCTAGCGATAAAACGATTCAAAATGCCAGGCGACCGTAATTTTCATCCGTAACCGCGTACCTCAAAAGAAAAAGCAGAGAGAAATTTTCGTGGGTTTTTAAACACATCGCTACTGATCTGTTGGAGATATTGAAAATACACCTGTACCACGAGAAAAAGAATTTATTACCGATTCTTACGATTCAATTATTATTTTTTTTTTTTTAAATACGGATTTTTTATGCATTTATAAATTTTTAAAAAGGGTCCAAAATTTCTCTTTTTCTCAATCGTCTTTTTTTAAACGCCCTGTACGACCTAGTAACTCTTCCATTTCTTAACAACCGGCATATTTTCAAAGCTCATTTAATCCTCTTTCGAACCATATAGACATTTTAACAAAATACGGATTAGCGGTCCATATTTTTAGATTTTATGAAACATCGATTTTTTCACAAAACATTTTATAACTCAAAACCTTTTAGAGATAAACCTTTTTTTTTTTTTTTTTTTTTTCTTTTTTGTTAATAGACCTCAATTAGAAGAATCATATCTCAAAAGATTGAGACATTATTTCAAAAACTGAATGAGTTATAATTTTTTTTTAATTTTAGGCATTAAATCATTGAATACCGCGAGCTTGATTCCGTAATGAAATTCTCCTTTGCGTTCGTTGTGAGTTACCGTTACCATGACAACCCATTCACAGAGAAAACTATATCTGGCGAAGAAAGAACCAATTGCGATCACGTGGTTTTTGTACTAGGAATAAAAATTGCAAATTTCAAAATGCTTCAATTTTTTTTCAAAATTCTTTCAAACTTACTGTGCACCGTTAACAGCACAAGGGATAGTTGCAGTTCAAATTTCTTCGATTTTGGAAAAAGTTTACATTTTAATTGCAAATTAAATTTTATTCTAATACGCTCATTTCAAATTCTAATTATGATTATATTATTTTTAATACATCATTTGAAAGATATTCTAAAGTTCTTTTATATTATTTAAAGTGGAATTCGAGATTTCACCTCATTTACACGTTTTGAGGTCTCCTGAATCGGTTTTTATTTGTATCTCAGCTACTAATTAAAATAATTGCATAAGTAATACATCATTAAAAAGCTTTGTTGATCTGGAATCGAACAGTAGATTACAGAAATTTCTACCGCCAGATGGCGCTGTAATATTTTAAAATTTCAATATTTCAACTTCTAATTATGATTAAATTATTTTTAATACATCATTCGAAAGCTATTTTAAAGTTCTTTTATACTACCGAAATATTTCACCAGATTTACACGTTTTGAGGTCTCCTGATAAGGTTTTCTTTTGCATCTCAGCTAATTGAGTTAGACCGTTCAAAATTGGCATATGTAGGTTAATTAGGAGAGGCTGAAATGGTGGGGAAGAAATAGGCGTGCACCGCGCGCGTATCCCCTAACTTGTGCGCTAGCAGCGCGCACGGAACTACGCTGCCCAAGGCAGTGGTTCCCAGGTTCGACTTTTTACCCGATGAGAAATGATCTTTTTTTATTTTATTTTCTTAAGTATAAAAATTTGATTTGAGAAGGAATATATGCGCGCAACGTGCGTATATCTTCACACGTGCGCGCGCATGTGTCTGCGCTACCGAAGGCAGTGGGGACCCGGTGTGAGTTTTTACCCGATCAGAAATAATTTTTTTAGGGGGCACGAAGGGTCAGGTAAGGAATACGCGCGCTCAGCGCGTGTATCCCTTAAATCGTGCGCGCTGCCGAAGGCAGTGGGGTCCCGGTCCGACTTTCTACCCGATGAGAAATGATTTTTTTAATTTTCTCTTCTTAAGAATAAAAATTTGATTTGAGAAGGAATATGTGCGCACAGCGTACGTATACATTCACACGTGCACGCGCAGCGCGCATGTTTCTTCGTTGCCGAAGGCAGTGGGGACGTAAGTTTTTACCTGAACAGAAATGGATTTTTTTTTAGGGGGCACGAAGAGTCAGGGAAGGATTATGCGTGCGCAGGTATCCCTTAACTTGTGCACGCGCAGCGCGCACGGGACTGCGCTGCCGAAGGCAGTTGGGACCCGGTGCGATTTTTTACCCGATCAGAAATGATTTTTTTTTTAATTTCTTTTCTTAAGAATAAAAGTTACTGTTAGTGATTCATTTAAAAATGCTGACCCGCTAGAGGGCGAAGCTCGCTAGTTTGTTATTAAAATTTTACTTACTTGTTTAAATAATGGGTCTAAAATTAGGAAATTTTTCTATATTTTTCTAAAAAAAAATCTGGAGTGACTCCACTCGACTTTCCGAACATTGAGTAATTAACGGTTTTGTAGATAAAGTAAAGTAAAAGGAGTTGTTAAATAAACAAAAAAGAAAATTATAATAGGTTGATTGGGTATTCTTTTTTATATAGTACACGATGTTTAATTTAACGCTATTTTACCAAACACGTAGATCATAATGATAAAGAGTAATTCGTTGTGTCCATGTAAAAACCTATAAATGCTAGATTCACCAAAATGCTTATAGTTAGTGCAACAGCCACTTATAATATTTATATAAATTTTCAGCTCCATCGGATAAGGCATGTAGACGCTGTCGCACTTTAAAGTTTGAACCCATATGCCACAATTATAAAGAAATTTGTATTTCGTCCCTGTAAAAAGAACCATAAGTGTTAGATTATCAAAAGTTCATAAAGTTCGTGTGACGGTGACGTATAACATACATATAAATTTTCAGTTAATTTGAATAAGGAGTTTAGTCGCCGTCGCGCTTTAAATAATTTAAGTCTATAGGTCTTAATGATGAACAATTTTTAATTGTGTACCCGTAAAAGTCGTTAAGTGCTAGAGTCACCAAAATCCATACAATTTCTTTGATGGTGATCTATAACACGTATATAAATTTTCCACTCAAACGGATTAGGCATTTAGATGCTATCGTACTTTAAAAACTTTCACCCCATACGCCACAATGATACAGAATTATTTGTTGTGTCGCTGTAAAAAAGCTAGAAGTGCTAGATTCACCAAAACCTATATAGATCGTGAAACTGTGACCTATATAATGTGTGTAATTTTTTTGTTCAATTGAATAAGGTGTTTAGACGATATCGCACTTTTTAAAATTTGTTCCCATAGGCCGTAATGATAAAGAATTTTTCTTTGTGTCCCTGTAAAAAAAGTATAAGATCTAGATTCACCAAACTCTATGTAGTTCATGCAACTATTATCTATAATATGTGTAAAAATTATTTTCTCAGTTTAATGAGGCATTTTGACATTATCGCACTTTTTAAATTTGGTCTCATAGGTCATAATGATAAAGAACTTTTCTTTGTGCCCCTGTAAAAAAAACTATAAGTGCCAGATTCTCCAAACTCCACACAGTTTGTGCAACTGTGACCTATAATATGTGTATAAATTTTTTGCTCAATTAAAGAAGGCGTTTAGATGCTATCGCACTTTTAAGATTTTGGTCCCATAGACCATAATGATAAAGAATTTTTCTTTGTGTCCCTGTAAAAAAAAACTATAAGTGCTAGATTCCCCAAAATCTATAGGGTTCGTACAATGGTGACTTACAATATACGTAGTAACTTTCAGCTTGTTCGAACAAAGCGTTTAGACGCTAGCGTGTTCACTCACACACATACACACACACATACACACACACATACATATATCATCGTAAAAATAGTGAAAACGGACTCAGGGCACCTCAAAACGTATAGAAACATCAAAATCTCGAATTCGGATTTTTGACATGTTTACAATACTTTCCTCACTATAGTGTTCGGAAAGTAAAAAGTTATTTTAACGGTATGCTAACAAATATATTTTATTTATTAACCTATTAAGGGCCTAACCTATTAATTAAATTAGCACCTATATAAACACTAGCGTGTTTATATAGGTGCTATCACTAGAGATACGTAAAATTGTCGTGCTCACGTAAAAGTCGTTTTATTTGCTTATATTACATTAATGTTGTATTTAAATATGTTTAATTATTCGCTGTTTTACCCAATATTACTAATTTTTCATTAACAGAATAATTATTTCGAAACACACAAGGTTAAACAAGTGCATCGGTAGTAGAGAAAGTGTAGAAAAGAACCAATATATGAAGACCGCACGTAAAATTTACGTACCACTAGTGTTCTAGGGTTAACCTATTTATTTATGAACTCTTGAGTCCCTGTACATATTTAAAAGTGGAAAAAACCTATAAAATCAAGCATGAATATTTTAAGAAAATTATAGCAATTTAGGAAATTTGTATAGGAATACAAGTATATTTTTTTGAAAAATGTGTTAAACTTACTGACAAAGCATATAATATTACTACAGTAATAAGCGTAACATGTTCAAAGTTAACAAAATGATATCACTTTTGAGACATGTTGAGACATGGTTTTGTATGTCAGACATGAAAACTAATTAATTTATTCCGAAATATCACGTAATATCCGCCCTTTTTTCACATAAATTTTCTTTAAGGGTATTTTCCTTCATATTTAATCGTAATTATATATTCCAAGATTCTAAGACGGAAGGAGGCCGCTCACTACTATGCAGCGGTTTTGTGCGTTTTTAACCTTTAGAGAGGGGCTCCAAAGCCACTGTGGTGATTCAAAAGAGCCCGTTTCCAAAGGTTAAGCCTCCCCCGTTGTTTATTGCATAAGCAAACAAAAAAAAATTACAAAGGTCGCCAGAGCAGAACTCTCCCGCGACTAAAGGCGACAAAGTTGCCTGAAAGTGAAGAGGACCGGAGCCGAGTGGTAGTCTATTTATGAAGTTCATACAGGTAATGTACAAATTTCACAATATACAAAGTTTACACAGTCTTTATACCAAGTCCAAACAACCTATGAACAATGTTGGTTAATACCAACATCATGCACTGGATAATTGCTTCCCGAGAGCGCTTCCGTGGAATGCTGTAGCATCAGACATGACCAATATTCGCCATGTAGGAGAGGAGGAAAAGATTAAGGAAAGATAGAGAATGAATTTAGTTTGTTGAGTTTGGTAAATCTTAAAGGAAGGCATAGATGCGCTTTAATTTTAGTCGTAGGGGCTTTCTACTAATTATATTATTCAGCCAAGTTGCTGGTCTAGGGTTAAGGTTCCTTAAATGGTAAGGTATTGTAAGTTGACAGTGAAAGTACTAATGTTGTGCATTCCCCTCCTCGCCGCATGAGCATAAGGGTGATCGTCGGCAATGAAATATGTGAAGGTATTTGGGGAAGGGGCCATGACCTGACAGAAAGGCAGAGATTTCCGGGGAGAGATCCCAAATATTGAGTGAGACATTTGGTATTAGCTCGTGAATGTATCTCCCTTTTGGAGACACACTCCAGAGATCCTGTCAGTCGTTAATTAGTTTTTGATTAAAGTGATATTTTATGTAGGAAGGGGGATCTGGGAGTGAATAGGCTATGTCACTAGATTCTGTTGCTGATTTTGCAAGAGTGCCTGCTAGTTCATTTCCGACGAACCCCTTATGGGCAGAAACGTGTGCCAGGGTGATTTTAGTTTTGAATTTTGAAAGCTTTATCTTAATTTCAAGTACCTGTGGGTGTCTGCTCTTGTGGCGAGCTATGGCCTGCAGGCTCGAGAGACTGTCACTGAAGATTGAAATTTGATTTTAGTGTGGAGAGTTTTTTTTTCTGACCACTCAACTGCCTTCAGGATGGTAAAGAGCTCAGCCTGAAAGACCGAATTGTGGTCTGCGAGCCTGCCTGCCCACTGATGGAGAACTTTGTTATTATTTAAAACACAGAGCGCAGCTGCCACTCCATGATCGGTTTTGGAGTCATGAGTGTAGATCGCCAGTTGAGCAGACGGGGAGAAGTTGTTTTTTGAACAATTTATGAAAAGGGAAGCAGCATCCTGTGCTGGGTGTATTTGCCAGCTGTTAGAAAGTTGTTGGACATGAATATTAGGGAAGAGAGTGTCTGAGAATGGAATTATTTAATTGCAGGACGTTAGTTTTGTTAAAATTGTATTTTAATTGGAGGTGAGAATGTAGAATACCAGTGATGACTGTGAGGGCATCAGTAGAGATTGTTTTGTAACCTCTAGAAATTTGAACCAAAAACATTCTCTGTATTGAGTTAAGTATATTTGACGCTGCTTTGGTGAGGTCGAAATTACATATTAGAGAAAATCTAACTACAAATAAAATGGTAGGAAAAAGGTCAGGTATACTAACAGAGCTCTGGAATAAATTTAAATATTGACGTGCCTGATAAATGTAGCCTCATATGCCAAATTGAAAACTTAAAAAAAAAATCTTTTTAAGTGCATATTATACAGGTTTTTTATCGTTAACATAACTACAAAAAAATTATTTTTAAGGTTATAAATAGTGTAGAGGTTATAGACAGTGAAAGGGCTATAGATATTAAAGGCACATTAACTTTACGCAGAAACTATTTGCAATCTAATACGAATACTGTAAAATTATTTATCAGTTGCAATGTTCATAACTTTCTTAAATTAAATAATTATAAGATAAAAGAAAACTTTTTATATACTATGTTTTAAGTTTTCTGGTGAATCATAGAGCTCTTATCAATGTGCATAAAATTTTTTAAGTGATAATGACGTCAATATTTGTGAGATGCATAATTTAACTTTTTATAATACTTTAATGTTCACGTTTAATTAAATGTATTTATTTTTCTGTCGAAAAAAAATAAACTCGAATATTTTTTTTTTTTTTTTTTTTTTTTTTTTTTTTTGCAACAATTAAATTATAGCTAATATTTTAATGGCTATTTTAACTCTATTAGGATGTTATTATTTTCCTATTTTAATTAATTATAAGAAAACTAATCAAAAATTCGAAAATCGGACTTCCATGTATTGTGTTGTCATCAGGTTCTGAGCTATTGTAAAAGTTTCAAATGTCTAGCTAGTAGGGAAATTAGTTAAAATTCGATTGCTAGATTTGTACCGGACAAACAAACAAACAAGAATAGAAGTTAATAAAAAGATGGTAAAAAGAAATAAAACTGAACCTACTAAGTAGGGTTTCATTTTCCCTAAATACATGTTATAAACAAAGTACGCATTTTTTTATATATACGAAACATGCATTGCGATTTTATCTATTTGTTAAAATTCTTCTCTATTCCGATTGGTCTGTATTTCCATACTTTTAAATATACGCTTTAAAATGTTTGAGGGAATTCCTCCCCTTAAAACTTTTAGGAATATTGAATTTTCCTTTACCTTTTAGCCACACGTATGGAAATTCTGACCAATCTTTGAGAAAACAAGAGTCTTTGTTTTTATCGGCAGTATCAAGGAACTTAAATTTTAAATTCTGAGGGTTTTGTTTAGGAAAAGTACTGATATTTGGTACTCGAACGATGCTATGTATAAGAGATGAATACAAATAAAGTTTAAAAATACTGACTAGTGTTTTAACTTTTAACTTTTGACCAATTTTTAATAGTTTCATATTACTTTGAAATCTTAATCAGTAATAAAATAACTAAATTAGTCTTTAT
Source organism: Salticus scenicus (assembly GCA_963930645.1). Classification (NCBI taxonomy): domain Eukaryota; kingdom Metazoa; phylum Arthropoda; class Arachnida; order Araneae; family Salticidae; genus Salticus; species Salticus scenicus. The sequence goes on from OZ005654.1 coordinate 226,918,629, forward strand.
AGAACAATTGTTTTAAAGAACTGTTTTTTTGTTTTCTTCCTAACTTTCTCTTTCGATTTCAGAACGCTATTTATTTTATAACTCTTATTTATTTTATAACTCCGACCTATCTTCTTATTCGTAAAAATAATTAATTAATAAAAACTAAAATGTTAATAATATTTATAATTATTTTATTGTACAGCGTGAGATTTTTCTTTTTAAACTGACACTAATCAGAGCTACCTGTAGCTCGATCTAACAAAAGAAATGGCACCAAACATCGCATAAAAAAGGGGGGGGGGGGGGTTAGACAATAGGAGAGATGTACAATTTTAAAAGTATTTAAAAAAAGAAAGGAAGGAAGGAAGGAAGAAATGAAGAAAAGAAAGAATAATAACTCATAAAAACTGGAATTAAACGTTAAAATCAATTTGCTACATTCACATCCCCGGCGAGAATTTCGACCATATTCAATATGATCGTCGTTCTCAGAGACTACATCGTGCAAGAATAATAATAATAATAATAATAATAATAATAATGAGTGTAGAAAATGCTGTGTATTTTCTGTACAACATTTTCTACTCTCATACGCAACATGTCACAAGAAATATAACATACTCAAGTTTCAAACTCTACTAACATAAACTTTTGTCAATTTCACAGATTTGGGAAATTTTCACCACTATTTTCACCAATTTATTTTCATTTATCTATTTATTTATTTATTTATTTTTACTTATTTTATTTTATTTTATTTTATTTATTTTTATTTTTATTTTTATTTTTATTATTTATTTATTTAAGTGTGTTCTGGTAATGCTTATTCACTGGAGCTGGTTCCCTTCAACTGAGAATAGTTTTCAGAGCTGCCTATATGTTTTTATTGTCCAAATTACTGGCTCTGCTATCGCCTACTAAAGCATGAATTTGGATTTAGCATTAATAACCGTGTTTCATTCTAATTCGCGATTTGGTAAGCTATACAGAGCTATGAATAACCGTTGCCGTCGATACTTGAAACTACCTTTTTATTTTTTATTTATTTATTTTGCTTATTTATTTTTATTTATCTATTTATTTATTTTACTTTATTTATTTATTTATTTATTATTATTATTATTATTATTATTATCATTTATTATTATTATTATTTATTTATTTATTTATTTATTTATTTAATTTTTATTTTTTGGTGGAATCTTACTTCTTATATCATCATTAGGCTCCATACTAAGTTTCGTGCGATTTCGGTTGTCAGATCGAGTTACAGAGTCTCTGAATAATATCAGTTTTTAAAAAAATCACCCTGTGTGTTATTTCCGAATCATATTATCGGTATGAGGAACTTAAGTACTATTTGTAAAAAATTTTAGCCTCTCTCTCTTTTTTTTTTTTTTTTTTTTCGTTTTTACACGTTTTAAAGTATAAGAAATCCGAAACTTACCATATTTATATGGGTTTGTTTATAGGTTTGTTAGTTCTTTATTGTTAGTCAGTCTGTGTCTTCTTCGACCACATTTCATGAAACCATGGCAGCCTTTGCGTAAATGCTGACTTAACGAGTCCAGTGTTGAAATAGGAGTGATAGTCATCTGATTCAGAGAAAATAAGAGATAACAGAACGCCGAATTACTGGATGTTTTCCAAATCCCAACCTGTCGATCAAGTTGGCACCCCTCCAACTTTTTGGACTCGTCTTCACTGCTAGTTTTAGGAAACGTGACTACATTATAGACACTATCTCAAAATAATAATAATAATAACCACTAATATCATTAAAACATCACTTGTTTTAATAATGCTTTTAAACTATCACTTGTGATATTGGCAACAACCCCATTATCAAGATTAGAAGTTAACTTCGTAAATTATTCAAAATTTACGATTTACTTAACATGGGAGACTAAGATAAAAGTTCGCTTAAATGTGCATTATGAAGAATATTTTTCAAGCAGATGTTAGGCTAATTTTAATATACCATTTTTGATACGGGCATGAACAACATTGACTATGAATGCCGTACTTTGAAAACTTCTTTAATTATTCGACATTTAAGATTTTCTTATCAAGGAAAAACTGAAATAGGACAATATTTCCCATAAACTGTCTTTATAGAAAATATTTATTGGAAACAGTATTAAACTGCATGAAGACTAAAATTCGAAACTAAACATACTAAAATTAATCAGAAAATTATAATAAGGTAAATGCATTGAGCCGTAAGGGAACATTTTATTTTCAGACCACATCAAGTGATCAACTGGGTATACCCTGCATTAAAAATTTAGATGAACAAATATATGATGAGGAACTGAGCGGAATCTACAAGTGAAACCCAGTTTTAATTATAATGGATTAATATCTAAAACATTTTCAGTCGGGCTCATCATCTTTTCATCTTGTATATTTAAATTTAACTTTTTTTAATATATTCAGATTTTCAAAAGTTAGCGATTTAATCTGAACTACAGTTCAACTTAAATAAATATTAAAGGGCTTATTTAATAAATAAAGGAACTTTTTATTAAAAAGAGAATATTTCTTGATCAATCGAATCAATGAAGATAACAAATTCTTCAGAAAAGTTTTTCCTTCAAACAGAAATCTATTTACAAAAGTCTCCCACACTAGACTCCTCTTAAGATGTAACACGTCAAAGTTTTAAAGTCTACAACCAATTTAAAATAAAATATGACCGCTAGTAAATGGAAATTAACAATCATAAAAATGGAATGTTTCTTAAATAAATAAAATTTATTTATTAAGATGGACTCTACTTTCTAATCTGGTACACCGAAGTGTCGGATTCTAAATCAGTTCGAGCTTCTTTACCTCGCAATTCAGAATTTTCTTTAGTTTTCTTCGAAATTTATGTGAATATTTTAGAAAGACTCTCATGAATGGTATCTTATTGAATATAGAAAACAATAAAAATAGTTTAAAGTCGAATGATAACTTTCTGTTGTGTCTAATCTGTTTAATGAACAAAATATTCGTACACTTATACTCAAAAATAGATAGGCAGTATTACATAAAATTCAAAGAGCATATTTAAAAGAATGCTTTTAGCAATGCTGTATAAACTACAGTCGGTAACAAAAGTGTCCGAACACTAGAAAATGTTCCTATGTAAAAAAGGTAGACTTAACACTGTTTTGTTAAATAAATCCTTGTCGAATCCTGTTTTTAGTCAGTCTGAGAACACGATTCGACAAGGATTTATTTAACAAAACAGTATTAACTCTTTTTTATATAGGAATTTTTGCTAGTGTTTGGACACTTTTGTTGCCGACTGTACCTTTTATACCTAATTTACTGTGTTTTCTTCTTACCATTTTTTCGATAAACTTATTTTCTATTCCTTCTTTTTGCCAAATCTTGCAAATATTATTATCGACAAATGGCAAATAATAATAATAATAATAATAATAATAATAATAATCACAAAAAATGCATCATTGTTTCTTTAATTTATCTGATAAGATATATGTGACGTAAATGACAATTTATTACATCATTAATTTATTTTGCCATTTTAATCGATTCCGGACCATTCTGAACGATTTTGCTATTTTAATCGATTCTGAATTGGCGTCGAAAAATGAGTACCAAAATTGAAAGTAAAGTAGTCTAAATAATCATTTTCAAATTGTAGTAACTCAATGAAATCTTGACTTAGAAATATGATTTTATTATTATTATTATTATTAGATCGAGGGAAATATTTTTTTTAATACAATATCTTATACTATTAAGTGAGCAATATTTGTATGTATATTTCACTGATCTCGAAAACGGTAGCTCGGACAGTCACGAGATTTAACACAAAGGTGCATCCCGAAGGGTCATTGTGCACATCGAAGTCAGATTTTCGAATTTTTGATTAGTTTTTTCTTAATTAATTAAAATGTGAAAATCATAACCTTCTAATTTCTGATAAAAAGAAAGCCATTTAAATTTTAACATTTTATCCATAATTTAATTGTTGCCAATTTCTTTTTTCGACAAAATAATAATAATAATTAAAAAAAAAAACGTACATTTATTTAAAATGAGGAAAATAAATCAGAAAGATTAGAAAATAAATTAGAAATATCACTCGCATCGTTACAAATAAGACACCAAATGAAAGGGAAAATTTTTGTAAATCCGATGCATTAAACAGCTTATCAATCGGATGATTAGTTTTTTCTTAATTAATTAAAATGTGAAAATAAAAACCTTCTAATTTCTGATAAATAAGACATTTAAATTTTAAAATTTTATCCATAATTTAATTGTTGCCATTTTTTTCGACAAAATAATAATAATTAAAAAAAAAAAAAAAACGTACACTTATTTAAAATGAGGAAAATAAATCAGAAAGATTAGAAAATAAATTAGAAATATCAGTCGCATCGTTACAAATAAGATAGCAAATGAAAGGGAATTTTTCTTTTAATCCGATGCATTAAACAGCTTATCAACCGGACAATTAGATTTTTTAAAATTAACTAAAGTATGAATTTTAGGTGGCAACAGCAGAAGATTGTATGGAAACCGTTAGGAGAAAAAAAATGAAAAATCTGCTTCACATTAAGTCACATGATTTTTAAAAGGGATTAAAAATTGCAGTTTTCAAATTCTTTTAAATTTTCTCTCACGAACACAAAAATATAATATACAGCCTGTACCCCACAAGACCAACTTGCATTTCAAATTTCATCAATTATTTTGGTTAATAAACAAAAGTTATTATTTTTTTCTTCAAATTAAGTTTTATTCTATTTTCGAAAAGATTTATGTGATCATAGATATAATAATATATATATAGATCTATCATCCCCATATTATCGTGCAAAGATTTTTGATGCCGAAAAAAAAGCTTTGGAATCAGCCATTAAGTGGTATTGAAGGAAAAAAAAAAAAGAATGAATTTGAAACTACATCTGGGGCTTTTCATTCACCTTTAGTAAATAAATTATTCATGAATTTTATTTGCTAAAACATCCGTGCATATTCCCGTGTGTATTCACTCGGGGAAAGACTGTCATATTTTGGTAAAATCGCCGTCTTTTCCCGAGTGAAAAGAAATCACTTTTTTGTCCCCAATGATCAATCTATATATTATTACTATATCTATGTATGTGATACGATAGATTAATAATTTGGGTTTTAAAAATTTTTTTAAATAGATTATTTAAACTCTATGAACCATATTTTTATTTTATCAGCTTCATTAACAGATCCTGCTGGGCAATTTTTTAAATTTTGGTGTTGAAGTACACCGAATGTTTTTCGACAAGAAGTTTAATATAGCAACAGCCATTTTACTCTAAGTAGCGCATCAAATATATAAAAAATTAAATGATTTATTTTTACACAAAATTTACAGAACAAATGCAGTTTTAAAGATAGGAAATTTATTTCAACAAGCACTATTTTAAACCTAAAAACCCTTAAAAATATAAGCAGAATATAAAGGATTCTTATGTATAAACAAAAAAGAGTCTGATAAAATTATTAGCAAAATAGTCTTCCGCTTTAAAAAAAAAAAAAAAATTCCATCGCTAATATGGCGACAAAAATTCAAAAGCCGCCAATGGAGCGACATAATAAAGTTGTGTAACACGATAATGTTTACCTATTTATTTATTTATTTATATAATAATCACTATGCTAATTTATCATACAAACAAATGAACCTCTGTGTGTTACTGCACTCTCACGCTGTCGAACAGAAATATTTGAAAAATTCAAATTAATATTTAAATAAATAAATAAAAATATGTTTAATGGGAAATATATATAACCATAAAGAGATTAGTTGTCTAAAATACGGCAGAAATAGCGCTCATAGCATATTGTTACAAGGGATTAAGTCTTATTGTTACAATGGATTAAGTCTAAAATGGGGACAAAAATTCAAAAGCCGCCAAAGAGAACTATATTAAGGCTGTACTATCAGGTTTACAACCCATGAATTATATATAAACACAAAAAATTAATTGTCTCATGCGACAGACGTAGCCGGTCACAGCATATTGTAATATTTGGCGTGAAATTGCTGTCATTTAATGGTTGATTGGATAAACAAAAAAAAAAAACATATGAAATAACGTAAAAGCAAATATTATGTTGTCTAAACCCAGTTACGTTTGAGTCCAGTCCGAGTTACATGTGAACAACACGTATAGTGTTGTTCACATGTAACTGGGATTCAAATATAAAAGGGAAACTCCAATTTTTTCGATACTATCTATTTCGAAACTGTTATATAATAAGCACCTAAATGGAAGCTCACTGGTAAACTATTGTCGCAGGTAATAGGGACAAGCGTCCGAGTTGCAGTTGATGACCAAATCGCTGCTGAATGCAGCAGGGACCTGGAGCGAGCTTTTGAACAATTTCAGTAATTTATTTTATTTTATTTTTATAAAGCTATATAGAAACGAGTTTCCTTTAAATTTAGTGGCCAGCGAAGCGGGCAAAGCCTGCTAGTATTTCTAAATACACCTGTCAAATATCAAAAGAAATATTATGTGAGAACAAAATTATTAGAATTATAATCTATCCTGAGCAAATAATGTATCCTGAATTGCATGAGAAGGTTCTAATTTTAAATAAAGAATATTAATAGCAACATATATATATATATATATATATTTAAGTAATATGTAATTTTCATCATCAGATATCTCTCTGCTGCTTTAGACTTAAAGATTATGAGGAATATTGAAATAATTTAATACAATAATACATGTGTTTTTAACAATACACTTTGCGTTTGTAGAAGTATGAGCTAGAACATTTTTGATTGACTATGCGAGTTTTACCCCATTCCACATTCTTAACATACTTTTCACATTTTTATCACAGTAATCCTTTTGCACCTTTTATAAATGAAGGAATTCTAATGCATTTTAATATGAGTTTAATATGACGGTTTAAAAATTAAATTTCGTATTTTAGTATGCATGCAACCCCTTATACAAAAAAAAAAAAATATCCTATTTAAAATCTACTCTTGATTTGTACCAATTTTGTAAGTTGAAGTATGTTTCTATAACCGTTAGTTTAAGAGATAATCGCTGTAACATCTATTTTGAATCGCCCGGTACATACAGTCTGAGTAAAAATTTTAAGGCCTGTAAAAATGTTTGATAAAATGAAAGAAAATGAAATAAAATGGATTTAAATATTATTGAATTATTAATTATTTAAGTTCATAGCTTAAAAATTACTCAACAAACAGGATTTGCAAATATTTAATCATCAGAAAAAAGTGGTATAATATACAAAGTTAATATTTCAGCCTGAGTAAAGACTTTAAGGCTAGCAGTATTATATATATATATCTATATATGGTTCCTGTTCTGGTTGTGGCAGGCTGGGGGAGTGTTGCCGGCATAAAACTAGTGTAACCCCACAGGCAAGTCACAAGTCTTGCCGCCTGCCTCCTTCTTCCTATCTTGTGTTTCTTGGGTTGTTTTTTCATTAATTTTGATAAGTTTATGGTTTTAAGTTAAGATTTGTTGTTTTACTTTATTGATTCGTTTGTTTTGCAGGCTGTTAATTGGTGAATCTGGTTTCTTTGCATTGGTGTATTTCGTCCACTGGTGATTTTTTTTTTTTTTTTTTTTTTTTTTGTCTTGTTGGTCATTGGTGTTTCAGTGATCTTGTATCTGTTGCTTGGCTTCTACTATGCTTAATAGATCATCTTTATTATATATATATATATATATATATATATATATGTATGTATATATATGTATATATATATATATATATATATGTATATATATATATGTATATATATATATATACGAGGGTTGCTATTTATATTTCTGGCCTTGGCAACAGTAAGTGTTGCTAGGTGACCGCAGACGATTTTAATCGAAAGTTTGATATTTTTAAACGTAAATTCAGCAGACGATTTACCATTATAGCTTTATTTGTGTTGTTGACAGTAAATTGAAAAGTTCTTCTCTTTCAAAAAATGGAATTGAATCGTGAAAATTTTCGTGCGATTATTTTTCATAACTTTCGACGTGGATTGTCAAGACAAGAGTGCTTCGATGAACTTAATCTTATATATATAAAACAGCAGAGTCTGTGTGTGTGTGTGTCTGTCTGTGTGTGTGTCCGCTATAGAATCCTAGGCCGTTTCACCGAGCGGGACCAAATTTGGCACGGTTAATGTTTACGACCCGAGAAAGACAACGCCGCAAGCGATTTTACAAAATTCGCCCCCCAAGGGGGGGAGGGGGGGCAAAACGTAATTTCACAAAATCCTTCATATCTCAAACAAAAAAACAGATATCCGTAAAATTTTTGCTTTTAAATATAGCTAATACAAATGTCTAAAAATCAGTTTCTGGAATTTTTGAAATTCGGTCCCCAAGGGGGGCGGGGGGGGGGGGCAAAACGTAATTTCACATGCGTAAAACGTGATTTCACATGCGTAAAACGTGATTTCGCATAATCCTATATATCTCAAACAAAAAAAAATAGATATACGTGAAATTTTTGCTCTAAAATATAGCTAATGCAACTATCTAAAAACCAATTTCTGGAATTTAAGAAATTCAGCCCCCAGGTGGGGCAGCAAGGGGGGGGGGCTATGGAGCAAAAACAAATAGAAGTACAGTTAGGCCGTTCAAAATTGGTAGAGATAGGTTTTAAAGGCCTGCAAGACGAATGGGGATATTTTCGATTGTGTAAAGTTATTAGGAGGGGCAAGAATGGGGGGGGGGCAAAAAAATAAAAATAGTGTCAGATCGTTCAAAATTGGTACGTAGAGGTTTTTGATACTTACAAATCGATTGCAGATATTTTTGAATTTGTTAAATTATTAGGAAGGGCGGGTAGGGGGGTGGGGCGGTAAGGGGGGCTATGGGGCAAAAACAAATAGAAATACAGTTCGGCCGTTCAAAATTGGTATAGATAGGTTTAAGAGGCCTGCAAGTCGAATGGGGATATTTTCGATTGTGTAAAGTTATTAGAAGGGGCAAGAAGGGGGGGAGGGGAGGGGGGGCAAAAAAATAAAAATTGTGTCAGATCGTTCAAAATTGGTACGTAGAGGTTTTCGATACTTGCAAATCGATTGCGGATATTTTTGAATTTGTAAAATTATTAGGAGGGGCGGGAAGGGGGTGGGGCGTTAAGTGAGGCTATGGGCAAAAACAAATAGAAATACAGTTAGGCCGTTCAACATTGATACAAACAGGTTTTAAAGGCCTGCAACTGGAATGGGGATATTTTCGAAAGTGTAAAGTTATTAGGAGGGGCGAGAAGAGGGGAGGGGAGAGGGGGGCAAAAAAATAAGAATACAGTTAGATCGTTGGTATATAGAGGTTTTCGATACTTACAGATCAATTGCGGATATTTTCGAATTTGTAAAATTATTAGGAGGGGCGGTAAGGGGGGGGGGGGCTATGGGCAAAAACAAATACAGTTATGCCGTTCAACATTGGTACAGATAGGTTTAACAGGCCTGCAAATCGAATGGGGATATTTTCGAAAGTGTAAAGTTATTAGAAGGGACGAGAAGGGGGGGGGGACAGAGGGGCAAAAAAAAATAGTTAGATCATTCAAAATTGGTACATCGAGGTTTTCGATACCTACAAATCGATTGCGGATATTTTTGAATTTTTAAAATTATTGGGAGGGGCGGGAAGGGTGATTAAGTGGTAGGGCAAAAAAATAAAGATAGAGATAGATCATTCAAAACTGGTGCATAGAGGTTTTTGATACTTACAAATCGATTGCGGATATTTTCGAATTTGTAAAATTATTAGGGCGCTCATATATATGCATTCGCGCGTGCGCATCACGCACGGGTCTACGCTGCCGAAGGCAGTGGGGACCTGGTGCGACATTTTTCCCGATCAGAGTTTTTTTTTTTTTCTTTTTCACATGATAAAAATTAATGCAATTTTGAGAATTCACTAATTATAATGATTCATTTAAAAATAGTGACCAGCGAAGCGGGCATAGCCTGCTAGTTCTTTATACAGCGATAAAGCGCCATCCTACAGCACTGTAAAAAATTGCTATAACGAATTTAATCGTGGTCGATGTTCGATCCAGGACGAATCCCGTGCAGGTCGTCCAAAATCCGTTGTTGTGCCAGAAAAGATCGATGCTGTGCGTGAACTGATAAAGCAAGATCGTCATGTGACATACCGTGAGATCGAGGCGTCTTTGGACATTAGTATGACTAGCATCAATAAAATATTGCATGAACATTTGAGCGTAAAAAAAATTTGTTCGCGTTGGATCCCGCATAATCTGATAAACGCTCAAAAAAAGGCTCGTGTCGATTGGTGCAAGGAAATGTTGGAAAAATACGTTCAAGGTACATCAAAGGCTGTGTATAACATCTACACAGGTGACGAATCATGGATCTATGCATATGAGCCGGAAACAAAACAGCAATCAACTGTATGGGTCTTCCAAGGCGAGGCAAAACCAACAAAAGTTGTTCGAGGAAGAAGCACATCGAAACAAATGATTGCCTGTTTTTTCGGCATTAACGGTCATGTGGCAACAGTGGCGTTAGAGCAACGCAGGACGGTCAATTCTGAATGGTACACAACCATTTGTTTGCCAGAAGTCATCGGAGAAATTCGAAAAAAGCAGAAGAACAGGCGAATCATTCTTCATCATGACAATGCGAGCTCTCACACATCGACTCAAACAAATGCATTTCTGACAGAGCGAAAGATCGAACTGATGGGTCATCCGCCGTACAGCCCTGATTTGGCACCCAATGACTTCTTCTTATTCCCACACATCAAAACTAAATTACGTGGACAACGATTTTCGACCCCCGAAGAAGCGGTTGATGCATTCAAAAAGCATGTTTTGGAGTTACCTCAATCGGACTGGAAAAAGTGCTTTGAAAATTGGTTCAAACGCATGCAAAAGTGTATTGATCATCATGGAGAATATTTTGAAAAACAATAAAACCAATTTCGATCCTACATATTTGTTTTTTCATTATTAGGCCAGAAATATAAATAGCAACCCTCGTATATATATATATATATATATATATATATATATATATATACATATACTTATATATATACTTATATTATATACTTATACTTATATATATACTTATACTTATATTATACTTTATATATATACTTATACATACATACATATATATATATATATATATATATATAAATATATATGTATGTATGTATGTATAAGTACTTTTACTGGCTTGATGATTACTGCAATTCCTAGCGTTGTGATAACTGTTAGATTTGATAATTTGTCATACATTTCTACGAAGTTTCGTTGCTGTTCGTTATGATGGCGAAAGGTAAGAAGATAACTGATCATGAAAGAGGGCAGATAGAAGCTTTTCCTAAAACAGGAATAAGTAGCCGTACTATTGCGATAAAAATAGAAAAATCAATAACTGTAGTCACTTTTTTTTTTTAATTGAAAGAAAATTTTGGTAAACAAAATACCGGAGGAAGACGTAAAGCGTTGTCCTCGCGTGATGAAAGAAGAGTTTGCAGACTTGCATCTACTGGAAAGTGCTCAACCAGGAAACTTATTCACAGGACAGGATTAAATGCTTGTCAAAAAACTATGTACAATACAATTATAAGGTCTGGAAGATATATTTACGCAGGAAAATTGTTTAAGCCTCAGTTGCTGCAGAAAAAAAAAAGCGTTTGAACATCAGCCAGCAAGTAATGTCCTGGACAACCAATGGATAGAAATATTTTTTTCTAACCAAAAAAAAAAATGGAATTTGGACGGAACAGACGGGTTGAAGTATTATTGGCATGATTTAAGGAAAGACAAAGAAATATTCTCCAAGCGCCAATCGGGTGGAGGCTCTGTGATGATCTAGGGGTGCTTTGCTTACAATGGTGGGGGTTCAATTGCGTTCGTTTCGGGTAAAATAAATTCACAAGCATACCAACGTGAAATAGGAAGTCATCTTTTACCAAATGTTGAATTTCTTGCCGAAGAAAATTGGAAATTTCAGCAAAACAATGCATCTGTCCATGCGAGTAACTGTACAAAACATTGGTTCCTAGTCAACAATGTTGAAACTTTGAAACGGCCAGCTAAGTCTCCAGATCTCAACCCATGCGAGAGCTAATGAGATAACTTAGCAAGAAGAGTTTATGCAAATGGCGTTTTACGTCAGCAATAGAGTTGAGATCTGCTATCGAAGATGAATGGTATAAAACATACCCCGAACTTTGTCAGAAAGTAGTTTCATCCATGAAAGCAAGAATATTCAAAGGGATTCGAAGAAATTATTCCTACAGAAGCTTCTAAATGTTTTTTTTTTTTTTTTTTTTTTTTTTTTCTTATATGCTATTTTCTAAGTTGGTCCTAAAGTTTTTACCCATGCTTAAATGTTGATCTGTTTGTCTTATAATTTTTTTCTGCTAATAAAATATTCAAAAATAAATTGTTCTGCCTTTTTTACTTATATTTAAGGTTAATAATTATCACTCAATTTATAATTTAATCAGCAGTTTAAGATTTTTTCATTTTCTCAAACATTTTTTACTGGCTTTAAAGTTTTTACTCAGACTGTATATACTGTCAAATGAATTAGAAAGTTTAGATTTATATTTTATTGGACCTCCTTTTGCACATCTGATCTCTTTTTACAGGAATTACAGCTCGTACTCGTAAGGACATCGATTCGACAAGCGTCTAGAGTACATTTGCGCCTAGAGAATATTATGCACTGGCTACACAGACTTTAAGATTCTGTAAATTAACTACACAGACTTTAAGATCCTGAAAGAGAAGATTGCTGTCGGATACACTTTTCCAACATGTCCCAAAAATTTTCTATTCGATTATGATCTGGACTTTGAGGCGGCCAGGGAAGCTGTTGAATATCCGATTGGGTTCATTGAACCATTCTCGAACTATTCTGGCAAGATGTATAGTTCCATCATCGTCCATGAAATATCCGTCACATTCGGATTAAAAATGTAACATTACAGATGTACTTGATCCGTCAATGTGTCTAAGTACTGCATGGTTTTTTGTTTACCTCAAGTAACACCAAGGGACTACTTCTTTACCAGCAGAACATTCCCCATACGATAATAACAGATTTTGCATATTTACGTCTCTAGCGAGTATTTGCAAAACCTCTCACAGGTTTCTAATTCATTGACCAATGTGTGCATGTGTTGTGTATATAGATAGATAGATCTAAATTAAGCAATTTCAATAGGTAGATTTTTTTTAATACAATTCAACCTAAAATATTTATTGTATACATATTTATAACTGAATCTTAAAATGAGTATTTGGATTTTGCAGACCTTAAGAATCCAAAACTACCCTCACGAATCTAGAAAGTGACAAGCGCCTTTTACCCCCCCCCCCTTTTTTTTTTTCTTTTTTTTTTTTTTTTTTTTTTTTTTTATTAACCTGTGGAAATCTTATATTTATATATATACAAGATTAATGCGTTTAATAATGAAGAATATATGTGTGTATTAAGAAATACAAAAAAAATTTACAGTGAAAAAAAACTTACCTTTATATATTTCACTCTCAGAAAAAAAAAAATCACTTTGTATTAAATATTCCCGTACATGCTATAAGCTTCAGATTTGACGTATCTGTTTCAAAAAATGTAGTCTTTTAACTATTTCACAAATTTCCTTGCTTTAAAATTCTAAAGTGTATCGAGTTTTTCTATCCTCTTTTTTTCGACAACATTTTGAAATTTAGAGCGGCAAAGCCTTCTATTTTATCCTCAAATTCAAGAAATTTGAATTGCAAATCGGCTTTTCTAAATTCCATGGGAAAAAAGAGATACATGGTACTCGAAAGTGACTTTTATAAGATTTGAATACGTAAAGAAAAGAACGCAGAAACTGATGAATGCGATGAATGTTTTATCTTCTAAACCACGTAATTTCAGCAGATTCTTGTTCCTTTGAATGCTAAATAAGTGATTCAAGTGATTAAATAATTAATTGTATTCATTTATATTAAATCTTGTCCAATTACTTCTGATTTTTTACTTTCTCTTACCATATATATGGTAGAGAAAGTATTGTTTTGGGGGTTAAATTTTCGAAACTGGGTTTTTGTTGTATTTATTAGTTTTGAGATCCCTTGAATCCGAAAAGCATGTTTTTAGCAGTTGGTCTGTGTGTATGTGTGTATGTCTTAATGTCTGTGTGTATGTATGTGTTTGTCTGTTAATAGTATATTTCAAGAACAAATAGCTGCAGGAATAAACACAATACTGTAAATCTACATCATATAGAGATGCTACAATAATGTTTTTCGAAAAACTGGACTACAACTGTCACACAGTTTATTGTCATTTTTAATTCTACGTACATTTGTAGATGGACATTACGCTGGCTCATGGATTAAATTTTAAAATGTACCGTTCGAACACACAAACTACGTATTTTTATAAGCTTGGGAAATATTAAATAATTATTTTTTAATCGAAAATGTTATTAGGAATTTAATATTCTGTTATACTTTAAAAAATAAAGAAAGCTTTTTAATGCTTTTTCATTTGATTATAGTTGTTCTTTTATTTATTCTATTTTATTTATTTATTTTATTTCATTCATTATCTATCTGTTTTTAAAATTTATTTTATTTATTTTTACTTTTATTTTATTTTATTTTATTTTTGAGATATCATTTGAGATTCATTCGAAAAGAGTTTACAATTCCGGCTTATCTGCCTGGTATATGTTACTTCTCTAACTTTCATAAATGTATGCTTACATTAATGTGTAAGACAAATGTATTAGTATGAATGTTTGTAAATTCAAATTTTCTACATTCTGACACTCTTTTGAATATTTTTACTTTCCGAGCACTATAGTGAGGAAAGTATTGTAATCATGTAAAAAATCCGAATTTGAGATTTTGATGTTTCTATACGTTTCGAGGTCCAATGAGTCCGTTTTCACTATTTTTGCGATGATATATGTATGTGTGTGTGTATGTATGTGTGTATGTATGTGTGTATGTCTGTGAGTGACCACGCTAGCGTCTAAACACTTTGTTTGAATAAGCTGTAAGTTGGTACGTATATTGTAAGTCACCATAGTACGAACCCTATAGATTTTGGTGAATCTAGCACTTATAGTTTTTTTACAGGGACACAAAGAAAAATTCTTTATCATTATGGCCTATGGGAGCGAAATCTTAAAAGTGCGATAGCATCTAAACGCCTATTCAATTGAGCAAAAAATTTATGCACATATTATAGGTCACAAATACTCAATCTTTGTATATTTTGGAGAATCTAGCACTTATAGTTTTTTTATAGGGACACAAAGAAAAATTCTTTATCATCCTATGGGGCCAAATTTTTAAAAGTGTGATAGCATATAAACGCCTGATTAATCTGAGCAAAAATTTTGTACACATGATATAGGTCACAGTTGCACCAACTGTATAGATTTTGGTGAATTTAGCACTTATAGTTTTTTTACAGGGACACAAAGAAAAATTCTTTATCATTATGGCCTATGGGACCAAATTTTTAAAAGTGCGATAGCATCTAAATGCCTTATTCAATTGAGCTGAAAATTTATATGAGTATTATAAATCCTTGTTGCACTAACTATAAGCATTTTGGTGAATCTAGCATTTATAGGTTTTTACAGGGACACAGCGAAAAATTCTTTATCATTATGATCTATGGGTTCAAAGTTCAGTAGCGTTAAATAAAACATCGTGTACTATATGGAGAAAAATACTCAAACACTCTATTATGGTTTTCTCTCTTTTGTTTGTTTAACAACTTCTCTTTCTTTACTTTATCTACAAAACTGTTAATTACTCAATGTTCGGAAAGTCGAGTGGAGTCACTCCAGATTTTTTTATCCGTAAACGCATGAAATTTTTAGTTATTTTATTTCAGATATTTTGAAACAGCGTGGAGCTTTCCATTTTCGTAAAAAAATAAAATAAAAAATTCAAGTAATCGTTTTAAAGTAAATAATCTGAGCTGATTTTAGACTGTTTAGAAAAATATAGACACAATTTAGTTAGACTGGATAGATTAGTTAAAATAGGTAGCTATTGGGTCGAAACCATCTCTAACTCTACACAACTGCGGAAAAACGAAAAATCCAATTAGGCATCATATCAAAAGTATGATTTTTTTTTTAATCACGGTTTGCAAATACAATGCAACATTCTTTAAAAATGAATATGCGTAAAACAATGAATATTTTCTTTAAAAATGAATATTCGCTTAGCAAAGTTTCACATTATTAAGCGAAGAAATTTCTTTATATTTGGTGACTATCTAAATAGTAATTAAATTCTCTGTTGTTAAACGAAATGTGTAGTGTTTATGGTTGCAACTGCAGAAAAACACACAAAAAAATTCTAATTCAGTAGAACCAACAAGAAGTTTATTTATTTATTTATTTACTTTAGTAATGTTTTAATCAAAGCTAAACGAAACTGCCGTATGTTATAATGGTTAGTAATTGCATTGAAAGTATTCTTTAACCACATTTCTAGCGACCATGGAAGCCTCTGCGCAAGTGCGGATTGAACGAGTCCAGTGTTAAAATAGGGGTGACTGAGAGAAAACAAGCGATAAGGGAACACCGAATAACTGGATGTTTGCCAAATAACTATCTCTCGGGCAATTTTGCATCCCTCCAAACTTTTGGACTCGGCCTCACTGCTAGTCGTAGGAAACGTGGTCGCACTATACTGTACTGCAATTTATTATTTACAGAATGCTCAAATAAAACTAAATTATTTTAGTGGAAATGAAATTAACATTATCATTAAGATTCATTATATCGTTTCCATTATAGAAAATTGTGGGATAATTAGTAAAACCTCCATCCAGGCATCCTATTTTAATTTTGTTGTTTTAACATATGCAGGGTGTTCGAAAAAATATGGACCTCGGCGTTAATTAAATAAATATTCGTCTTAGATACAAAATGTAAAGGTAGATATAAAGGGATGCAATATCTTATAAATTCAATTAAAACTTTTAAAATTTTTATTTCAAAAATTACAGAGTCAAATTCCTTTATGATCCTATACAAAAAAAAAACTAGTTGGCATAGGTGGACTCTGCTCAGTTCCCCATCATATTTATGTTCTCAGAAATTTCTAGTGCGAGACATATTATAATCATGTTAAAAGAAATGAATTTGACCAAAGCTTGATACAGTGACAGAATGAAATCCCCGCCTAATAGGCTATCCACCGTTCACTTCGATATATTTATCTTATTCTAATCTATTAATTTAGTTAATCGGGGTCAATTCCGTTGTTTAGTTTTCATGCTACTATTTCCAATGCAATAAACCTCAAAATTCATATTTATATGAAAAATTTACAATTTCGCGATGTTGATAAAGTCGTAAATTACGAATAATTTACGAAATTTTCCTATCAAAATATTTGTATTCAATCATGTTCAAACAAATATCATAAACGTAATTTTGAAGTTGTTTAATGTATTTAGGATCCTCAAAATGGAAGTTTATGCTCAATTTTGCCTTATTCTGACATGTTAAATAAATCGTAAATTCCAAATAACTTACGAATTTTTTAAATTGGAAAAATCATAGTCTATGATATTCATGCCAGTATCCTAAATAATATTTCGAAAGTGGTTTGACATCTTTACGATGAAAATATCCCTCAAGATTGACGTTTATGTGAAATTTTGCTCTATTCAGCCATGTTAAGAAAATCGTAAATTCCAAATAACTTACGAATTTTTTAAATTGGAAAAATCATAGTCTATGATATTCATGCCAGTGTCCTAAATAATATTTCGAAAGTGGTTTGACATCTTTACGATGAAAATATCCCTCAAGATTGACGTTTATGTGAAATTTTGCTCTATTCAGCCATGTTAAGAAATTCGTAAATTTCCAATAACTTACGAAATCTTTATATTGGGAAATTCATAGTCATTAATATTCATGCCAGTGTCTTAAATAATATTTGAAAAGTAGTCTGACATCTTTAGGATGAAAATATCTCTAAAAATTGACGTTTATGTGAAATTTTGCCCTATACTGCTACGTTAACAAATTCGTAAATTTCTAATAACTTGCGAAATTTCCAAAGTAGCATATTTATAGTTCCTGATGTTCATTCCGGCATCAAAACTGATATTTTAAAACTGGTCTGACATTTTTACAGTAAAAAGTTTCCATTAAATGCACGTTTAAGTGAATTTTTGTCCTATTCTCCCATGTTAAGAAAATCGTAAATTTCTCATAACTTACGAAGTTTTTTAGTTCGAATGTTGCAAATGAATAGGGTTCTTGCCAGTATCAAAAGTAATATTTTAAAACTGATCTGACCTCTCTGCGATCATTTGTTCGTGAGATATCGTGTAAACAGACTAACAAACTAACGGACTAACACACTGACACACTAACGGACTGACACACTAACAGACACCCGACAGACAGACACCATAGAAATTTTGTCATTTTCGGATTCCTCACACCTGAAAACGTGTAGAGAAGTCAAAAAACCGAGGTCGAAAATTTTCACGATTACCTAAGTTCCCCATACCTATAGTATGATGGGGAACTAAAAGGAAAAGAAAAGAAATGTGTTGAATAAAATATGCCTAATACACTAATAAAGCCATATACGAAATTTCTGCATTGTATCAAAAAAAAGTCCTGCAGACATGCTTAAATAAAAGTGCTCAAGAATTAAATTTAAATGTAAATGTTTTTATTTATTTGCATTATCATTGTTAAAATTCAACATTTTCATTTACCCTCCTAAAACGTAACCTTCTGATATGCCTTTTTTTATAACGGAGAGCCTACGTCGAGGCAATGAAAATTGGTGTGAGTGAGTATTTCTCGTTGGTCATATCATTGAGATATCTTTTGATATAGTACCTAAATTTTGTACTTCACTTTATGAATGAATGGATCATTCATTCATTATTTTTCCTCTATGGAGGCCGGATAATAATTTAAAATTTCTGATTCTTGACATTGAATCCCACTGTTTCATTAATTTCTATAAATTTTTGTTTATACAACTCTGCAACTTGTGATGCATGCCTGAGGATAATACTTAAGAATTTAAAGCTGGTAATATGATTTTTTAAACTTCCTGTGTATATATTTATATTAGAATAGAAAAAGAAATAAACTAGAATTCAGCATTTAAATTTTTTAAAATTTTCAGAAATTCTTGAAACTAAACTTTCA
Organism: Salticus scenicus; assembly: GCA_963930645.1. Classification (NCBI taxonomy): domain Eukaryota; kingdom Metazoa; phylum Arthropoda; class Arachnida; order Araneae; family Salticidae; genus Salticus; species Salticus scenicus. The sequence goes on from OZ005654.1 coordinate 226,937,825, forward strand.
GGTGTAAACAAAAGAACTTTTTCTTTCACTTGAAAAATGTTTTATACTTGAAGATTTTTTGAAATAAAACTTTAAAAAGAAACAATGTCCCAAACTTTGAATTCCCGGTTGTCAGAAACTTTCTGTATTGTGCATGAAGAAAAATGCAGTTTTATAAGAGTTTAGAGATAAAAATTACTGCACAATAAATTTTTATTTTTCAGTGAAATGTTTTTACAAGAAACTACATAATGTAATTCATGAACAAATTTACTTTAAAAGTTTTTGACGTCTTTCAAAAACAGATTTTTTTTTTTTTGTGTGTGTGTGTGTGTTCTTAATAAAACAATCATGTAAACGTAGTTTTATTTTCATTTTTACTTTCCGAACAGTCACAATGCAAGAAAAGTATTGTAATCATTAAAAAAATCGACTATGAGATATTAGAGTATCTATATGTTTAACGTCTTCTAAGCTCATTTTGCCTATTTTTAGAGTGATTGTGTATGTGCAGTGTGTAAGTGAATACGACAACTAGTGTGCATTAGTGTCTGAACTCTACATTCGATTGAGGTACAAGATGGTCAATATAACATAGGTTATCATAGAATTTTTATACATTAAGGTATGTGAGGTCAAATAATTTAGAGTTCACTTTAGTAATGTTATATTGTTTAATATATGTATATATATATTAGAAAAACAGATAAATAATTGGTATTTTTAATTCCTTTTTAAACCAGAAATGGTATTGTCCATCTATTATTATACAAAATTACTGAGCATTAGATTATCATTAAAAGTTTTTCCGGTAAAATACAGATATTAGTGGGATGCCTGTGTTAAATATCAAATATTTCTGATAAAATGCAAATAATTGTGATGTTTGTTATTATATCATTAATATCTAGGAAAAATGTTAATATATAAAAATATAATGAAAAGTGTATCTTCTCCTGACAGACACGCTTTAAACACGACGAGAGCAAGAACTTGTGATAAAGTAAAATATCGCATTCCGCTAAATTTGCCTTTTAAAACATTTTCTTTTCGTTAAAAAAAAAAAAGAAAAAGAAAAGAAAAGAAAGGAGAAAAAAACGCAGAAGAAATTAAGGACCTCGTCGACTACGGAGAGTTTAATGTAAATGTTTTCTTTCCACCTCTTACATTTTAGTAAATTAAACTCGTGTATATTTTCTGTAAGAAATTTCTGACTGCTTAATCTTCAATCAAGTTGACTTATTTTCAACTTCATATCAGTGAATAGTAACGAATGCATTATAAATGCTACATAAATCTAGTAATTTGTAATGCAAAATACACTGCTTGTATCTAAATTATATATTTTATTTTTCCTTTATAAATGTCATAAATAATCTAATGTTTATGAATTTAAATAGTGGCTTATATTATTATAGAAATATTAATTGAAAGTTTTCATTAAGATCTGACAAATGATTCGAGTACAAGAAAATGCAAAATTATTCAAATAATTTACGTCAATATGTGGAATTTTTCATTGTTACATTTTAAAACGGTTTAACTGGACTAAACAAAAGGAAATTGATATTTATTTTCTATATGCATTCAAGCATATTGTTACGAATTTGTAAATAATTGTAGTTATTTTTATGTAATTTCATTCAAAGAGTCTTGTGCAGATTATAAAATGTTAATTTTTTGCATTTCTAGATTGTTTTCGCGTTAAAATAGCTAATTTTCCTTTAAAAACCCGTTAAGAATCTCCATTAAGGCAGGTAATGGCCTTGGCGCTAATTTGGTGGGTGTTTTCGCTCCTTGGCGACTTTTATGGTGATATTGGCGAGAAAATTCTTATTATCGATATACTAAATATCGATCTAACCTGAAAAGCTCTAACCAAAAAGCTCTAACCTGATTGCTTGGGATGTTTCGATAACATTCCCGATATTTCTTCGCGGATATTTAAGGAATTGGATCGCGCCAAGCAGAGTCAATTTCGCCAAGACATTAATCACTGCATAAAGACGCACTGAGCTTCATTGACTACAGCCTTTGCTGTGTGTTAATGCTATGCAACAGTTTATGCTATAAATTTGATGCCGTCAGCTGTTATTTAAGCCGTGTTTACTGGTAAAACTGAAGTTGATACTTGGTTTATAGACTTGTAATCTTCACGAATTTTCTGTAAATAAACTTTTGAGCTTCTGCAAGTTCCACCTTTCATTCAGAGACAACTCACGAACCCTGAGTACACAACAATATGTTTAACATAAAATATGGTACAGAAATTATTCACCGTCCGTTTACAGGATCACAAAAAGGCGTCCCCGTGTATAAGGTAGTAGATGAAACATTTTTTGAAGTGAATTTTAAATTATGTGTTTTTTTTTTTTTTTTTTTTTTTTTTTTTTTTTTTACTGTGATATATTTAAATATATTATGTTAATCGTATACAATTTTCAGGCAATATAGAAGGCTACTCTAAATTGAGTTGTGGAGATGCGGTAGTATATGTTTTAAGGCCGATTGCGAATGCAAGGCTCATAAGTCTGGGTGAATATCATCCGTGGTGAAAGGGAGTGAGTGAGGGAGGGGCTTTCTTCCTAGCCCGCATTTAAGAGTTTCAAAGAATAACACGGAAAATTATAAACGGCTAGGCTGACGACCGCAACTTAGATTCGAACCTGGCAATTTCTGTTTACCAGCTACAAAAGCAGAACTTCTCGGTCAATGGTGTGGCCATTTTTTTTTTTTTTTTTATTCAATGTAAGCAATTAAAATGCTTTACAAAATCAGGCCAGGTTCATGAAAGCTGTTTAGTAATGATAACTTCCTTCTCGTATTCGTATGATAGACAAAATATTATATTTTATAGAATATTTAAAGCTGAATTTTGCTATATTTATGCGTTTTGAGGTCTTTTGAATACGAAAATCTATGTTGTTTTGTGTGCTTATGTGATATCAGCTTAACTTAAAAACTAGTGGATCTGCAGATCCAAAAGTTTAAGTTACCGTGCCTCAACGGAACAACTACAGTGCCTCAATAGCATTCGTGCAGTGCCTAAACGTCCCATTTGCATCACTCATTACCCAGATGAACATTTTTATTTATTCCATATCATTTAAATTATATATATATGATTAACTCGCTACATAAATAAATACGTTTCTGAGGGAGGCAACTGCCCCTCTCAACCCCCAGCTGTATCTGTCTATATCTATTTGCACATATGTGCATATGCATATTTCCTTGTAACGTATAGTACAAGGTATAGTTTCCTAACGTAATGTATTTAACTCATTAAAACTCAACAATACTTCTACCAAATTTCATGCGAAATGATTGTATAATAAATTGGAACTATTTTGTGTTGTCCTGTGTACAAATTACCAATTCTTTGTCTGTCTTTTTTTTTTTTTTTTTTTTTTTTTTTTTTACAGAAGCTATGCTTTAAACATTCTAATAACGTATGTTCATTTCATTATGTTTAATGGAGTGTAGCCACGTAAAAATGCACTTATAAGAAATACTGTCTATAGACCGTAATGGTACGAAATTCTTTTATGTGTTCCTGTACACTAACCAAAGTAATTACATACTCCAATAAAAACTATATAACTAATTTATTGTAACTCATTCATATTTAAACCAAATTTAACATCATTTGGATTATTACAGAATGTTATCGGGTTTCTTGTGGGTGGTCCTGTATATAAATTATTTAGTCTGTACATACCTTTTGTGTAGAAAAAACATGCGCTGAAGCATCTCAATAATGTATGCAAATTCCAGCATGTTGAATATAACATAATGAAATTTGACATAATTTGGATAATTACGTGATATTGTCGGGAAACATTTTTAAGGTCTTGTACATGTACATTATTTATTATCTAAGCCCACATTTTTTTTTTTTTTCGAAAGCATGCTTTAAAATATCTCAATAATGTATGGTTTTTTTATTTATTTATTTATTTATTTATTTTGTTTGTTTGTTAAATGCAGTGTAACCGCATGTTAAAATGAGCTTAAATGAAAAACTGTCCACAAGCCGCAATGATAAGAAAAAGTTTTGTATGTGTCTGTACACGAAGAGTAACCAATATGTACACCAAAAATTATGCAGCTATTTCTGTATATCCCCTAAACATCTGTACCAATTTACGAGTCAATCGGGGGATTTTTGTGGCCGCTATTGCAATACATACAAATTCTGTCCATAGGCAGTAAGGATGAGAAAATCTTTGGTGTATCCCTGTACATGAACTACAAATAGAATACACACCGAATAGAATACTATACAGCTAATTCTGTGTGGCTCATGAATATATGTACCAAATTACAAGTCATTAGGTTGATTTTTGCGGTCGCTATCGCGAAACATGCATACAAACAGACAGACAGACAAAGGCATTTTGAGTCTCAACACCCAACATGGAGGCCTCCACTGACGTTTCGGCAAAAGAGTATTTTGAGTCTCCACTCTCATCATAGAGGCCTCCACTGACGTTTCGGCTATAAATAATTGCAGGAAGTTCAAATTTTGTATTTTGAGAAACATACCTGGATTCCACTTGAAATTTTTTACTGAGATTGGTAAGTCTCAAAGACTGGTGTGGATATAAGTTCGCTGAATAATTTGAAATAAAGTTTTAAATATGATAGAAGTCTTGATAATTTTTTTTAAGAATGCATGTCTAATGTTTAAACGGAGTATGAAAGGATGGCAGCCCTCCCGCACACAAGTATATATATATATATGTGTGTGTGTGTGTGCGTGTGCGTGTGTGTGTGTGTGTATGTCGAATAAAACTGTTTCTAAAACTATCAAGTTAAGAGAAAGATTATCTTAGGTTTAAAAAAAAAAAAAAAAATCAGCAAAAAAACTTTTAAAGTAAACCTTCAAGAAAACTGTAAGTATACTGCAGGTTTTTCGGACTTCCTGAATTAAACCTTTATAAAAAGTGAATATTTCCTGAAGGAAACTTACTGTTTTTATTTTTCTTTAAATTACCTGTGGAAATCTTTAAAATACCTGCAAAATGGTGTTTTGTTTTTTTCTTTTATCTGGTAGAACTTTAATGATATTTAGAATATAAATAGTTTTTAAGATAAGTTTTTTCGATATAAAACTCGAAAATATGATGGAAACTTTTAACCAAAATTAAAAATCTTCAAACATAAAAAAATAAATAAATAAACAGATAAAAAAAATCCTCGAGGTCAAAAAAATTTTTCGACATTTTCTTTTTTCCTTTTTTTTTATTTTTCCACCACTTAAAGTTTTATCAATCTTTTGTTCAAATAATAATTACTCCTTCGAAAGATGAATATTTGAATTTTATCGAAAGTGATTCCCGTAATAATCCATCTTTCACTTTTTAAAAAGCCATTTTCTATTTTTATTTCCTTTCTGATTCGCAGCAGAAAATTGTGATGAATGTTCATCCCCGGGGTTAACATTTATCTGTAAGTGTTATTGATTACCCCAGTCAGACGTTTTTGAAAGAAAATCCGGAATAAACGTCAAAAAAGGGTAATCAATGGACGCTATTTCTGTGAAGAGGCTGATAAGACATCAAATAGTTTTCTTGAGAACGAGAATAAGGCGAAATCAATGCAGAAATTACATGACAAATGATTAAGGGTCATATGGCGAACCGCTATTCATATCTGATGACATATAGATTTTATTTTTCTTTTTTCTACACTTGCAAAGCATTTCCTGTATATTTTTATATTTTATGTTAAATGGCAAATAAATAAAAATATATTCGTTTTAACACTGATTTATGCACAGTTTTAATTCACTGAGTTATACGGTTTGGGTCCACTTTATTTTATTTTTTTATTCAAAAAAGTTTCAGAAATATTCGAAAGTGGGAAAAGTTAATTTCATATGACTAAAAAAATCGAAAATATTAAACACTTTTACTAATCTGTTGATTAAACAATCTTTTTAAAGAAAGGTTGTTTTTTTTTTTATATTTTGGGTAATAAATATGTGTGTGTGTATGAAAGTCTGTCTGTTTGTCTGCCGTAGAAAACCACATCATTTGATGCATTCCAAAGAAAATTGACGTGCTTGTTTTTTAGCCCTTCGAAGCTGTTACTATGCTATAAAAAAGTTGCTCACCCACCAAGAGGTGAGGGGGAAAGGGTGATAGGTTGTGTAATTTCGGACTCGCTTGAGCCAGAAACTTGGTGTTTGGATGAAAATTCTTTATTTAAATTTATATTTTATAAGGTATTAAAAAGTTGCTTAACCGCATTTTACAGGGTTGAAATCGTGATAAGAAAGAGGGGTATAATACGCAATTTTGAAAATGTTTGAGCTAGAAACTTGATATGTGCTGAGAAAATTCTTCAATCTAATTCAGATTTACTATACCATTAAAAAACCGCTCAATTCCTTTAAAGAGAGCGAAAATAGTGCAAAAAAGAGAGGGGTGTAGAATTTGGAAAACTCTTGAAATAGGAACTTCATATTTGGAACGGAGGAAAACATGCTGGATAATTTCAAAAATATCTGAGATGGAAACTTGATTTTTGGTAAGAAAATTCTTCAGTAAAGATCTTACTCACTTTGCTATCAAGAAGTCTTTCTCCCTTTAGGAGAAAATGGGGAGGAAATAAGGGGTAAGCTGTGCAATTTGGGAACCGCTTGACCTAAAAACTTAATATTTGGTATGAAATTACTTTATTAAATTTCATGTTCACTACGCTCATAAGAATATACTTATCCTCCTGAAAGTTGGGTGAAATAAGATAAAATGAGAGTGTCCACAATTTGAAAAACACGTCTGCTTTTCGAATTACAAAATTTTGTTCTCTTTTACTATTGAGTGTTTTTTTTTTTTTTTTTTTTTTTTTTTTTTGCTTTTTTGCCAGATGAGCCTGGTAAATACCAAATGTTTCAGCTAGTTTGCTTTAAATATGTAAAAAAAATATTTGTTTAATGAAATATTTGTATTGCATTCATATTTCAATCGCTCATGAGATATTGCACCACTATTCCTGTTTTATACCAAAATCTGTGATATGAATATGTATATATATATATATTCGTGGAATTTAAAACATAATCATATAAAATAATTTTGTGATAATATTAGTTTTATTACAGTTGTTTCGTTATATTTATTTTAAGACGTCTAAAAGAATTAATTTCAAAAAAATCAAAATAGAATTATAATAATTTTGAATAATATATACTTCACACAAACGTACATGATTTTTTTTTTTTTTTTTACGGACGGAGGTTTATTTTTTTTAAATGAAATTCTCTTTAAGATACAACTGAAATTATGCGTATTTTTTTTTTTATTATTACCTTTAGTTTAAACAATAATAATTTGACAATTTTTAAAAATGTGAAATATTTGTAAAATTCAACAGTATATCGTCTTAAATACAACAGTATATTCGGAAATATCTATCTATATATATATATATATATATATATATATATATATAATTTGGTAAAATTGTTAAGCTTACGTCCCAATCATCACAAATGAAACTGTTATTCACGATGAAAAAAAAAAAAAAAAAAAAAAAAAAAACTGATGTGGAACAACCACACGACTTCCATTACCCATTATATACATTTTTTTGGAGATAATATGATAAAGTCCTAAAAGTAACTTAATAAAGTAGACACCTAAAATTTTTCTGGTAAGAGAAACTTGATACACGAGCAAAGATATACAAAACAGAGTTTACATAGCGAGTTACAAAAAAAAAAAAAAAAAAAAAAAGGAGAGTTATTTTTTGAAACACCAATTTCTACCCAATCAGAATGACTGTTAATTTTCCTGTGATAACCACGTAATATGAGAAAGGATATCCAAAATGGATTTACGTAAAAATTTTAAAGAAAATCGTTAGAGCCGTTTTTCAGATACCAACTTTTACCAAAACTTAGTATATACAATTATTGACCGGAAAACAATAATTACATACAAAAGGATATTTAAAAGAGAGTTAATATGGCGAGTTTGAAAAAAAAATCCGTACAGCATTTTTTAAGAAACGTACTTGCGAGACTTGAAATTGAGCTATACAGGACGCCTATCAATTTTCCTGACCTAACCAACTATATCATTCAAAAGGGCATCTAATAGAGTGTTTATATAGCAACTTTGAAGAAAATTGTTTGAGACGTTTTCGAGAGACGGACTTACGGTCTCACTCCCGGTTTCTGATGTCCCACTTCCGGTTTTCTAATTTTCACCAAAATTTTTAAATTTTATCTGTACACCAGGCTTGTCCCAATTCTGAAGTTTTGTAGTTCTATCTTTAACAGTTTCGGAGATACGAAAGCCAGAATATTCCCCACATGTATACTTACAAACAAACACACACACACACACACACACGCACACACGCACGCACACACACACACACACACTGACCAACTGCCAAAAACTACTTTTTTGGAATCAGGAGATCTTAAAACATGTAAATCAGGTGAAAACTCGATATCGAATTTTTGGACCGAATACAATACTTCTATTACGTACGATAGTCAGGTAATGGAAGTTTAAAAAAAAATTAATTAGAAAAAGAAAAGATAATAAAAAAATATATATTAATAATAAAGTGTGGATTCTAAGATCAAGATAAATAAGAAGTTAGAACAGAAACGGTTTTGGAAAAAAAGTAAATAAAAAAATAGAAAAGATTTTTTTTTTTTTTATTTTTTTTTTTTTAATCTCTTAAACTGACTGTGGAAAATTATCCAGTTAATAATTATGTATATATTTAAAAAATATCTAAAATTAAAATTCTATTTAGAGCAGAATTTTATCTTATGAATTGCGTGTTAGAAGATAATTTCAAATTGTTTGATCCTCAGATGGAATTATCATTGGGTCTCGCCGAATGTATGAGTCGCCAAAATTCGCCCAAATAGCGCGGTGATCACAAAACAAATGTATATATATATCATTCTATTTTGCAAGATAACAGATTTTTGAAATTTTAAGAAAAGTCATTTTATTTTATTCTCTATTCTGCTTGAAGCACATGACATCTCAACTTTCAAAGTAAAAGATTTTTACAATTACACTCTCGTAGAAATGCTTCTGTGTCGAATGAGAAGAAAATTATGCTTTCTGAAATCTCAAACTAGCAAAATTGTATAAAAGTAACTGTCGGACACTAAAAAGGAATGTAAAACATCTAAAAATCAATTGACATTATAGTTACTACATCTATTAAAGCCGTATTATTCGTGGTGACGAATTTTCCTGTTTGGTATTAAAATAATAAGATATGTTTTTAACACCCAAAAATAATCAAATGCACACAAATCTATGTGTATGTGCATGCGTTACCTGCGTGTTTATGTGTGTGTGTTACCTGAGTATGACCATATCCTCCTAAATTAGATACCTGTCGCTTAGCTCGGAGACTTCCCAACAGTTCAAGCGGTAGACAGCGCCATCTGGTACAGATTACGCGACTTTTTTATTCAACTATCACCAATAATTTTAAGAAGTGATACATGATATATATAATCGACGTTTCTTTCATTCTATTCGCCTTTTATGTATATCAAATGCCACTTTTAAAAATTTTTGGTGGCTGTTGAATAAAAAAGTCGCGCAATCTGTACCAGATGGCGCTATCTATCGTTTGAACTGTTGCGAAGTCTCCGAGCTACGCGACAGGCATCTAATTTAGGAGGCTATGATATGACAATCAAATGAAAGTTTTCAGAAAGAGTAAAGTGGCATAAAAGTTTTAGGTTGGTTGGTTGGTTAGGTTTAATGTCGCACTAATACTGCGCTATGAGTGATTGGTGACGGTCTGGGGTGTACCCTTAAGGATGATCCGGAGACATGCCATCACAATTTTGATCCTCCACGGAGGAGAAAATTTTTATAGGATTTAGATTTATATAGATTTTTATGTTCAAAGTTGTTGCTTTTTTTCTTTCTCAAAGGGTTTTCTGGACGAATTTTACAAAAATATTAGTATTTTAAGGTATCCATTTCCTAAACTCTACTTAAAAAAAAAAAAAAATCTTTTATAGACTTATCAATCTTTTCTTCGGTATAAAAACAACACTCACGTCTTTTTTTTTTTTTTTTTTTTTTTTAAGAAATATCCAAAACTCACACGTAGTAAGATTAGAAAACTAGGATACCTATTCAATCACTCTGATGCATTTTTGTCCAAAAAATTCGACCATCACTCTTTTGGAATGAGAAAATACTTTATCATGAAGAAGCATGAATCTTTTAACATTTACTTCTTACCGAATTTCTGAAAGATATTTAAGTGTTATGTATCCGTGTAATTTAAATATTTTAAATAATAATATTGAGACTAATCATTTATATGTAATTTATATTTCCATTATTTTTGTTTGACTTGGATCTTTTTTAATAATTTCCTAATTTCAAAATGCTAAAAATTAAAAACTCCCTCTCTAATGTGCAGGGGAAAGTGGGGATGAATGGAACATTTTTCATGTTTTTATTAATAACGTTGACCATATGTAATTCAGAATTTTGTAACATTGCTCATAAGTACACTTCAGTAATCAGTTACATATAAACATACTAATTTTAATAACATTTTACTAATTTTACTAACATTATTTTTCATTTTTAATTATATATATATATATATATATATATATATATATATATATATATATATATATATATTACATGCATATGCATTGTCCCATTCGTCCCCATAGGTGGGGATGAATAAGACATGACTGGAGTTTAAAAAAAAAAAAATGAAAAGTAAATAAATTTTTAAAGTTAAATTGGTTTATGTGATTTTATTACACACTATGAATTTACTGAAATTAACGTTAACTGATGTATTGACTCAAATTAACATCAAAAGGCAAAAGTTCTTTAGTTCGCATAGTTCCTACTGCTCTACGCTTTGATAATTTAATCTAGTAAGATCTAATCTAAAAATAAATAAATAAGACACTAGAAAGATATAAATCATTATAATAGAGTACAAATTATCCAGGTAAATTTTTGTTTGATCGGGAAAATTTTGTTGATCGGGAAAAATCAGCATTCTATTCTGTATTTCATTAATAATCACCAGGATTTATTTAATTAGCTTGATTGGAATTATGATTTTAATCAAATTATTAGTTTATTTATTTATTTGTTTAATTATTGATATTATTGATTTAAGTTGCATTGAATATTCTAACTTATAATTTTTTTAATCATAATGATTATAAACAAAAATCAGAACAATTAATTTCAATCTATTTTTCTCTAAATTCATGCTACTTTTATAATTCCATGTTATAACTAGTGAACTACAGTTTATAAAAATATTGAAAATCTATTTACGATTTGTTTTAATATAATACGCGAAAAACCCAACACAAAATTTCTGACTTTTAAAAATAAATTTTACTTAATGTTCTACAGCATTGATTTATTTCTTTGACAGTTTGAAAAGTAACAAATTAGTTTTTTTTTTTTTTTTTGTTTTTTTTTTTTTCATTCGTAGTATACTGTATACATTTTGTGTATTAAATCATAAACATTGTTTTCTTCGTGTTTTGAATTTATCTCGCATTTATCGTTTTTTTTTTTTATGCGCTCCGTGAAAAACGATAGATCGAGGTTCTACTATAATAATATTTTTCTAATTTATTCAATAGATGGCAGCAGTAGATAATGTTTAGGCTGCAGTTATATACTAGTTTATTATTATTATAATTTTTATCGTTTAAATTACCACGGAATAATTTCAGATTTCCACCTTTCAACAGCAACATAGAAAATTTTTTATGCATTTTCAAGAGCTTCTCAAATAATTAAATTTGAAAGTAAAATTGCATTGTTAATTTTTTATTCAAAAAAAGTATGTATCACATCAAAAGCTGATTTCTTAAAGTAATGGTAATTAATTAGAATAACTGGAAAAACGAAGCAATTTTTTAACTTAAATAGCATTATACTTTATTATTATTTATAAACAAACCTATGTATTAGAATTAGTGTGTTAAGGGTACAGTGGACTTTTAAAATTCAATTTTTTTTATTACCAATGAATTTTTTTTTTTTTTTTTTTTTTTTTTTTTTTTAATTTGCAGGAAATGTGTAATGTGTTAACAGATATCAGTATGCAAAATTTAGTGAAAATATCTTTAATGGTTTCTGAGATATTTAATTTTTTAATTTTTATTGTACCGAATGATTAATATATCTCAAAATGTTCCATGCTCAATCAGATTCAGTTTACACTGTCAATATTATTTCATAATGTTCATTTTATACCGGGTGATCCAAAAGTCAGGACCAACTTTAAAATTGAATAATTCGAAAATGAATCAAGATACAAAGATACGGTTTGCACCAAACGGATGAAAAAGAAACCAGGTTTTGTGTGGCAAAGGAAAAAAATTAGTTCTGTTGGCGAGCAACAGATGGCGCTATAGTGTTTTATTTCACCAAAAGATGATTTACAAATGAAAAAAAGTGTTGACAACTTACAAGTCAGCTTAATTACAGTTAATTAGTACTACTACAGTAACTGTTCAATGTCCATCATTCAGAAGTACAGCTGTGAGATGATTCACCACATCGTTCACAGCATTTAGTAGCATTTCTTGCGTTATGGCAGACACATTTTGGCGGATGGCATCTTTCAGTGCTGCAAGTGATGCCGGTTGGTCGCGGTACACGTTTGACTTCCAAGAATCCCCACAGCCAAAAGTCACAGGGTGTCAGATCGGGAGATCTTGGAGGCCATGCGTGATTAAAATAGCGACTGAGAATGCGATATTTCGATGCATATAAGCTTCGACTACCATTACCTGTTGTAGTTGTTCCTTTTTATATCGTTTGTTGCTTTGCATAATCCTACATCAGAAATATGACAGCGCCATCTGTTGGTCGTCAACAGAATTATTATTTTTTTTTCGTTGCCACAAAAAACCCGGCTACTTTTCGATCCGTTTGGTGCAAACCGTATCTTTGTATCTTGATTCGTTTTCGAATTGTTCAATTTTAAAGTTGGTCCTGACTTTTGGATCACCCTGTACATAAAAATAAAACTTAGTGAGGTTTTTTTTTCTCATATTTCTTTAAAAAAAATTTTTTTTTTTTTCAAAATGTTGAAATCTTCAATTTTTTTCCTTAAAAACTAACTAAAATGTTTATATTCTCTTGTTTTTACTATTTTCCCTACCCTTAAATAAAAAAACATTCACTAGCATTAGCATATATTTATACATCTATGAGAATATTTGTGAAAATGTTCAATTTCCTTAAGCGTAAAACTCAAAAAAGAGAGAGAGAGAAAATCGGTATTGCAACAATTACTACACATTAATTAAACCAGAGAAAAAAAAACACTGAAAACCAAAATTTGCCTGTATAAATTAGAAGAGCCTAAAATTCTGTAATTGTTTAATATAAAAAAAAGTCTTTATGAGTGACATCCCAAGCAACCAGGGCCTTATTAACGCACGGGCTGCCACATGGGCTGTGGCCCAGTGGCCTTTAATCTATTGGGCCCGAAAAAACCCACCTAGAGGCCGCGGTGAAAATTAAGGACATTAAGAAAGTCACAACATAAAAAATTCATTGAAAAATATTTATTTACATAACTTAAATATTCTATTTTATTATAAGTGCATCAGTTTTTGTTAAGTTGGTCACGTAACAAACCTTAGTCACATGAATTTTTATTGCTATTTTAATCTAGTTTCAATCTGAGATGTAATTCGCGTTTATGACATGCTAAAAATTAATCCTCACATGCTTAAGTTTGGAAATGCGTAAATATAAGATTGCATTGCTTGTAAGTTTCAGAGAAATAATTTTGAAAGTAAATTTCTATTTTATGAAATTTTTAAAAATGTTACTTCAGTTACTAACCTTTATATTGGTAAAAACAATTGGAAATTAATTCAAGATTTAATATTCAATATACCTTTTCACGATTTCAGAATATACTATAATATTAGAAGATAGAAATGTCGTTTCAAGTTTTTAATGTGATTATAAGTAAAATAACTATCTAAAAGCCTTTGTTTATTGCATTATAAAACAAACAAAAAGTGCATTTGAAATATATTCTTTCTAGCTACTTAAGAGTATTTTTCAAAGATATAAAAATTATGCATATCATCTCATCGTAATAATTAATAAAGATTTTGTTGAAGTGACCCTTAAGTGTACCATTGTTACATAGTATTACTTACAAACTTTGAATAAACACCATAAAATGCATTAACACCATAATATTGCATTTTATGGTGTTTATTCAAAGTTTGTACAGTCGGCAGCAAAAGTATCCGAGCACTAGCCAATACTTCTTATATCAAAAAAGCACACTTAATGCTCTTTTGTTAAATAAATCCTTGTCGAATCATGTTCTTAGACTGACTAAGAACATGACTCGACAAGGATTTATTTAACAAAGTAGTATTATGTGTACTTTTTTTAGACCGGGATTATTGCTAGTGCTCGGATACTTTTGCTGCCAGCTGTAAGTAATATTTTTTACAACGCCAGTTTTGTGGTGCTTTTTTATTAAAATTGTTACATAGTGGTACTACTGGTACTATATATACATATATATATATATATATATATATATTTAAGATTGATGATAGATTCTTAACCCTTTACGACTCAGGCCGTAAGATCGTGTGGGTTAGACAGCCACTTATATTTTTGCATCTGGAACAGTCGTATGTAATAAAATCAGGAAATGCACAATCGAGCTAATAAGCAGAAAGTGTGAAGTACAATTTTCAATCAACAAATTTCGGTTATAGTCCATATATTTCTTTCATTTTGCAAAAAAAAAGAATGTAATGTTTCATGGGGGGAATGTTTCGGGTCGGAAAGGGTTATGGTGATATATAAGCACGTATGTGAAGATCGAATTACATGAAAATTATAACGAACTTTAAGATCATCAAAAATGTCAATCAGACACAACGACTGCTTTTTTGAAATTCTTTCTTGAACAAAAACTGCATCATGAAGCATCCAGTACCATCTAATGAGATTGAAATAAGGTATGTACATTCTATCTTCTACATAAATGCCTTTGGCAATTCTTTCATAAATTCAAACTTATACACGTTTTAATCTAATATAACACTTCAAAAGACCGTCAGTAGATAACGGGTTAACTGGGGGTAAATGTAATTTCCATGATTCCTCACCATGGAATGAGTCTTTATGTACTAAATTATAGTGACTTATATTTAAGTATCATGTACTATTTTATAATACGTTTAGAAAAGTTAAATGGAACGGTTTTATTTTTCAATGGACTCTTTTTAATAATGCAAGAGTTTAATATGTTTAAAATAATTACTTGATTTTAAAATTTCCTTCTCTAGTAGTCATTTAAAATTATAAAAAAAAAAAAAAAAAAAAAAAAAAAACTCTTTACATCGAAAACTTTTATAGTCTAGGTCAGAAAAGCTTCATGTATTTTGCATATCAAAAGATGTCAGAAATGTTTAATAACAAAACGCGGTGGTAAAATGTCAAAGTCGTTTATATTTGCTTTTCTTTATAAACACAAGCTTTAATGTTATACGCTTTTTATTTATATACTCCTCTTTTATTACTTTTCCCACTTCCTTTTTATATAGTAATGAAAACTCGAAAAACACATCGATACTTAAATATGTTGCATATAAGTATATGTACATCTCATAAAGATATTGATAGTAGTGGGTAGTTTAAATTTCAAACATAAAATTTATTCTTACCGTTATATTACAACACCCTTGTGGATATTTTAGTACTATAAAACCAATATTGAATCGGCTCTCAACAATAAAATGGCCATAAAAATGTTAAAGCTTATTGCTTAGAGACTCAATAAAAACTATTGTGAAGTTGTTTGGAAAGCAATTTTGCAGAAAACCATGAAATGTTAACACTTCCTCTTTGGAAATAGTCTGTGATATCTTTTGGAGTTTGCCTTACCATAAAATAACATTTACAAATCAATATTACTTTTATATAGTGCAACAAAAAATAAAATTGCAAAAGTTGCATCATAAAACCACCGCAAACGTAGCGCGTTTAGAAATATTTGATCCTGTGACTACAGAAGTGGTTGCTAGTCTAATAGTGTAAACCACATGATTTGAAACTTCCAATTTAATTTTATAAATATATTTTTAATTTTAATTTTTACTAGCCGGCTTTGTCCGCTTCGCTAGTCGCTAAAAATAAGTGAATTTAAAAAAAAAAAAAAAGAAAAATCACTATTTTCTTACATAATTTAATATATATATATATATAACCATTAAAATCGCTCAAAACCAGTTACGAGTCCTCTTTGCCTTCGGCAGCCTCTTCCTCACACGCGACGTATTGGGTTTGCATTCGACTGCCTGCGGCATCGCCTTATCCCTGTACTTCAATTTGGGTATTTGTCGGACAACAGTTTCGAAACGGACGGTATTGAAAAAAATCGAAGTAGCACTTTATTTAAATTGCGATTTTATAAAACCATCAATCTACATGCTATTTACTATCACGTTTTCTATATTTTATTTGTTTTATTCTGGCGACCATAAAATAACAACGATTTCTTTTTTGGTTGCATATATTTCCCGTTTTAGATATTTTATTTTGATTTATTTATTTAAATATTAATCTGAATTGATAAAATACTCTAACACATATAATAACTACATGTTCTTTTTTTTTTTTTTTTTTTTTCGAAATTAAAATAAATGTATTTATTTACACGTAAATGATAAAATTTTATCAATATTTATAAACTTTTTAAAGTAATGGCTTCATTTTTTTTAAACGAATGAGTAAAACTTAATTTTTGATGAATTTTTATTATTCGCATGTAAAAAAATATATTTCTTTTTACGTTGAAAAAAGAAAATGAACGCGTAAACATTTTTAGCAGCAGCTTAATATACTTTAAAGGTTCGGTCTATGTTTCCACTTATTAATTTAATTCATTTAAAAAAAATCTAATAAAGAAAATTCAAAGTCGGAATTCAAAGTTCATCAGGAGAGTTAAAATGGACCTCCAAACAATATTCTGTAGTTTTACGGTCAGCCATTTACTACACAAAGTGACCGATACTTATATACACAAACATTTTCTTTTATTATTAGTAGAGAAAATGGCACTTTGTATTATTCCTCAAATAAAAATGAAAACTATTATAAAAGTGAATCTGCTAAAGATATTGTTACAGATTCTGTACCTATTCAATTGATTGTCCAACTGGGAAAGCTAATGCTCGAGAAATATTACAGAATTTAAAAATATTCGTCTGAAATGTTTCAAGTTGAGTGATTTTAACACGTACTAAAGAGCTACTCCGTAAATAATTGGCCACAGTCTGGGATTCACCCCTAGAGATGATCCGGAGACATGCCATTACTATTTTGATACTCTACAAAGAGAATGGTTGCTCCTAGAAGTGTTAATTTTATAGAACATGGCGGATATGCAACCAAAATGGATTTTACAAGTACCAGCCACTATTAATATACCCGATGGTCTTCGGCCAGTTCGGGAATCGAGCCCGCCGTCCTCCGATTCCGAGTTCGGCGGTTTGCTGATTGAGATACCGCAGCCCTAAAAATATATTAGAAGTAGGTGTGGTAAAAAATGTGTGAGAACGGTGTTCGCGGGACAAAAGTGATCTTTGCTTATTTTGGTCTTTTAAAATTATTTCGCAGGAAAATAATAATAATAATAAATATATATACATTAAGGAGACTTGGCATTTTTGACGGCTTCACTTAAGTATGTCTCATATAAAAGCTTATATTTTAAATTTAATGTTTGTAAATTGAACTATATCAGGTTAACTCAATAAAATATATATTCAGACAACAATTCGTATAGATCTTGACATATTTTTTACAAATTTCAAATTTTTAAATTGCGTTTTCACAGTTTGCATGTTTTTCCCGAATTCATGATCTTCAAAATGCCAGATTTGCTAAATTGCTAGTAAAAACTTCTACAGATATTTAAAAAGACTTCGTATATTTTTTGGATGTTTAGAAGCTACATAAAAGGATCATGATGGATTTTAAAATTTTTTGATTAGTTTTTGAAAAAAAAAAAAAATTAAAAAGTGCATCTGTATGTAAAATTTTCGAAAATATGATTTTTATTATATTTTTATCCTTTTAAGTAGATTGTATTAAACATCCATATATATATATATATATATATAAGTCTTATCTTAAATATCTGTACAAGTTTTGGCATTTTGAAAATCATGAATTCATGAAAAAATGTAAACTGAGAAAACGCAATTTTAAAGATTTAAAATCTGTAAAAAATATATCAAAAGCCATAAGAATTGTTGCATGAATGTACATTTTATTGAAGAAACCGAATATAGTTCCATTTATAAATATTAAATGGAAATATAATATTTTATAAGAAACCTACTTCAGTGGTCCCGCCAAAGGCGCCAAGTCCCCTTAAATAAAAAGAAAATTTTAATTCGAAAAATGTCCATCAAGTGGCGAAAATGAGAAATTTAACAAATAAAATAATCAACACAGGATAAATGGTTAAATTGTTCATAAGTTCCATGTGAGTCATTTCTCTTGTTAATTCTTTCTATTTCCTCTGCAAAACACCACCTAGCGGATATTTTAAAATTATTTTTAATTCCTTGGGCGCATCCTATGAATCGTGTAAACTTGGTAAGAATTCCCTCATCCGTCTATTTATAGCAGTTATTTAATAATTAACTACCCTGTGTATACTTACATACACAAGCTCATATTACACACAAATGCTAACTTATACATATCAAATCCATAAAGTTCCACAATTATTATTATTTTTTCTCTTGTAATGTTTCACAGATTTTCAAAAAATATTAAGTAGCTTTTAACTATTAATAATTATAAGTAAGGTAGATGCTCCAGTGATTGACATGCTCCAGTAATTGACATCTATCCCGAAATAATTAATAAATAAGAAAAATAATAAAATCATATATTTTACATATAAGAATTTTAACATTTTATATCAAACACTGGAGCATAGGGTGATAATAACTGGTAAAATGAATAACTAGCAGTGTCAAACACTGGAACATAGGGTAGGGTGCCAATTACTGATAAAATAAAAAACTGGCAGTGTCAATTACTGGAACATTGAGTGGGTGTCAAATAAAAATTCATTTAAAAAAATGATTGTTATCAAATGTATATATTTTAACATATATGTGGTTCTGAATGTCTTTCATACCATATGTACTAACTTAAGATTTCTAAAAATATTTTCTCATGACTAGAACATTAAAAACATCAGAGGTTGCTCTAAAAGAGTGAATCACTGATGCACTTACCCTATATAGTTCTTAAAAATAAATTTTTTAGGTCTTTACGTTAGCCATAAAATAATTAATCTTTCTTCCATTTAGCTACTGACTTTTACTTTATTTTGAAAATCTCATAATTGACCTTAACCTAGTCTATAACTTCTTTTTGCGAATCTTTAGCATCATTATAATCAGGTTTTACTGTAATAAGATTGTAACATATTTTTTTGAATAAAATAATGCCAATTATTTCTTTCAAAACAATGAATTTGTTTTACTCAAAAATTAACTCAGTTTTAAAATTGTTTATTTAGCCAAGATGTGTATCGTTTGTGAAAAGATATAAATACGTATAAAATACGTTTTCTTTGTATTAAAATATTTGAACATATTTGTTTACAACTTTCCTTAATCTGTGGAAAAAAGTGCTTCAAGGTATATTTGATAAGGAAAAAAAGGTTTTTGCGAGTTCCTCGAATTTGGGTGTGGTCATTTTATTGCATACGTGTAGAGCAAAGCAGCTGTAAATTAACGCATTGGGACTTTCCGTATTTCTAAACTTTTTGTCTTTCCATAACAGACATCGGTTGTATAGAAAAATCATTATGACATAGTGGAGATTTCAGGCACAGGAAAATTTTAAACTGGACTACGCCTTGACTATTTTGACTATTTTCTTCAACAATTTTTATAAATCCCTTAATTTTTTCAATCGCGAAAAATGTAGGTAGAAAATTAATTCACCTATATATATAAAGAAACAACCATTTGTCCATTGTTTCATGAGGTACAGTGTTTACACAGTTTTGCTAACTTAAAAAAAAAAAAAAAAAAAAAAAAAAAAAAAAGACATTTTCTAAAAATGGACGAATTTTGTTCAGCAAATCTCAAAACTTGTAAATTCACCGAAAACAGGAAATCAAAAAAATTTCTGAATCTTATACTTTTCCATATATAAGAATATATGGAAAAGATAGTAATAAATCCACTTTAAAAAAATCTGGCGTGAAACAACCAGACGACTTTCATTACCCACTTTTACAGAAATTTTATGCACTTTGTGGAGGTAATGTGATCAGAAAATATAGAATTGGCCTAATGAAATAGACAACTAAAAATTTTCCCGTAAGAGAAAGTTAATACACGTGTAAAACGTTATGTAAAACAGAGTTTACATAACGAGTTAAAAAACAAAACAAAAAAAAAAAAAAAAAAAAAAAAAAAAAATTGGTAGAGTTTTTCTTTTTTTTTTTTTTTTTTTTTTTTTTTTGAACACCAATCTAAAATTGATTTATCTGATCAGGATGACTATTAATTTTCCTGTGATAACCACGTAAAGCATGATAAAGGATATCTAAAATGGGTTTACATAACAATTTTCAAGAAAATCGTTAGAACTGTTTTTGAGGTACCGATTTTTACCAAAAATTTGCGTAATCAATTGTTGACCAGAAAACAACAATTACATACAAAATGCTATTTAAATGAGGGTTAATATGGCAAGTTTGAAAAAAAAAATCATACAGCCGTTTTGAAAGGAACGCACTTGCAGGACCTGAAATTCAGCTGTTTATACAGGATGTCTACCAATTTTCCTGAACTAACTAACTATATAATTCGAAAGGACATTTAATAGAGTGTTTATACAGTAATTTTGAAGAAAATCGTTAGAGCCGTTTCTGAGATACAGACTTACGGTCCCACTTCCGTTTTCCGCGGTCCCATTTTCGGTTTTTCAATTTTAACCAAAATTTGGAAAATCCATCTGTACACTAGACCTGTTTCAATTCTAAAGTTTCATAGTTCTACTTTTATTAGTTTCGGATATAAAATAGTCAGAAGATTCTCCACATACATACACACACTGACCAATTGCCAAAAACCACTTTTTTGGATTCAGGAGACATTTAAAAATTGTAAATCAGGTGAAATCTCGATATCGAATTTTTGGACCGAATGCAGTACTTCCATTACCTTCTGCAGTCGGGTAATGAAAGTAAAATAATAATAAGTAGTCAATGTCAGTTAATTAAAATGTCTTATATTTTACCTAAAATATATATCTTCAATTTAGAGCTGGTATAATTTTAAAAGAAAAGAAAAAAAAAAAAGAATAAAGAAAAAAAGAAATTAGATGATAAATAAATTAGAAAAAAATCTGGTTTGAAACGGTCACACGACTTTCATTATCCACTATTACACGTATTATATGAATTTTTTGCAGATAATGTGATCAGAAGACATAAAATTGACCTAACGAAGTAGACACCTCAAAATTTTCTGGTAAAAGAAACTTGATACACGTGTACATATAAAATAGAGTTTGCATAGCGAATTAAAATATAAGAAAAGAAAAATATATAGTGTTATTTTTTGAAACACCAATTTCCGAAATCTAAAACTGGCCTGTCTGATCAGGATGACTGTCGATTTACCTGTAATAACCACGTAATACATGAGAAAGGACATCTAAAATGGATTTATGTAACAATTTTCAAGAAAATCGTTAGAGTAATTTTTGAGATACCAACTTTTACTAAAACTTGGCGTACTCAATTTTTGAAAGGAAAACAATAATTACATACAAAAGGATATTTAAAAGAGAGTTAATATGGCGAGTTTGAAAAAAAATCCGTTCAGCCGTTTTTAAAGAAATGCACTTGCGAGACCTGAAATTGAGCTTTTTATACAGGACGCCTATCAATTTTCCTGACCTAACCAACTATATCATTCAAAAGGGCATCTAATAGAGTGTTTATATAGCAACTTTGAAGAAAATTGTTTGAGACGTTTTCGAGAGACGGACTTACGGTCTCACTCCCGGTTTCTGATGTCCCACTTCCGGTTTTCTAATTTTCACCAAAATTTTTAAATTTTATCTGTACACCAGGCTTGTCCCAATTCTGAAGTTTTGTAGTTCTATCTTTAACAGTTTCGGAGATACGAAAGCCAGAATATTCCCCACATGTATACTTACAAACAAACACACACACACACACACACACGCACACACGCACGCACACACACACACACACACTGACCAACTGCCAAAAACTACTTTTTTGGAATCAGGAGATCTTAAAACATGTAAATCAGGTGAAAACTCGATATCGAATTTTTGGACCGAATACAATACTTCTATTACGTACGATAGTCAGGTAATGGAAGTTTAAAAAAAAATTAATTAGAAAAAGAAAAGATAATAAAAAAATATATATTAATAATAAAGTGTGGATTCTAAGATCAAGATAAATAAGAAGTTAGAACAGAAACGGTTTTGGAAAAAAAGTAAATAAAAAAATAGAAAAGATTTTTTTTTTTTTTATTTTTTTTTTTTTTAATCTCTTAAACTGACTGTGGAAAATTATCCAGTTAATAATTATGTATATATTTAAAAAATATCTAAAATTAAAATTCTATTTAGAGCAGAATTTTATCTTATGAATTGCGTGTTAGAAGATAATTTCAAATTGTTTGATCCTCAGATGGAATTATCATTGGGTCTCGCCGAATGTATGAGTCGCCAAAATTCGCCCAAATAGCGCGGTGATCACAAAACAAATGTATATATATATCATTCTATTTTGCAAGATAACAGATTTTTGAAATTTTAAGAAAAGTCATTTTATTTTATTCTCTATTCTGCTTGAAGCACATGACATCTCAACTTTCAAAGTAAAAGATTTTTACAATTACACTCTCGTAGAAATGCTTCTGTGTCGAATGAGAAGAAAATTATGCTTTCTGAAATCTCAAACTAGCAAAATTGTATAAAAGTAACTGTCGGACACTAAAAAGGAATGTAAAACATCTAAAAATCAATTGACATTATAGTTACTACATCTATTAAAGCCGTATTATTCGTGGTGACGAATTTTCCTGTTTGGTATTAAAATAATAAGATATGTTTTTAACACCCAAAAATAATCAAATGCACACAAATCTATGTGTATGTGCATGCGTTACCTGCGTGTTTATGTGTGTGTGTTACCTGAGTATGACCATATCCTCCTAAATTAGATACCTGTCGCTTAGCTCGGAGACTTCCCAACAGTTCAAGCGGTAGACAGCGCCATCTGGTACAGATTACGCGACTTTTTTATTCAACTATCACCAATAATTTTAAGAAGTGATACATGATATATATAATCGACGTTTCTTTCATTCTATTCGCCTTTTATGTATATCAAATGCCACTTTTAAAAATTTTTGGTGGCTGTTGAATAAAAAAGTCGCGCAATCTGTACCAGATGGCGCTGTCTATCGTTTGAACTGTTGCGAAGTCTCCGAGCTACGCGACAGGCATCTAATTTAGGAGGCTATGATATGACAATCAAATGAAAGTTTTCAGAAAGAGTAAAGTGGCATAAAAGTTTTAGGTTGGTTGGTTGGTTAGGTTTAATGTCGCACTAATACTGCGCTATGAGTGATTGGTGACGGTCTGGGGTGTACCCTTAAGGATGATCCGGAGACATGCCATCACAATTTTGATCCTCCACGGAGGAGAAAATTTTTATAGGATTTAGATTTATATAGATTTTTATGTTCAAAGTTGTTGCTTTTTTTCTTTCTCAAAGGGTTTTCTGGACGAATTTTACAAAAATATTAGTATTTTAAGGTATCCATTTCCTAAACTCTACTTAAAAAAAAAAAAAAATCTTTTATAGACTTATCAATCTTTTCTTCGGTATAAAAACAACACTCACGTCTTTTTTTTTTTTTTTTTTTTTTTTTTAAGAAATATCCAAAACTCACACGTAGTAAGATTAGAAAACTAGGATACCTATTCAATCACTCTGATGCATTTTTGTCCAAAAAATTCGACCATCACTCTTTTGGAATGAGAAAATACTTTATCATGAAGAAGCATGAATCTTTTAACATTTACTTCTTACCGAATTTCTGAAAGATATTTAAGTGTTATGTATCCGTGTAATTTAAATATTTTAAATAATAATATTGAGACTAATCATTTATATGTAATTTATATTTCCATTATTTTTGTTTGACTTGGATCTTTTTTAATAATTTCCTAATTTCAAAATGCTAAAAATTAAAAACTCCCTCTCTAATGTGCAGGGGAAAGTGGGGATGAATGGAACATTTTTCATGTTTTTATTAATAACGTTGACCATATGTAATTCAGAATTTTGTAACATTGCTCATAAGTACACTTCAGTAATCAGTTACATATAAACATACTAATTTTAATAACATTTTACTAATTTTACTAACATTATTTTTCATTTTTAATTATATATATATATATATATATATATATATATATATATATATATATATATATATATATATATATATATATATATATTACATGCATATGCATTGTCCCATTCGTCCCCATAGGTGGGGATGAATAAGACATGACTGGAGTTTAAAAAAAAAAAAATGAAAAGTAAATAAATTTTTAAAGTTAAATTGGTTTATGTGATTTTATTACACACTATGAATTTACTGAAATTAACGTTAACTGATGTATTGACTCAAATTAACATCAAAAGGCAAAAGTTCTTTAGTTCGCATAGTTCCTACTGCTCTACGCTTTGATAATTTAATCTAGTAAGATCTAATCTAAAAATAAATAAATAAGACACTAGAAAGATATAAATCATTATAATAGAGTACAAATTATCCAGGTAAATTTTTGTTTGATCGGGAAAATTTTGTTGATCGGGAAAAATCAGCATTCTATTCTGTATTTCATTAATAATCACCAGGATTTATTTAATTAGCTTGATTGGAATTATGATTTTAATCAAATTATTAGTTTATTTATTTATTTGTTTAATTATTGATATTATTGATTTAAGTTGCATTGAATATTCTAACTTATAATTTTTTTAATCATAATGATTATAAACAAAAATCAGAACAATTAATTTCAATCTATTTTTCTCTAAATTCATGCTACTTTTATAATTCCATGTTATAACTAGTGAACTACAGTTTATAAAAATATTGAAAATCTATTTACGATTTGTTTTAATATAATACGCGAAAAACCCAACACAAAATTTCTGACTTTTAAAAATAAATTTTACTTAATGTTCTACAGCATTGATTTATTTCTTTGACAGTTTGAAAAGTAACAAATTAGTTTTTTTTTTGTTTTTTGTTTTTTTTTTTTCATTCGTAGTATACTGTATACATTTTGTGTATTAAATCATAAACATTGTTTTCTTCGTGTTTTGAATTTATCTCGCATTTATCGTTTTTTTTTTTTATGCGCTCCGTGAAAAACGATAGATCGAGGTTCTACTATAATAATATTTTTCTAATTTATTCAATAGATGGCAGCAGTAGATAATGTTTAGGCTGCAGTTATATACTAGTTTATTATTATTATAATTTTTATCGTTTAAATTACCACGGAATAATTTCAGATTTCCACCTTTCAACAGCAACATAGAAAATTTTTTATGCATTTTCAAGAGCTTCTCAAATAATTAAATTTGAAAGTAAAATTGCATTGTTAATTTTTTATTCAAAAAAAGTATGTATCACATCAAAAGCTGATTTCTTAAAGTAATGGTAATTAATTAGAATAACTGGAAAAACGAAGCAATTTTTTAACTTAAATAGCATTATACTTTATTATTATTTATAAACAAACCTATGTATTAGAATTAGTGTGTTAAGGGTACAGTGGACTTTTAAAATTCAATTTTTTTTATTACCAATGAATTTTTTTTTTTTTTTTTTTTTTTTTTTTTTTTAATTTGCAGGAAATGTGTAATGTGTTAACAGATATCAGTATGCAAAATTTAGTGAAAATATCTTTAATGGTTTCTGAGATATTTAATTTTTTAATTTTTATTGTACCGAATGATTAATATATCTCAAAATGTTCCATGCTCAATCAGATTCAGTTTACACTGTCAATATTATTTCATAATGTTCATTTTATACCGGGTGATCCAAAAGTCAGGACCAACTTTAAAATTGAATAATTCGAAAATGAATCAAGATACAAAGATACGGTTTGCACCAAACGGATGAAAAAGAAACCAGGTTTTGTGTGGCAAAGGAAAAAAATTAGTTCTGTTGGCGAGCAACAGATGGCGCTATAGTGTTTTATTTCACCAAAAGATGATTTACAAATGAAAAAAAGTGTTGACAACTTACAAGTCAGCTTAATTACAGTTAATTAGTACTACTACAGTAACTGTTCAATGTCCATCATTCAGAAGTACAGCTGTGAGATGATTCACCACATCGTTCACAGCATTTAGTAGCATTTCTTGCGTTATGGCAGACACATTTTGGCGGATGGCATCTTTCAGTGCTGCAAGTGATGCCGGTTGGTCGCGGTACACGTTTGACTTCCAAGAATCCCCACAGCCAAAAGTCACAGGGTGTCAGATCGGGAGATCTTGGAGGCCATGCGTGATTAAAATAGCGACTGAGAATGCGATATTTCGATGCATATAAGCTTCGACTACCATTACCTGTTGTAGTTGTTCCTTTTTATATCGTTTGTTGCTTTGCATAATCCTACATCAGAAATATGACAGCGCCATCTGTTGGTCGTCAACAGAATTATTATTTTTTTTTCGTTGCCACAAAAAACCCGGCTACTTTTCGATCCGTTTGGTGCAAACCGTATCTTTGTATCTTGATTCGTTTTCGAATTGTTCAATTTTAAAGTTGGTCCTGACTTTTGGATCACCCTGTACATAAAAATAAAACTTAGTGAGGTTTTTTTTTCTCATATTTCTTTAAAAAAAATTTTTTTTTTTTTCAAAATGTTGAAATCTTCAATTTTTTTCCTTAAAAACTAACTAAAATGTTTATATTCTCTTGTTTTTACTATTTTCCCTACCCTTAAATAAAAAAACATTCACTAGCATTAGCATATATTTATACATCTATGAGAATATTTGTGAAAATGTTCAATTTCCTTAAGCGTAAAACTCAAAAAAGAGAGAGAGAGAAAATCGGTATTGCAACAATTACTACACATTAATTAAACCAGAGAAAAAAAAACACTGAAAACCAAAATTTGCCTGTATAAATTAGAAGAGCCTAAAATTCTGTAATTGTTTAATATAAAAAAAAGTCTTTATGAGTGACATCCCAAGCAACCAGGGCCTTATTAACGCACGGGCTGCCACATGGGCTGTGGCCCAGTGGCCTTTAATCTATTGGGCCCGAAAAAACCCACCTAGAGGCCGCGGTGAAAATTAAGGACATTAAGAAAGTCACAACATAAAAAATTCATTGAAAAATATTTATTTACATAACTTAAATATTCTATTTTATTATAAGTGCATCAGTTTTTGTTAAGTTGGTCACGTAACAAACCTTAGTCACATGAATTTTTATTGCTATTTTAATCTAGTTTCAATCTGAGATGTAATTCGCGTTTATGACATGCTAAAAATTAATCCTCACATGCTTAAGTTTGGAAATGCGTAAATATAAGATTGCATTGCTTGTAAGTTTCAGAGAAATAATTTTGAAAGTAAATTTCTATTTTATGAAATTTTTAAAAATGTTACTTCAGTTACTAACCTTTATATTGGTAAAAACAATTGGAAATTAATTCAAGATTTAATATTCAATATACCTTTTCACGATTTCAGAATATACTATAATATTAGAAGATAGAAATGTCGTTTCAAGTTTTTAATGTGATTATAAGTAAAATAACTATCTAAAAGCCTTTGTTTATTGCATTATAAAACAAACAAAAAGTGCATTTGAAATATATTCTTTCTAGCTACTTAAGAGTATTTTTCAAAGATATAAAAATTATGCATATCATCTCATCGTAATAATTAATAAAGATTTTGTTGAAGTGACCCTTAAGTGTACCATTGTTACATAGTATTACTTACAAACTTTGAATAAACACCATAAAATGCATTAACACCATAATATTGCATTTTATGGTGTTTATTCAAAGTTTGTACAGTCGGCAGCAAAAGTATCCGAGCACTAGCCAATACTTCTTATATCAAAAAAGCACACTTAATGCTCTTTTGTTAAATAAATCCTTGTCGAATCATGTTCTTAGACTGACTAAGAACATGACTCGACAAGGATTTATTTAACAAAGTAGTATTATGTGTACTTTTTTTAGACCGGGATTATTGCTAGTGCTCGGATACTTTTGCTGCCAGCTGTAAGTAATATTTTTTACAACGCCAGTTTTGTGGTGCTTTTTTATTAAAATTGTTACATAGTGGTACTACTGGTACTATATATACATATATATATATATATATATATATATATTTAAGATTGATGATAGATTCTTAACCCTTTACGACTCAGGCCGTAAGATCGTGTGGGTTAGACAGCCACTTATATTTTTGCATCTGGAACAGTCGTATGTAATAAAATCAGGAAATGCACAATCGAGCTAATAAGCAGAAAGTGTGAAGTACAATTTTCAATCAACAAATTTCGGTTATAGTCCATATATTTCTTTCATTTTGCAAAAAAAAAGAATGTAATGTTTCATGGGGGGAATGTTTCGGGTCGGAAAGGGTTATGGTGATATATAAGCACGTATGTGAAGATCGAATTACATGAAAATTATAACGAACTTTAAGATCATCAAAAATGTCAATCAGACACAACGACTGCTTTTTTGAAATTCTTTCTTGAACAAAAACTGCATCATGAAGCATCCAGTACCATCTAATGAGATTGAAATAAGGTATGTACATTCTATCTTCTACATAAATGCCTTTGGCAATTCTTTCATAAATTCAAACTTATACACGTTTTAATCTAATATAACACTTCAAAAGACCGTCAGTAGATAACGGGTTAACTGGGGGTAAATGTAATTTCCATGATTCCTCACCATGGAATGAGTCTTTATGTACTAAATTATAGTGACTTATATTTAAGTATCATGTACTATTTTATAATACGTTTAGAAAAGTTAAATGGAACGGTTTTATTTTTCAATGGACTCTTTTTAATAATGCAAGAGTTTAATATGTTTAAAATAATTACTTGATTTTAAAATTTCCTTCTCTAGTAGTCATTTAAAATTATAAAAAAAAAAAAAAAAAAAAAAAAAAAAACTCTTTACATCGAAAACTTTTATAGTCTAGGTCAGAAAAGCTTCATGTATTTTGCATATCAAAAGATGTCAGAAATGTTTAATAACAAAACGCGGTGGTAAAATGTCAAAGTCGTTTATATTTGCTTTTCTTTATAAACACAAGCTTTAATGTTATACGCTTTTTATTTATATACTCCTCTTTTATTACTTTTCCCACTTCCTTTTTATATAGTAATGAAAACTCGAAAAACACATCGATACTTAAATATGTTGCATATAAGTATATGTACATCTCATAAAGATATTGATAGTAGTGGGTAGTTTAAATTTCAAACATAAAATTTATTCTTACCGTTATATTACAACACCCTTGTGGATATTTTAGTACTATAAAACCAATATTGAATCGGCTCTCAACAATAAAATGGCCATAAAAATGTTAAAGCTTATTGCTTAGAGACTCAATAAAAACTATTGTGAAGTTGTTTGGAAAGCAATTTTGCAGAAAACCATGAAATGTTAACACTTCCTCTTTGGAAATAGTCTGTGATATCTTTTGGAGTTTGCCTTACCATAAAATAACATTTACAAATCAATATTACTTTTATATAGTGCAACAAAAAATAAAATTGCAAAAGTTGCATCATAAAACCACCGCAAACGTAGCGCGTTTAGAAATATTTGATCCTGTGACTACAGAAGTGGTTGCTAGTCTAATAGTGTAAACCACATGATTTGAAACTTCCAATTTAATTTTATAAATATATTTTTAATTTTAATTTTTACTAGCCGGCTTTGTCCGCTTCGCTAGTCGCTAAAAATAAGTGAATTTTAAAAAAAAAAAAAAGAAAAATCACTATTTTCTTACATAATTTAATATATATATATATATAACCATTAAAATCGCTCAAAACCAGTTACGAGTCCTCTTTGCCTTCGGCAGCCTCTTCCTCACACGCGACGTATTGGGTTTGCATTCGACTGCCTGCGGCATCGCCTTATCCCTGTACTTCAATTTGGGTATTTGTCGGACAACAGTTTCGAAACGGACGGTATTGAAAAAAATCGAAGTAGCACTTTATTTAAATTGCGATTTTATAAAACCATCAATCTACATGCTATTTACTATCACGTTTTCTATATTTTATTTGTTTTATTCTGGCGACCATAAAATAACAACGATTTCTTTTTTGGTTGCATATATTTCCCGTTTTAGATATTTTATTTTGATTTATTTATTTAAATATTAATCTGAATTGATAAAATACTCTAACACATATAATAACTACAAGTTCTTTTTTTTTTTTTTTTTTTTTCGAAATTAAAATAAATGTATTTATTTACACGTAAATGATAAAATTTTATCAATATTTATAAACTTTTTAAAGTAATGGCTTCATTTTTTTTAAACGAATGAGTAAAACTTAATTTTTGATGAATTTTTATTATTCGCATGTAAAAAAATATATTTCTTTTTACGTTGAAAAAAGAAAATGAACGCGTAAACATTTTTAGCAGCAGCTTAATATACTTTAAAGGTTCGGTCTATGTTTCCACTTATTAATTTAATTCATTTAAAAAAAATCTAATAAAGAAAATTCAAAGTCGGAATTCAAAGTTCATCAGGAGAGTTAAAATGGACCTCCAAACAATATTCTGTAGTTTTACGGTCAGCCATTTACTACACAAAGTGACCGATACTTATATACACAAACATTTTCTTTTATTATTAGTAGAGAAAATGGCACTTTGTATTATTCCTCAAATAAAAATGAAAACTATTATAAAAGTGAATCTGCTAAAGATATTGTTACAGATTCTGTACCTATTCAATTGATTGTCCAACTGGGAAAGCTAATGCTCGAGAAATATTACAGAATTTAAAAATATTCGTCTGAAATGTTTCAAGTTGAGTGATTTTAACACGTACTAAAGAGCTACTCCGTAAATAATTGGCCACAGTCTGGGATTCACCCCTAGAGATGATCCGGAGACATGCCATTACTATTTTGATACTCTACAAAGAGAATGGTTGCTCCTAGAAGTGTTAATTTTATAGAACATGGCGGATATGCAACCAAAATGGA
Source organism: Salticus scenicus (assembly GCA_963930645.1). NCBI lineage: Eukaryota > Metazoa > Arthropoda > Arachnida > Araneae > Salticidae > Salticus > Salticus scenicus. Next base: position 226,969,230 of record OZ005654.1, read on the forward strand.
TTTTACAAGTACCAGCCACTATTAATATACCCGATGGTCTTCGGCCAGTTCGGGATTCGAGCCCGCCGTCCTCCGATTCCGAGTTCGGCGGTTTGCTGATTGAGATACCGCAGCCCTAAAAATATATTAGAAGTAGGTGTGGTAAAAAATGTGTGAGAACGGTGTTCGCGGGACAAAAGTGATCTTTGCTTATTTTGGTCTTTTAAAATTATTTCGCAGGAAAATAATAATAATAATAAATATATATACATTAAGGAGACTTGGCATTTTTGACGGCTTCACTTAAGTATGTCTCATATAAAAGCTTATATTTTAAATTTAATGTTTGTAAATTGAACTATATCAGGTTAACTCAATAAAATATATATTCAGACAACAATTCGTATAGATCTTGACATATTTTTTACAAATTTCAAATTTTTAAATTGCGTTTTCACAGTTTGCATGTTTTTCCCGAATTCATGATCTTCAAAATGCCAGATTTGCTAAATTGCTAGTAAAAACTTCTACAGATATTTAAAAAGACTTCGTATATTTTTTGGATGTTTAGAAGCTACATAAAAGGATCATGATGGATTTTAAAATTTTTTGATTAGTTTTTGAAAAAAAAAAAAAATTAAAAAGTGCATCTGTATGTAAAATTTTCGAAAATATGATTTTTATTATATTTTTATCCTTTTAAGTAGATTGTATTAAACATCCATATATATATATATATATATATATATATATATAAGTCTTATCTTAAATATCTGTACAAGTTTTGGCATTTTGAAAATCATGAATTCATGAAAAAATGTAAACTGAGAAAACGCAATTTTAAAGATTTAAAATCTGTAAAAAATATATCAAAAGCCATAAGAATTGTTGCATGAATGTACATTTTATTGAAGAAACCGAATATAGTTCCATTTATAAATATTAAATGGAAATATAATATTTTATAAGAAACCTACTTCAGTGGTCCCGCCAAAGGCGCCAAGTCCCCTTAAATAAAAAGAAAATTTTAATTCGAAAAATGTCCATCAAGTGGCGAAAATGAGAAATTTAACAAATAAAATAATCAACACAGGATAAATGGTTAAATTGTTCATAAGTTCCATGTGAGTCATTTCTCTTGTTAATTCTTTCTATTTCCTCTGCAAAACACCACCTAGCGGATATTTTAAAATTATTTTTAATTCCTTGGGCGCATCCTATGAATCGTGTAAACTTGGTAAGAATTCCCTCATCCGTCTATTTATAGCAGTTATTTAATAATTAACTACCCTGTGTATACTTACATACACAAGCTCATATTACACACAAATGCTAACTTATACATATCAAATCCATAAAGTTCCACAATTATTATTATTTTTTCTCTTGTAATGTTTCACAGATTTTCAAAAAATATTAAGTAGCTTTTAACTATTAATAATTATAAGTAAGGTAGATGCTCCAGTGATTGACATGCTCCAGTAATTGACATCTATCCCGAAATAATTAATAAATAAGAAAAATAATAAAATCATATATTTTACATATAAGAATTTTAACATTTTATATCAAACACTGGAGCATAGGGTGATAATAACTGGTAAAATGAATAACTAGCAGTGTCAAACACTGGAACATAGGGTAGGGTGCCAATTACTGATAAAATAAAAAACTGGCAGTGTCAATTACTGGAACATTGAGTGGGTGTCAAATAAAAATTCATTTAAAAAAATGATTGTTATCAAATGTATATATTTTAACATATATGTGGTTCTGAATGTCTTTCATACCATATGTACTAACTTAAGATTTCTAAAAATATTTTCTCATGACTAGAACATTAAAAACATCAGAGGTTGCTCTAAAAGAGTGAATCACTGATGCACTTACCCTATATAGTTCTTAAAAATAAATTTTTTAGGTCTTTACGTTAGCCATAAAATAATTAATCTTTCTTCCATTTAGCTACTGACTTTTACTTTATTTTGAAAATCTCATAATTGACCTTAACCTAGTCTATAACTTCTTTTTGCGAATCTTTAGCATCATTATAATCAGGTTTTACTGTAATAAGATTGTAACATATTTTTTTGAATAAAATAATGCCAATTATTTCTTTCAAAACAATGAATTTGTTTTACTCAAAAATTAACTCAGTTTTAAAATTGTTTATTTAGCCAAGATGTGTATCGTTTGTGAAAAGATATAAATACGTATAAAATACGTTTTCTTTGTATTAAAATATTTGAACATATTTGTTTACAACTTTCCTTAATCTGTGGAAAAAAGTGCTTCAAGGTATATTTGATAAGGAAAAAAAGGTTTTTGCGAGTTCCTCGAATTTGGGTGTGGTCATTTTATTGCATACGTGTAGAGCAAAGCAGCTGTAAATTAACGCATTGGGACTTTCCGTATTTCTAAACTTTTTGTCTTTCCATAACAGACATCGGTTGTATAGAAAAATCATTATGACATAGTGGAGATTTCAGGCACAGGAAAATTTTAAACTGGACTACGCCTTGACTATTTTGACTATTTTCTTCAACAATTTTTATAAATCCCTTAATTTTTTCAATCGCGAAAAATGTAGGTAGAAAATTAATTCACCTATATATATAAAGAAACAACCATTTGTCCATTGTTTCATGAGGTACAGTGTTTACACAGTTTTGCTAACTTAAAAAAAAAAAAAAAAAAAAAAAAAAAAAAAAGACATTTTCTAAAAATGGACGAATTTTGTTCAGCAAATCTCAAAACTTGTAAATTCACCGAAAACAGGAAATCAAAAAAATTTCTGAATCTTATACTTTTCCATATATAAGAATATATGGAAAAGATAGTAATAAATCCACTTTAAAAAAATCTGGCGTGAAACAACCAGACGACTTTCATTACCCACTTTTACAGAAATTTTATGCACTTTGTGGAGGTAATGTGATCAGAAAATATAGAATTGGCCTAATGAAATAGACAACTAAAAATTTTCCCGTAAGAGAAAGTTAATACACGTGTAAAACGTTATGTAAAACAGAGTTTACATAACGAGTTAAAAAACAAAACAAAAAAAAAAAAAAAAAAAAAAAAAAATTGGTAGAGTTTTTCTTTTTTTTTTTTTTTTTTTTTTTTTTTGAACACCAATCTAAAATTGATTTATCTGATCAGGATGACTATTAATTTTCCTGTGATAACCACGTAAAGCATGATAAAGGATATCTAAAATGGGTTTACATAACAATTTTCAAGAAAATCGTTAGAACTGTTTTTGAGGTACCGATTTTTACCAAAAATTTGCGTAATCAATTGTTGACCAGAAAACAACAATTACATACAAAATGCTATTTAAATGAGGGTTAATATGGCAAGTTTGAAAAAAAAAATCATACAGCCGTTTTGAAAGGAACGCACTTGCAGGACCTGAAATTCAGCTGTTTATACAGGATGTCTACCAATTTTCCTGAACTAACTAGCTATATAATTCGAAAGGACATTTAATAGAGTGTTTATACAGTAATTTTGAAGAAAATCGTTAGAGCCGTTTCTGAGATACAGACTTACGGTCCCACTTCCGTTTTCCGCGGTCCCATTTTCGGTTTTTCAATTTTAACCAAAATTTGGAAAATCCATCTGTACACTAGACCTGTTTCAATTCTAAAGTTTCATAGTTCTACTTTTATTAGTTTCGGATATAAAATAGTCAGAAGATTCTCCACATACATACACACACTGACCAATTGCCAAAAACCACTTTTTTGGATTCAGGAGACATTTAAAAATTGTAAATCAGGTGAAATCTCGATATCGAATTTTTGGACCGAATGCAGTACTTCCATTACCTTCTGCAGTCGGGTAATGAAAGTAAAATAATAATAAGTAGTCAATGTCAGTTAATTAAAATGTCTTATATTTTACCTAAAATATATATCTTCAATTTAGAGCTGGTATAATTTTAAAAGAAAAGAAAAAAAAAAAAGAATAAAGAAAAAAAGAAATTAGATGATAAATAAATTAGAAAAAAATCTGGTTTGAAACGGTCACACGACTTTCATTATCCACTATTACACGTATTATATGAATTTTTTGCAGATAATGTGATCAGAAGACATAAAATTGACCTAACGAAGTAGACACCTCAAAATTTTCTGGTAAAAGAAACTTGATACACGTGTACATATAAAATAGAGTTTGCATAGCGAATTAAAATATAAGAAAAGAAAAATATATAGTGTTATTTTTTGAAACACCAATTTCCGAAATCTAAAACTGGCCTGTCTGATCAGGATGACTGTCGATTTACCTGTAATAACCACGTAATACATGAGAAAGGACATCTAAAATGGATTTATGTAACAATTTTCAAGAAAATCGTTAGAGTAATTTTTGAGATACCAACTTTTACTAAAACTTGGCGTACTCAATTTTTGAAAGGAAAACAATAATTACATACAAAAGGATATTTAAAAGAGAGTTAATATGGCGAGTTTGAAAAAAAATCCGTTCAGCCGTTTTTAAAGAAATGCACTTGCGAGACCTGAAATTGAGCTTTTTATACAGGACGCCTATCAATTTTGCTGAACTAACCAACTATATCATTCGAAAGGACATTTAATAGCGTGTTTTTATAGTAACTTTGAAAAAATCGTTTGAGCCGTTTTTGAGATACGGACTTACGGTCCCACTCCCGGTTTTCCAATTTTCAGAAAAATTTGCAAAATTCATTTGTACACCATGACCTGTCTCAATTCTGAAGTTTCGTAGTTCTATCTTTATTACTTTCGGGAAGCCAGAAGATTCTCCACATACATATACACAGACACTGACAAATTGCCAAAAAACTACATTTTTGGATTTAGGAGACCTTAAAACGTGTAAATCAGGTGAAAACTCGATATCGAATTTTTGGACCGAATACAATACTTCCATTATATACAGTAGTCGAGTAATGAAAGTAAAAATTAGAACTTTCATAAATCAAATTCTTTTTTAATTTGCATATTTGTTCACTAGTATAAAATTTCTATCTACCACTCATTCATTCAATGAGCATTTCTACTGCTCTAATAGCTGTTGCCTCTTAGTATGAAAAATCTGAAGTCGAGTGTATAAAAATATTGTATGTATTCAAATCAATGTGTCTATGATTTTACTTGAATTTTAAGAAATTGCCAGATTCTTAAAGTTTCTTTTATAGAAATTTTTATTAAAGTAAATTACGTGTATAGAATAAAAAAGTGAACAAAAAATAAAGGTATTTTTAAATAGATTCTTGACATTACATAAGAGAGGTTTTTTTTTTTTTTTTTTTTTTTCCAAACTCACATTCATCATATTTTTCGAACGATACCATTTTCAGTCCTGTACTCTCATAATTAATATGTTAAAAACTTGCAACAAATTTTATATTTACGTATTAATATATGGATGGGAACTACATAAAATGTTCTTGAAAGATATAATATTCATCATTTTATGGCGAAATTGTAATTTCTTTCACAGAGGAAAGAAAAGGTTAGCTGTACCTATACTATATTAATAGCGAATAGAATGCTATAGCGAAAACTATTCCAAATTTTCTCTTCGAATTCTTCACAGTCAAAGTTAAAATTTACCAATTAAAACTTCCGACTGTTTGATTTTAAAATCATCTAAGAAACTTCTATTGAATTCTAATAAACCAGTGGGCACTTGCAATTATAAGAAAAAGTTTGTTTGAAACTATTTAACAAAAGTAAATGCATTGAAGTTATTTGATCAAGATCCTATTTTAACACTTCTGGTCTTTGTATTTCTATGACATTGTTAATACTTTAAATTACAATAGATTTTCTTTATAATTGCTTCTTTAATAAAACATTTAATAATGGTAAATTCAAATTTATAAGTTCTAACAATGAAATTTCAAATAACGTTTATAATAACCATAAATAATCTAAAATAAAAATTCTAGTAAGCACAAAATATGAAAGTCTTAATTTAAAACTGCTTTTAAAGGTATTGATTTTCTAATGAATGATGAATTATTAGATAGTTAATAGTTAATTAACAATTAGAAGATAAATTATTGACTAATTATTAACAAATAGAAAAAGAATTAATTTTAGAAAATAAATTAATTTTCTAACAATTATTAATTAGAAAATTTATTAATAATTATTAGAAAACCGATTTATTTCCTTGTGATAAATTGTTTTCAACTAGTCAGCCTTTGCTCGCCTAGCAGTCGATTTTTCAAATATTATTGTTATTTATTGTAATCATTTTAACTTTTTTTTTTTTTTAATCTCTTTGCTTAATATTTGGAATTTGGACCATAATTTGACGGGTTTTAGCGGAGGCCGAGAAAGAAAACTACCAAATCGCCAAGTGGCGATGTTTACTAAGATACATCTATTCTTTAAAACATCTTTCTCTTATTTTATTTATTTTAAATCGCGGGTAAAATTCATTTTTTCTCAATGTTGTGTTGCAATTGTGACGCTATTTTTTCTGCTAAATCATTTTATTTATTCCTCCAAACCAAAAATAAAAATTTATTATTTTTATTTCAATACTTTTTTGTAGCAATGACTTCGGTTTCGAGAGTTAGTTTTGGGAAACTAACTCTATGATTTTAATTCAGTTCCTTACCGTTTCTTGATACTCTTGTTAACTCTTTCCAACAAACTTTAAAATGTTTATATTTCGGTTTGTCCGTCTGTCTGTTCGTGCTCTAACTCCATAAATATTCATGGAATTCCTTGAAACTGATATATGTCATTCAAGTTCGTAGGATTTTTCCGTACTGAAAACGAAGTAAATTCCACCACTTTTTTCCGTACAGTGACACAAAGAATTCCAAAGCAATGACTTTCTATGAGAGATATTTCTATAAATCACATTTTACTACCTTTATTTTGCACAAATCATAATGAAATTGACATTTATAATATGATTAGCATTAAGATTTACACTGTCACACAAAAGTATTCAGTTACATTAAAGGCTATAATTGGAAATTGCTGCAACAGCATTTAGGTTTTTATTTAGCGTTTTTAACACTTTCTGACAATGTTTAATAATGATTATGATTTAAATTAAGGTGCCTGCCTACTGTCGGAGGTGATTTTTTTTTTTTTTATAATTTAAAAATTACCCATTTATGTGCATTACATAATAGAATGTAGATAAAAGCAGTAAATAACATAAAAAAAAATATGCAAATTTCAAAATATTTTGATAGTTAAGCTCAAAATATACACAAAATTTGAAAAAAAAGCACTTTTTCAGAACATCATAAGTCAAATTTAAATAAAGATATTTTTATTCTGTAAATTTTATTTCGATTATTAAAAGGTCTTTAAGGGAGTGAACTATTCTCAAAACTATACCATGTTATTTAATATTTTAGAGACGATAACATTTTACATGCTGAAAAAATGATGAATATACATGACAGTTCATAACTTCTATCGACAAAAAAAAAAAAAAATAATAATAATAATAATAATAATAATAATTTAGCTAGATTCATTGTCGTAGTTCAATCCCTAAAACAACTCCTCTAGAGTATTTTGTCAAAGTTTCATAAGGTTTCAATTGTAACTTTTGGAGTTATCATGTTTTGCGATAAAGCAAAATGTTAAAAATTGCATTTTGAGAAAAAGCAGAAAACGTAATTAAAAACCAGATTTTACCTATTAAATAAAAAATAATTTTAATAAGTTCCTGATTTATTTCAAAGTTGCTTTTATTATTATTATTATTATTATTATTATTATTGTTATTAGTATTATTATTATTCATTTTATATTCAGTAACAAATTTTGATTCTTATATTCAGTAAAACATTCATGTAAACAAACATTTACGGTCACTTCCGGTTTCAAAAATTTGCGAGAGACTAATATTAAAATGCCTAACTCAAGTTCAAAGCAAGATAGAAACAAAATTCAAACTGATTTAGAAAGCTAAAATGTCAGGCTTTCATACTAAACCAAAAACAGAAAATCGGAGTTTTGACCGAAAATATTTTTAAAGGTAGGCAGGCACCTTAATATATCTGTTTGTCTTTCTGTCCATCTGTCCGTATGTAACGTCTGTAAATATTTTCAGAATTTCTTCAAAATGATGTATGTTATTCAAGTTCACAATGACATGTTCCCCATTTAAAATGATATAAATAGCACAACTGATTTGTATACAGGGACACTCAAAAGAATGTACAGTATTCTGTGAGAGGCATTTTTATATTGATGCTAATTATTTTATTTAGCTGTTTTAGTTTTCTGCTTCTTAGTCCTTAAATAACAATACTGATTATCATAATTTATTCGTTAATTTATCAAAAAGTTATCTACAGTAATAAGTGCGTAAAAAATTCTCAAACCTAATCAAAAAAAAAAAAAAAAAAAAAAAAATATCGAGAAAACCAAACATTATTTTTTAATCTAATCTAAATAAAATATATGTAAAGTTGCGAAAGTTTGTAAACAAAAAAATTCCTACACCCTATAAGTAATTACACAATTTCATAGTAAAAAAAAATCTAAAGAAATTTTACTATCGTATATAAGTCATACTTTACACAATTCCAATGGCAGGAAATGGCAAAATTGTGAAATTCATTATTTGTATCCCTTGCCCAGATCTAATATTTACTTTTACACACGACTTCGGCGTGATACAATAGTGCCCTTGACAAAATTACTGATTCTGTTTCCTTAAAACTTCTTGGTCTTGAGAATGGCGGCATTATCGACGAAGTAAGGTCAAACAAAAAGGAAATGCCTTTTTAAATATAACTCGGAAATGAAGTGAAATGCTAAAAGTAAACTAATGAAAGGTTGAGGAAGCTCATAAAGCTAAAACGCCTGAAGTTTTAATCATGAAACTAAGCATTCTTGAAATACAAACGCTAAAGGTTTTAATTTATTCTCAAGATTCAGGAAACTCATAAAGTTAAAATGCATAAAGGTTTAATCATGAAAAAAGCGGAGCAATTTTTAAATGAAAAAGAAAAAGTTTTTAACTTATTCATCTATTATAACTATACTGCTAGCTCAACTTAAATAATAATAATAAATAAATGAATAAGTCTTAGTGATTCTTTAATGAAATAATGAAACAAGCAAAAATACAGGGTGAAGCAAACTTGAAATCTAAAACTGTTTTTCATGGCTATAATCCATTCGCATGTGTTAAAAATATTATATGCATACTAACAGATTTTACCCGCGTCTCACTAGTCACTTTATTTAAATGAATTTAAAAAAAAAAAAAACTTCATAAATATTTTTAGTAAATCAAGATTATGTAAGTATTTATGTTTGTACAATGATCGTTTCCAGAAAAGAAAATTTGACAATATTTATCAGTATTATGATATTTTAACATAGTAAAAAAAAAAAAAAAAAAAAAAAAAAAAAGGCTAAAAAAGTTACTATATCAATGGCATCCTTAAATTACCAACTATAACTCAAACTTAATTTTCTTGTTGTGTTTTATATTTCGTTTTGCACGCGCGCTTTTTATTTCCTGATTCAAAATTATTTTTAAAAAAAAAACTTTTTTGATACTGTCCGTTTCGAAACTGATTGTTATTACTTTTTTTTTCTTTTCTTTTACTTAAAAAGGGGGGGGGGGGATGCTGAAATTCTGGTAAAAGCAGACTTTAGTTTAGAACGGAGGACTATTAGTTTTTTTTTTTTTTTTTTTTTCAAATTATAGCATCGCTTTCAAATTATTCAGTTATATTTTCTATAAATTTTCGATTTCGATAAATGTCTAACCATTGTAAAACTGGTATCGTAAAAATCCGTAGATTGAAACTAATAGTCCTCCGTCTTAATAAATATAAACTTAAAAAGAAGTATTGTTTTTTGGATCAATTTTTCGAAACTGAGTTTTTGTTATATTTACATGATTTGAGGTCCCCTAAATCCGAAAAACAGGTTTTTAGTGATTGGTCTGTGTGTCTGTGTGCGTGTCTGTTATCAGCATATTTCAAGAACAAATAGTATCAAGAAGTATTTTAAATCTGTATTATATAGGGATACAACACTAAAATTTTCAGTGAGATCAAATAAATGGTACGTGTTTAGGGACATCTAAGAGAATTCAAACATAGTACGTCTATGAGCAAAATTTCTGATAGGTACAGTTTACATCTATATGCTGCACTAAATAAAAAGAAATGAATATATATTTTTTATATGCATAAAAGCATATTTCGCTTAAAATATGGTATGAAAATCATTCACTATTCGTTTACAGGGCTACCCATAAGAATTGGAATATTGTAGAATTATAGCGGAAAGTGCATTTCGAGTTGTGCTATGTGTTGTTAATATAAGACTATACACAATTCGGTGTGTACATAATTTATAGAATTTCTACTGAATGTTATTGAGGAAAGTGCTTTACTACATTTTACAATGTCCAGAAAATCTCAACATGAATGAAAATCAATTCTTCATACCCATACGGTAAATAAAGTATTCTTTTAAGTAAAATTTTCGGCACTTGTTTATTTTTTATTTTATTTTATTTTATTTTTATTATTTATTTATTTTATAATAATAATAATAATAATAATAATAATAATAATAATAAACACGTAAAACAAACTTCGCTGTCTTTTTTCAACATATTGATTTCTCGTTTACCATAATAAGGCATTCTATCAATAACGATATCCATGATTTTTATGATAAGGATGTCTAATTTTAGCATGTCTAATTTCACATAATAATTTATTTTTATAACGAACAATTATTGGAAATGAAACCTTTAAAATATTGGATGAATAGTATTGCTTATATGCCATTTTCAAATTCTTTAAAATATACTTTGGTGAATCAGAAAGAACGATATAATCTGTTGTGAATTTCTGTCGTAGAACTATGATTTCGTTTAACCCTTTTACTACCACTGGGACATAAATGTCCCAAGCAGTGCTGCAAGATTGGGTGAATTTTTTATTCAATATCCACCCCTAAATTTTAATTGTAGCGATTGCCTAATTACTTCGAAGACTTCTTTGCAAGATGTCTTCAAAATGATTACAACCGTTCTAATTAAAATATATTGGTGAATATTGAATAAAAAATTCCCCCAGTCTGGCAGTACTGGCCCCAAGGGCAGTTTATATTGGTAGTGAAAGTGTTAAACAAAACGAATTCAAAATGACTTGCTCATTCAAACATTTTTGTTTGAAATATGTTTTTCAAAGTATGGTTTGTTTCTGAAGTTGAAATCTTCAAGTTTGTTTCTGGAGTGGAATTTGCGTCGCACTAGAGCTACTTAATGGAAGATTAACAACGGACTAGAACTGATCTCTAAAAAATTATCCGGGGACATGCCATCACAACATTTTTGCTCCGCAAAAATGACTTTCAGCTTCAGAAATATCATTTTTACGGCACTTGGATGGCATTGTAGCCACTACTGATTTCGTGTACACCAGTCACCATTAATGTATACGACGACCTTTGGCCGGCTTGAGTGTCGAATCAGCTATTCTGATTACAAGCTTGACACTCTATCAACTGAGCAACAGAAGGAAATTTACAGAAACACAGAAATTTACAGATCCGAAATTTACAGAAACATAGAAATTTACAGATCCGGGGACATGGCATCACAATTTTTATGCTCCGCAAAAATGACTTTCAGCTTCAGTAACCTCAAGAAATATCATTTTTACAGCAATTGGAGGGCATCGTAGCCACTACTGATTTCGTGTACACCAGTCGCCATTAATGTATACGACGACCTTTGGCCGACTTGAGTGTCGAATCAGCTATTCTAATTACAAGCTTGACACTCTACCAACTGAGATACAGAAGGAAATTTACAGAAATACCATTTGAGATATTTAAATTTTATTGCAATTTTTTTTTTTTTTTTTTTTTTTTTTTTTTTAATATGTCTTTACCATTGCTCTTAATCTGATATATACGATGGCAACATTAAATCAGTGGCGTATTTGTAATCTCAAAAGTACTCACACACTTTTATTATTCTTTTAATTTTTAACTTCAAAATAATGATCAGCAATAAAATTTGTTTACTTAAACAAAAGGTATTAGAAATTATTTTTATTAGAGAAAAAGATAAAATAATATTTAAATATCTAAAATGAATGTATGAGATATTTAAATTCTATAAACAGATGTATTTTTTGTTAGGTAATGAACTATAAAAATCTGAATAATGATAACTCATATCAACTCTTCTAACACTTTTGTCTGCAGAATCTTTAATTGATGTACCGAAATTAAACTTTTAGCTGCGATTGTTTCATTACCTATTCTAAAAAGTGAAAAATATAACTGACAAAACAACGCTCCTATTTTTTTTTTTTTTTTTTTTTTGGCTCTCTAGTTCAATTTTCTCGTCCATTTTTAAATGTATTTGGCGCGCTGCAATTTTATTTTAGATATCATTCTCATTTAATTTTTGTTTTTAAATATTAAACTTATGTTATGAGTACGTATAAACATACATATAAAACTAATTAGGATTTCTTAATAGTCGAAGCATCGCGAAATTTCGCAATCCTTATTTACACTGTACTGTAGCGCGCCTATGCTACGTAACCTCAGCGCCCCCTAGCGACCCGTTTGGCTGAGAGACCCAAGAAGAAAACATTCAGAGACCCCCAGGTTTCCAGAGAAGGAAGTGCATGCAACGTGTGGTCGCTGTTTGCCGAAATGGCCCACGACCACAAAGTAACAGATACTGTAGGGTGTCGGACTCCTTATTTCTACAATTTCAACTTACCCCTGTAAATATTTCAATTTATGTGTTGTATATTTAGTGTGTAACTTTAAATGTAAATAATAAATAATGTTACCCTAATTTAGCTTCATTTTTGAGTTCCGCACCTTACAAAATTGGCGCCCACGTGATTTTTTTTTTTTTTTTTTCCGGCGAATTTTTTTAAATAAATTTCTTCAAGTCTGCACCCGCTGGACACACATAAAATCCGCATCCGCTGGACAAAGATAAAGTCCTCATCCATTGGACTCAGGTCAGGTAAAGTCCGCATCCGCTGGACATCCACAGGATAATACAGGTAAGTGCATTTCACTTTCCGTAGCGACCCGTTTGGCTGAGAAACCCAAGAAGAAAACATTCAGAGACCCCCAGGTTTCCAGAGAAGGAAGTGCATGCAACGTGTGGTCGCTGTTAGCCGAAATGGCCCACGACCACAAAGTAACAGATATTGCAGGGTGTCGGACTCCTTATTTCTACAATTTCAACTTACCCCTTTAACTTACCCCTGTCAGAGAGCCTCCTTAAGTAGATGCCTAGCGAGTCGCTCGGAAACTTGGCAACAGTACAAGAAGAACATAGCCAGTAGATGGCGCTTGATACCGTGTCGTAAAGTACTGCTTATTTCCCGCGATTCAATTGAGTTTCAATTGAGTTCTTCATGGTTTATGTTTTATTAATTTAACAAATGTGAGAGGTTTTTTTTTTTTTTTTATAATATGGTGTATTGCGTCGTTCCATTTTGTAAATCGGAGAGTCGCCGTGAAAATATAAGTTTTCACGGTTTCATATTTCAAGACAAGGTATGTAAACTGCATAAGTAATTAATGCAAAATTACCAACCCTCCGGATTTTTGAATATCAATAATATTTTTCACAAAAAACATTATTTTTATTTATTATCGTAAATTCTGTGATTAAGACGAAGATAAATTTAAAAGAAATTATGATATAAAAATTCGAAGGGTTGACACCTCTGTTAGTAAGTTAGATTTAACAAATAAAATAGTTATGCTTATTACAAAATGAAATGAAATTTTTATTTAATGATGTAGGAATACAGAAAAATAACTTGTTCTTACACTGTTAAAAAAATGCAGAAAAAATACAGAAATTCTCTGTAATTTCAGAAAAAAAAAGTCGTAAAATACGTTTTGTCTACGTAATTTTTCCGTAATTTACGCCTTTTTTTCTGAAATTACAGAGAATTTCTGTATTTTTTCTGCATTTTTTTAACAGTGTAGTTACTTTGAAGTAACTCTATATTGTAGTATTTTATAGTTTTATTCATAAATTACATTAGTAACTTATGAATAAAACTATAAAATACTCCAATATAGGAACAAGATTGATTTATATTTTTTTAATACCACTGTTTTTTAAAGACTTGTGTAAATGCGTATAAAAATTTGATTATTTCAGTTAAATCGAAACAAAATTGTTGGGAATCTTGAAAAGAAAAAATAGAAAATTTTTATTTCTACTTTTGTTCTTTTTAAAAATATTAAGTTTTAAGATTCATAACATTGCTTTTATTAACCTTTTACCACACAAATGGAATATGGAATTAAAAATTCGTGTAAAAATTAAATATCATGATTACTGATTTGAAAAATTATCAGATATAACAGAAAGATGACTTGATTTTTTTGAAATAGAAATTCTCCACATCCATACACTCACATATACACACACACACACACACATATACTGGCTAATTGCCAAAAACTACTTTTTTTGGACTCGTGAGACCTTAAAAATATAAATCAGGGGAAAACTCGATATCGAATTTTTGGACCGAACACAATACTTTCATTACCTACGGTAGTAGGGTAATGGAAGTAAAAATATTTCAAGGATGTTATTAATTTGTCCCTAAATTTGCCAATCTTTATCAAATTTTTCAAATTGAAACCTAATACGAGTTTTAAAATACAATTGTGAATTTCCTACATTTGTTTGTTTTTAAGTTATTCTGATAATAAATATGCATATAAATCAATCACTAAAAACTAAAAAAATTTTTTTTTTTTTTTTTGTATTCAGAGAACCCCAAAACGTGACTTTATTCAAAAACCTGAGTTGAAAATAGAACTTCAAAAAAATACTTTGTTTACATTATAGGTTCGAAAAATTAATTTTCCTTCTTCAACAGTATTCGTCGACATAAAAAAGTGTAGCAAAGCACTTCCGTCAATTACATTCTACAGAAAAGAACGTTTAGCTTAGTTTTGGATAGCCCTGTATGTTTTCAATAAACTATGTGCACATCAGACTGTGCATTTAAATTTAGTCTTATATGAAAAACACTTAACACAAAATGAAATACACTTTCAGCATTTTCCAAGTATATCCGAGATAGACAAACCGACGCGCACAGACCAACCGCTAAAAACATTTTTCGTTTCAGGAGACCTCAAAACATGTAAACATAACACAACTTTATTTCGAAAATATCTATCAGTTTCGAAAGCATACCCTCTCGGAACTGGTGGGGCTAATAAAATCTTTAAAAAAAAAAAAAAAAAAAAAAAAAACTTTTCGTGCGAGAGAAAACTTATACTCAAGAAATCCTTAATTTTAAAAATTTAAATCTTAATAGTTATTTATTTATTTTTTGTGACGGACTAGACAACAGATTTTCTTCTTCTCCAATTTTTATTACTGAATGTTAACTTATCTCGTTAATATGCTGGTCTATTTTTCTTATAAATAATATAAAATTCTCGATTTAAGAAAAATAATTCACACCTAATAAGGTAAAAATGTAACGTAAAGGACATGACTAAAAAAAAGAAAAAAAAAGAAATGATTTTAATAATTTATTATAAATTATTCATTCTAAACTGAACTGATTTAAAGTTCAGAGATTTTAATTTATATAAACGAAACTTTCATCTGATATCTAAATTAAAGAAATTTTTGAAATTTTTATTGAATAAATATATAAAAAATAATTTAATCGCGTGATAGACATGCCATGTTTTTGCTTATTTAATTTTAAATTTCGTTTTTTAATTAATAATATATTAAAAAAAAAAAAAAAAAAAAAAAAAAAGGTGTTATTTATTTGATACGTTGTAATTCAATTAGTTGAAAAGCTAAAATAGGTCTTGTCCACTTTCGAAGAAAATTACACCCTATACTTTTTTAAATATAAATATTTGAATATTTTTTTGAAAATATTTACGATAAAGCACTTTCACATCATTTTTTCAAATTAAAAGAAAATAAATACAATTTTGGACTTTAAATTGAAATTAATAGCTAGATTTTATATGAAAAATATAACTTATCTATGAAACAGAAGAAAATTGTTGCTCTGCGTAGGTGCTGTCACCTAGCGTTAGTTTTGTTTTTTAAATGTTGCCTAATTTAACATTGGGATTCGAAGCGCGTGGAAGGCATCTACTTAAGGAGGCTCTGCCCCTGTAAATATTTCAATTTATGTGTTGTATATTTAGTGTGTAACTTTAAATGTAAATAATAAATAATATTACCCTAATTTAGCTTCATTTTTGAGTTCCGCACCTTACAGTACTACATTCAATATCACCTGAATAAGGAATTTAACAAAAAGTTATTTTTTCTTCTTTAACAAATATATTTTTAATTTTGTTAATTATTATGCTTACAATTTTAATGAATATACTTGAACATAAATATGGGGAGAGGAGGAATCATTCACAGATTTCCTTTTTCACCTTATCTTTTATTTACTTTAACTTCTTATATTCTGTACCCTTTAGATATTTAAGTAAATAAATAGGCCGTGTTGCTTAGGTTGTTTCTTCTCCGAAAAATGTTAACAATTTTTGCAAGAGACTCATCTTGACTCATCTTCACTTTCTTTCAAAAGATAATCCACTTTCTCTTTCAACCACGGCGGAAAATACCTGTCAAAAATATTGATCAACCTACTTACAAAACAAACCTTAATTACAAGTTGTTTCTTCTACCGCCAGCAATTTCCCATTTGATAATCTTGATTTCTCTTTGTTTTACATTTTTCATGTCTCAGAAAATTGTGTATACAGGGAAGGAAACCACATAAAACACCGGTTTCCAGATGATTCGGCAAAGTGGTCCTGACCTTGAAATATATATTTGTGTTTGCGGGTGACGCATGGCCAAGTAACCGAATGGACTTGCGTCACAAGTTTGCAAAGAAGTGTTATATAGAGTTGAAATTGGAGATTTTTTCGTCAGTTTGAGGTTGTATCACTAAGAGGAACGAGATGAATTCCCTAAATGTTTCCGTTTTTCTGGTTTGTGCTCTGGTAGCTACATGTTCCGCTAATACATACAGAATGGGTGGCTGCCCCAGAGTGACAGTCATGAAATCTGTAGATTTTGACAAGGTAGGTGATTTTATATTAAAGTTTTACTTTAATAGTTATTAGTTTCGGAAACTTCTTAATCCTTTAAGTGCTATAATGTAATTGGATGTAAAAGCTAGCTATTTATTCAACAGCATTAAGGGCCCGCTACATTTACCGTCGTCGGAAGCCCAGCTAATGTTAATCTATAGGAAATTTTCTTTGCTTATACATATTTTTAAATTCTAAACTTAGAAAACTGAAAAAGAAAAAAAAAATCAACTATAAAAAATGTAAATTTCATTAAAAAAAATTTTATTGAATACATATTAATTTTAATACATATTAATTTTTTAATACATATTAATTTTAATACATATTTTTGAATTCTGTTTTTACATTCAGAAAATTTATAACTGTTAAACGGACACACCTTTTTTAAAAAAAGATTTTTTTTTTTTTTTAACTGCAAAATGAAAAATTTCACATATTGAAAATTCCTATTTTACAGCTTCAAAATAAAATATTAAAAATTAAAAAAAAAATCCGTTTGCAAAAAAGGTCCGTCAATTTATCAGTTGTGATTTTCTGAATGTGAAAACAGAATTCAAAAATATGTATTAGTTAATGATTTTTAAGTAAAGAAAAGATCCCATAGAATAACATTGGTTTGGGCTTCCGCCGACGGTAAGTGGAGAGGGCCGTTAAAGGGAATTAGATTATTCAGGAACTCTAAGCCTTTGGATTTATTATATCATTAAACGAATGATTAACTCACAAATTAAAATTTTAAAACTCCCATATTTTATTTCATTTTTTATTAGAAGTAGCAAAATTTTAGATTTAATGTAAATATTTTACTTCATATTACATAATGTTTTAACTGAATTTTTTCATTAGCACTTGATTATGTGATGATTGCAAACAATGTTTTGTACTCAAAGAATAAAATAATTTTTTAAATAAAATATTCACATATTTTTTAACCTATATTGATTTTATATTTTTATAAATGTGCATTAAAAAGGGCCGAAAGCGGTTAATTTCTGCTTGCAATAGTATTGCACTCCGAACGCCTTAGGCAAAGACGAAATCGTAATGTTTGGCTGTAAGGTTTAAATTTTTAAAGTGTACTAAAATGTTGGTTATTTCAACATGACATTTAAAATATAACTGTACATTTTAAGATAAATATTACGACTTTTATGTATGCCCTTCACACTTAAAAAACAAGCTACAAAATCATAATTAGGTAATTTTGAATTGTAAGTGTATTCCGGAGGAAAAAAAAAAAAAAACAGTTCAGTGTACAGATTTATCCATCCCAGGTGAGGAGTCAGATGGATAGGAAAGAGAATCCCGAATCAAGAAAAGATCTTGGCTTGTTTTACAACATATGTGAAGTGCATTGACATGTGAATCTATAGTAACTTGATTTGATTATCTTTCTAAAGTTACTAAGATGTGAAGAAATATGCTATAATATTGGTGTTTATGTTACGAGAGGGAATCTCCTATACACGAAGCCCCTCTTGAACTGTTGAAATAAATCAGGTTTTTTATTTACTGATTTATTTATTTTAAGCCTTACTGAGGTAAAATTTTCAATTTTTTTGGCGTGAGTTTTTCTTTAACAGTTATGTTTTTTAAATCATTTAGAGCATGTTATGGAAACTATTATTTAACATTCCAATGTTTAATTCCCATACAATTTAAGTATCATTAAATAAATAACGTTTCGTTAATGTTGTGATAGAAAAGATATCATGACATACAAAAAAAAAAAAAAAAAAAAAAAAAAAAATTCTAGGATTGATTTCAAAAAGTTGTTATTATTATTATTATTATTATTATTAGGTCTTATAGAGTTGTTTGTAACATGTTTCTGGATTGTTACAAAATTTTAAATGAAAATAAAGAAAGAGTTTAGTAACATAGATTCTGCTATTTTTGTACCTTGTTCTTTTTTTTTTTTTTTTTTGTAACATAATCCTTAAATTATGCGATTAATTAAATTTAAGATAAATTTAAAAAATTAAATTTCAGGACTTCTTCTTCAGTGTAATAATAAAATAAGGAGTAAATAATGAAAATATTCTTTAAATAAAGGTATTATTTACGAGTTGAAAATATTTCTCACAGTAAATGTTATAAAACTGAAAATGAAAAAGAAAAAAATTTCAACTATAAAAAATGTAAATTTAATTTTAAAAAATTTTATTGAATAAACTTTACTTACTTCAGAATAACATTTTTCTCAACTTGTTTAGAATGTAGAAGACCTCTTAAACTTGATACAACTTATCTGGAATAATTGGGAAATACTTTTGTTTTAAAAATGTTACATTATATTAACAAATATAGATGTTAAAGAAAAAGAAGACTCGAAATAAATAAACAATAACAAAGCACTAGATTCAAAACGAATAATAAAATTGCAGATTTTCTCTTTTCCGTAAATATTAACAAGCATTGCTGCACAAAAAATCTTTTGAATATTGTATCTCAAATGTCTGAAATGAATAATATTAAAAATTAAAATAAACCTAAGCTATATTCTTAGAAGATTTACGTGTAATCCGAAAACGTGCATTCCAAATTTCGATTCATATGTATTTCAGACTCTAAAAGAGGACAATCTAAAAAATATAAACTCGGGTATTTCTAAAATGTTAATGTTAAGGATAAATAATGAATATTAAGAAGAAAACTCAGTAAAAAGTGTTTTTTATATTTTTAATATTATGTTTTTAATAATACATTGAAATAAATTATTAAAACAAAATCTTTTCTTCTATTGTTTTCCTCAATATTTGTGCTGCAAAACTATAAGTTTGGTTGAAAGCGATTTCAATAAAGTTTTTACTTCCATTACCCGACTACCGTAGGTAATGGAAGTATTGTATTCGGTTCAAAAATTCGATATCGAGATTTCACCTGATTTACATGTTTTAAGGTCTCCTGAGTCCAAAAAAAGGGGTTTATGTCCTAAAGTGCACATAGTACGTGTAATAGTGTGTAATGGAAGTCGTGTGGTTGTTTCACACCAGATTTTTTTAATGTTTTCTTATAAAGTGATTTAAAATATAATGATTAATGTTTTTTGAAAAATCCTTTAAATATAGTGACTAGCGAAGCAAGCAAAGCCTGCAAGTCTAAATTAAAATATTTCCATTATTCGGACAATATGAAAGTTCCATTTCACGAGATTGTAATTTTCACTTGAACTTTTATCAGAATCAGTTATTCACAGTCTATATTACGTGAAAAACTTTATGAATTTTGTAATTTTTTAGTGATTTATTACTTTAATTATTTGTAATAGTTCGAGAACATTTGTGCATGAACGTTAATGTTATAATGGTGCAATTTTCTAGGTTTTACATTTAT
Source organism: Salticus scenicus (assembly GCA_963930645.1). Taxonomy (NCBI): domain Eukaryota; kingdom Metazoa; phylum Arthropoda; class Arachnida; order Araneae; family Salticidae; genus Salticus; species Salticus scenicus. The sequence goes on from OZ005654.1 coordinate 226,989,671, forward strand.
TAATTTTACTATATAAAGACTAATTGTTTTTTATATGCAAAACTTATAAAAAATCGACCATATTAAGAAAATAAACTCAGTTTACACATAACTCATAAAACATTATCTGAATAGCATTTTATTTGCCTATAAGGATATATTTAGACTTTTTAAAATAAAAAGGTCTGATAATATCTTATGTTAAAGAATTTTATAGCTTTTTTTTTTTTTTCTCATCTTATTATTTTATAAGTTCTAAAAATAGTTTCTTAAAACTACAAATGATAGATTGTTATTAAAAAAGAGAGTGATGACGTCGTTTTCTTCTTCTTTCTTTCTTTTTTTTTTTTTTTTTTTTTTTTTTTACTTAACTTTCTTTTAACTTTTATCTTTCTCGCTTTGCACTAATTAAGAAAAAAACGAGTTTGAATCTCTAAAGACTTTGTTGAAAAACTTTCCTTCATTGTTTTTGCCTTTCATTTTCATTATGACGTGATGATGGCAAAAGTAAGAGACTTTTCATCTGAAAAAAAGAAAAAGAAATCATTATCGGCAAATAATATAAGAAAAACTTCGCACTCATTAATTTTTCTTGCGTCATTTTGTCAGTTAATCGATATTCCTTTGTAATGAGCTTTTAATTTTAACACTTTATAACTACTAAATTCAACTTTATTTTTATCAGGCTTTTACTTTTTTTAAATAAAGGCATTTATTTCTATCAAGGTGGCTAAATATATAGATCAGGAAAATCTTCTTTTAAACCGCAGATACTTTCAATACAAAATGTATCCAGATCGAGTACAGGATTTAGATATGATTCGTAAAAATTTTCAACTTCCGTTATTTGATGAATTTTCACGTTTTGAACGGCAAAAAATTAAAAAATGACATTATAGTCCTTAAATTAAAATTTTATAACCATGTGTTGGTTTGTTTATTTATTTTATTTTATCTTTTATTTATTTTATTTATTTTATTTTATTTATTTATTTATTTTGTCGAGACATAGAGGATTTCTGCATGTTTATTTTATTATTATTACTTTTCTGCGACAACTTCTATTCTATTCGATTATCTTTGCAAATGAACAAATCAATTTTGTAAGTTTAATGTGCTATTTGAATCAATGAACGAACCTCCCAAAATCAATGTCGTTCATGACCAGTTGATATATTTATGCTATAAAATATTTCATTATCGGCTGAATACAGATGAGTGTTCAGTTAACAGATGTTTATTTTTTTAAATCTCTGTCAAAAAGTATCACATTTGTGCTAATATGTGGAAATTTTATCACCCATTTTTCAACAATAATGACCTGATTTCTACGTCTCAAGCATAGTGATACAAACCTGTATTGTGCTGGCCAGGAAATTAAATTTATTCTTTCTATGAAGATCAGTTTTGTTATTTTTGAGAACATATGAATGCATATGTTATATTAGCGAAATTTCTGAGTTTTTTCTTTGACTAATTTTACTGAGAATCTAGCACTTATAGTTTTTTTACAGGGACACGAAGAAAAAACTTTTTATCATTATGGCCTACGGGATGGGGTCAAATTTTTAAGAGTGATAGCGTCTAAACACCTTATTAATCTGAGCAAAAAATTTGTACATGTCACAGTTGCACCAACTAGGTTTTGGTGAATTTAGCACTTACAGTTTTTTTACAGGGACACAAAGAAAAATTCTTTATCAGGCCTATGAGACCAAATTTTTAAAAGTGCGATAGCATCTAAACGCCTTATTCAATTGAGCTAAAAATTTATATGAATATTATAAATCACTGTTGCACTAACTATAAGCATTTTGGTGAATCTAGCATTTGTAGGTTTTTACAGGGACACAACGAAAAATTCTTTATCATTATGATCTATGGGCTCAAAGTTCAGTAGCGTTAAATAAAACATCGTGTAATATATGGAGAAAAATACTCACTCTATTATGGTTTTCTCTCTTTTGTAACTCCTCTTTCTTTACTTATCTACAAAACTGTTAATTACTCAATGTTCGGAAAGTCGAGTGGAGTCACTCCAGATTTTTTTTTTTACTTAACTTTCTTTTAATTTTACTTTCTTTGCTTTGCGCTAACTAAAAAAAAAAAGCTCGAATTTCTGAAGACCTTTTTTTTTTTTTTTTTTTCTTACTTTCCTTCATTGTTTTTGCCTTTCAACTTCATTATGACGTGATGATAGTAAAGTAAGAAACATTATCGGAAAATGTGAAAAAATATTATCAGCAAATAATATGATAAAAACTATGCACTTAATTTTTTTTGTCGAAAATCGATATCTTTTGAAATGAGGTTTTAACACTTTAAAACTACTGAACTCTACTTATATATATATATGTGTGTGTGTGTGTGTGTGTGTGTGTGTGTGTGTGTGTGTGCGCGCGTGTGCGTGTGTGTGTGTATAATGCCTAATACAGATATTTATTTTTATCTAGAGTAAGGTAGGTTATGGTTATGGCAAAATTTAGGTTATGGCGCTTTTCATTTTAACCACAGATACTTTCCTTTATAAAATATATTCAGTTCAAGTATAGGATTTGGATATGATCATTTTGATTTACTAAAGCTGTAATAAATATTAAACTGTGAAATTTAATGTTTACTTACTTCTATATTTAATAAAAGAAAGAAAGTATTGAACTTTTTAAAAATTCTCAACCTCCGGTTTTCGATGAATTTACACATTTTAAGGTTTCCTGATTTCCCCCATTTTTAGAAAATATCTGTCTGTTTTTCAATGTTACCAAATTTTAATGAAATTCTTTATTAAATTGCACACTAGTTTAATCAAATTTTAAACTATTAGTAAATAAACAACATTGGATTATAAATAAACATACTAATTTAAAAGCATCTAAAAAACATCAATTGAAATTATATATTTTCGCATTCATACATTACAGACAAATCAATTCATAAACCAAACACGAAAATTTTATTTATTTATTTTTCCTTCTTCTTTTCTTGCATGACTTTTAATTAGAAAATTTGTAGTTTTGCTTTTTATGCTCAGACACAAAAACCCAAGATTACAAATACTTTTATGTCTTCTTGAACATCGTATAATACACGGTTCGTCAACGAACCGTGAACGCTAATGATTTCTTTTTTAATTAAATGGTGGACATTTATCAACAAATATTTTTAAACCCCGAAGTGCATATGTTTCCTATAATTAAAAGATAAAAAACTTGTTGCAGACCTTTGTTGACCCATAGTATCGCTGTTTTACGTAATAAGATTGACAACATGTTTTTTATATGCATTGCTTGCTATGCTGCTATTTAAGGATTTAGTTGTTGCCATAATTTTTCAAAATATTGGGAAATAAATAATTAGAATTCATTAGTTTCAACATATAAAATTTCAGTAATAAACTATATGAGTATACACAACTGAAATAATTATTTTGTCTTATTAAACAACTCTGTTAACAAATGTTTTATAGGATATGTTTATTAAAATGCTTGTGGTTGTTTTGTTCTTTTACTTATTTTTTTTTTTTTTTTTTTTAAATCTATATACATATTTTAGATTTCCAATATTGTGTTTCATACATAGATTTGTGTTTTATACATAGATCCTTTTTGGTTTATATTATATACATTTTTTACCTTTTTTTTACAATTTTGGAGTTTTTTATTATTATTATTATTATAAAACATGCACGATGTCATTTGTTTTAGCTTGCTTTTACAATTAAAATGATATCATCTCCCTCTACCTCCTTCTTTTCATCTCGCCATTTTCTGAAAATGTTGACAAAATAGATCTCGTTAAACTAGTGGTTTCATTTGAACATTGAAAAAAAGTTATTGTAAAAACACAACACATAAGCCTTTTGAGAACTGAAAAAGAAAGAACGATTTAAAAAAGAACAAAAACGATAAAGATATGATGAGAGACGATGGGTGGCTTCTTTAGATAAATATATATATATATATATATATTATTTATTAATAATATTATCACTTCAGCATAATGGGGGGGAAAGCATGTTTATAAGAATATAATACGACTTAAATAAAAAGTTATTTTGTTGAAGCACAATATTACCTAAATCACCAAACAAAAATTAAAATAAAATCTTTTAATTGGTCTGTATATATTTGCACTGATTCAATTTTCATAAGTTATGATTATTGCTATTAAATAGAAGACGCTACAAACCTTGAAATTTAATTTCAACAAATGGTTATGAAAACTGAAAATGACAAATACGTCATTTTGAAGTAAAACGATACAGTTTTATGCATGAAAATGCATATTTTATTTTTTCTTTTACGCCATTTTAAATGATTAAATAGTTAGATATTCCACGTCTCCCTTTATATCTTTATTATTATTAATATTATTTAAAACACTTTTTAAAACAACCAGTTCATAAATTTACAAAGTGAAATGAAAAACAAAATCTCATTCGCTATCACATTTCATATTTACTGCCTCAGTTTTTTTATAAATAGATTTTCACGAAAGGAATACGAAATTTTCATAAACATTCGACAAATTATTAGAGTTTTATAGTATTGTTGAAAAGTCTCAATATATTTTATATTTTTAAAAATTTCAATCATAGTTTATATTTAATATTTTCTCAATATTAGAAAAATGATGACATAGCATATTGGAATCTTTCTCAATAAAATCCTAGCATTTGTAAAATGTTTTAATTTAAATTAATGTATTTTTAATAAAATATAAATCGGTTTTAACGAAAAAAAGCCAGTAAGAAGAACCGTAAAGTTAGAATAATATCTATGTTTCTACAAATATGAAATATTCATAAGTAATTGCTAACATTAAAATAATAATAATAATAATAATTCCCATTTTAAATAAATTTTAATAAAAAGATATTTAAGTTGAAGAATTTCCTTTAATAGGAATATGCTGCAGATTTTTGTTTAGAGGTAATTTTCATCAAATGAAAGACGTAACGATAATTCCAAATAAAATAGAATAACTTAAAATTTCTCTAAATTTAAAATGATATATTTCTTATATCGTTCTTCTCTTTTTAACCTTAACTGATTCGTTAATTAGTCGAGTACATGACACTTTGGTCCCGCCACTTTTGTCCCGTCGTTTTGGTCCCGCTGTTTTGGTCCCACATTTTTATCCCGGTATCAGGGGCAATCAAAGTATTACAGGGGGGGGGGGGAAGAGGGGGTAAATTTTCTCTAATATTTCGAATTCTTGTCACCTGACTTCATGAGATGGGAGTAGGGAAAGTTAAAATTATTATTTTTATTATTATTATTTTGTAACAGAAAGTTCTAATAACAAATAGAACTGAAAAAAAAAAAAGTTTAAAATTTAGATATATTTCTTTGTACGATGGAGGGAGCAGATACGATTGAGGCGGCAAGTGCATGTGGAAAATTCGGGCAAAAGAGAACTTAGAGAAATATTTACTGCTGGAGGGTTAAATATCTACAACCTTTGTTGAAAATGATGTGACAAAAAAACGCATGGAACTAAAAATTTATAATATTGGTTCGAATTCAGAATGACGGAGGATATTAGTTATAAGCGAAGATATAAGCATTATTAAATTATCCAAACCTCCTAAATTTCAGTTTAAATAAAATAAAATATTTTTAATGAAAAACATTGTAATGCGGCTCTTAATTATCACATTCAAATTTACAGTGTTCGAACACAAAATTTGCCTGAAATCGATGTTTTATCCAAGCATTCCTTTAAACGTCAGAGTTTAATTATAAAAGATAATGCGAGAAATATTTTAATTTTTTTAGAAATATTTTAAAGGAAGAAAATGCTTGAAAAGAGTTTCCAATTGGAATACATCAATATACAATACAAACAGAGATGATAAAGTTAATCAATTAATACATACTGAAAACAAAAATAGTAATTAAAAATCTGAAAATAAAAATAAATAAATAAATAAAAGTCTTTTTTCTATTTTATGAGGAAATTCTCCTATTGCATTAAAAAAAAAAAGTTTAAATATACTTAAATATTTGTAAAAAATCAACGGGACAGGAATTCTCCGTTTCTAAATGGCTAAGAAGCTATCGCAATATAGAAGTTTCATATTTACCTACTTGACATTCCTTTATTAAAGATATTCTAAGAGCACTTCATTTCTCCCATATCAACAAATATGCAATCAAATTTCAAAAAATGATATTGTATACTTAAAAGAACGCGGAAAAATAGCGGGACCAAAATGACCAGGGTCCAAACTTTCCACGGGACCAAAACAGTGCGACCAAAGTGTCCTGCTTCGAATTAATCAGTTGATCCTACGACCACTTTTTACACTTTACACATGAAGAGTAAACATACGTTTTGACCACCATTTAAATAATATCTAGCTTATTACGAACATACAAGGCCAAACTTGAACCTCTTCACAAATAGCTAGCAAAATATTTCGACAGTTTTTTCTAATGACAAAACATTTCTACGACAGCTTTGTTTAATCATAACCTCACATTAATTTTAAAAATTGTATCTAATTTTAAGTCTTCTCATCTTGAACAACGTTTAAAACTTTGAAAAAAAAAAAAAAAAAATTACATATTGTAATAAAATAGGGTGTAAAAAGTAATAACTATGCGAAATTAAAAGTTTATATTTGTTAAAAGCTTATATTAATTAAGCACTTATATTTTTATGGCTATTAATTGCAGGTAAAGTCACAGGGGCAGACAGAACATTTAGAAAGTGTCGGAATACCTATAGGCAAACATGCTTAATATATACAAACGCGCGAACGTTGTTCGCGGAAAGGTTTTCTACTTTACAAAATAAAAATAATAATACTTTAAAAAAAAAAAAAAAAAAAAAAAAAAAAAAAAAACTGACGGTATATTATTGGTTAAAAAGAATATGATATAGAAATAAAGATATAAATATCTTTAATATGAATTATTTTTTGCGTTATTTACTCGCGATGAATTCATTGATTCCTTTTAGGCCTACGGTATTTACATATTTATATGTAATCCTCCCGTATTTATATACTTATATGTATTTATGTATTTGTTGTTTTACGAGTTATTTAATCTTTTACATATGCCTTTTTTTGTATAAAGTCTTTTAATATATATATTATGTTCGCAAAACAATTTTTCATTTTATCTATGTCTGCCTGCATGTGATAAAAATATACATTAAGCTTCTATTTTTTTTTTTTTTTTTTTTTTTCTGCACCTGGTTAGTAAATTGAATTATTGAAATGTATACAGAGTACGCATTAATTAGTCTCCTTATTCGTCTTGTATCCATCGCTGAGAATATTTTTGCCTGTTGGTTATATCAAGGATAGAGTACATGTGAAAAAACTAAGTGCGCTCGCCGGTCTCATTGCGACCATCGAAACAGAAATTCAGTCGATATCCATATATATGCTCAAATCTGGGGCTGTCAGTGAAAATATTCGTTAACGTCATGTTCTAAATAATTAAGGATCGTACATGAAACACACTATATGGTAATTTCCATATGATGCTGTATTCAAAGTTTATTATTATTATTATTATTATCCCACTATAATAGCTTGGGAATAACAAACGTTTAATTTAAAAAGTCTTTTTCACACACTGCGTATATATTTATATAATTAATTTTTCATTTATTTATTTATTTTTTAGTTCCTCGGTGACTGGTATGTTGTTCAACGATTTAATCCTATGGCAACCTGTACAAAGCTTTCAATTGAAAAGTTGGAAGAAGACCGATATTCTGTAAACGAAACAAGCAGACCGTTCGGCTTAAACTTCAAGTAAGTAAGAAATATCTTTCTCGTTTTATTAAAAACAAATTTACCTAAAGTGTTCCCTCGCATACATATACACATATATACATATACACACATATACGTACATCCCCGTAAAATAGCAAAAGTGAACTCAGGAGACCTCAAAACATATAGATACACCAAAATCTCATAGTCGAATATTTTTATGATTACAATACTTTCCTTACATGTTCGGAAAGTAAAAAAGGTGAAACAAATTTTCACTTATAAAACTGAAAGCTTTTGTAATAAGTTTAACAGTCAACTGTTATTGTAGCCTATTTCCTTTAATATAAATTAAATTTTGTGAATGGACATCCATTAATATTGTTTTCAAACGAAGCCGGAGAGCCATCAGATCCTTAGAGGATCAAAACTGAAATGGCATGTCTCTGGATCACTCCTAGAGATTAATCTCAAACCTATAGTTTTAATTTAAGTATTTTTCTGAAGATTTGCTATCATTATTTTCTGAGAGTAAATTTTTACTTACATGATCGGCGAAAAACTCTGCAAAGTTTTATCGTAGAAAAATTTTGTACAGTTGATGATATGCACATTTACCCACAGCGTAGTTCAAGTCAGAATCTGATTGAGCCAAAATAAAGCCCAGGGCCCAATATGCATTTGCGCCCCCCTCCCCCCAATTCATGTTTTGCCATACCGGCGTTAAAAAAAAAAAAAAAAAAAAAAAAAAATCAAGCATTTTTGACGTATTAAAATACATTTTATGGATCACATAAGTGAGTTTTGTGGGACGCTGTTTAACGCTTACAAACACATTTTCCTCATAGAACTTTTCTTTCAATTAACCAAAAAACGCATATTTGAGTAGAATTTTGTCCCAATGTAAATTTTTTCATTTCTCTTTTAAATTTTCATGAAATGTTTTCAGAATCAAATTATTTTTTTTTTTTTTTTTTTTTTTTTTTCTCAACAGAAAGTAAAATTTCGGGCAGTTAAATCAAGAGTCCCTTACCCACGGCCAGATAAACCGTGCGTTAATCAGGCTATAATTCTAGCGCGATGTGACACTTATACAACCTAGTTGTACATTGTTACTGGAATTGTTCGTCTTTCTTATCAACTTTAATTGTGGACAATTTAACGAGGATTTTTATAACTAAATCGAGAAATCTCATTTTCCTTAACTTTTTATTCCGTCAGTAGCGTGATTAAGACTAAATTTATACGTATAAAAGAAAAGAAAAGAAAAAGTACACGAAATCACACACTGTTAAAAATTTCAACAGAAAACTCTGTGTAATCTATTATCTTAATTCTTACGTAAAATTACAGAGAAAAATAAAAGGAGATGTTAAAAAACTTATTTTATACATTCATTTTAATAACTAATATTAATTTAATTAATTATTGGCGAGAATATATTTCGGACTTGGAATGCTTTTTTATTAACCGACTTCAAAAAAGAAGGAAGGTTCTCAATTCAAACCGTATGTTTTTTTTATGTTTGTTAGCTCATAACTTCTGAACGGATGCTCCGATTTTGATACTTTTTGTTTTGTTGAAAAGGTCTTGGTCTGCAATAGGTCCCATTGTAATATCTTTACGATCTAAAGAAAATACAGGGTGCCCCAAAAAATCAGTCCCAACTCTTTTAACTTCTAAATGGCTGCAGCTATAGTGATAAAAATGGTATGTAAGTATAGTAAAGTGGCCATGCAGTACAAGGTTAAACTGCTTGCAGTGCCACCTGGTGGAAAATAGCGGAGTTAGTGTTCCTATCTCGAAAACGGTCTAAAGAAAAAGTGAATTACAAAGCTTAAGAGTATCACCGATTTAGTACAAAAAGATAGTTTGGACATTCATGCTAACGTTCCTATCTCGGAAACGGTTCAAGACAGGGGGAAAAAGTGAATTATAAAATTGCAGAGCATCATCGATTCAGTAGGAAAAGATAGTTTTGACATTGATGCTAAAAATACAATGCTAAAAACGTGCATTATTTTGTTCGCAATTTCTTACACTATACACACTTGAGCTACATTGCTCACGTTGTAGCGTAGCTGGTGAGACAAACGCTATATAGTTCAAAATACGGTTACTGGATACTTTTTGTTTTGTTGTAGAGATCTTGGTCTGAAGAAGGTCCCATTATAACATCTAGTAGGTCCCATTATAACATCTTTACAATCTAGAGAATATAAAGCGCCATCTGGTGAAAAACAGCGGAACAAAAACGGTTCAAGATGGGAATAAAGTTAATTACAAAGTTGTAGAGCATCATCGATTTACTACGAAAAGACAGTTTTCAGACATTATTGCTAAAAATAGAACGCTTAAAACGTGCAGTTGTTTGTTCGCAATTTCCTACACTGTGCACACTTGAACTACATTGCACACTTTGCAGCGTAGCAGATGACACGTATACTCTGTGGTTCAAACTACTGTTACAGTAAACGGTCACATCGATTAGCGCAAAGTCGTTTTCAACCAACTTCAGAAAGGAGGGTGTTCTTAATTCGAGCTATGTGTTGTTGTTGGTGTTTGTAAGCTTATAACTTCGTAAGAGATGCTCTAATTAACCTACTTCAAAAAGGAAAGGTTCTCAATTCAAAGCATATGTTTTTTGTTTTTGTTTTTGTTTGTAAGCTCATAACTGCTGAACGGATGATCCGATTTTGATACTTTTTTTTGTTTTGTTGGAAAGGTCTTGGTCTGAATTAGGTCCCTTTGTAAGATCTTTACGATCAAAAGAAAATACAGGGTGACCAAAAAAGTCAGTCCCGACACTTTTAACTGCTGAACAGCTGCAGCTATAGCCATAAAAGTGATATGTAGGTATAGTAAAGTGGACATACGCTACGCGATTCAACCGCCTAAAGCGCCATCTGGTGAAAAAGAGTGGAGTTAACGATCCTATCACGAAAACGTTTCAAGACAGGGGAAAAAAGTGAATTATAAAATTGCAGAGCATCATCGATGTAGTACGCAAAGGTAGTTTAGACATTAATGCTAGAAACAGAACGCTTAAAACGTGCATTTGTTTCTTCACAATTTCCTATTTTGTGCACACTTGAACGACATTGCATATGTTGTAGCGTAGCGGGTGACATTTATGCTATGTAAAATTCAAAGTATGGTTATTGTAAGCGGTCACATCGAACAACGCATAGACGTTTTAAACCGACTTCATAAAGGAAGAGGTTCACAATACAAACCATGTTTCTCGTTGTTGTTGTTGAAATTTGTTAGCTTATAACTTCGTAAGAGATGATTTAATTTTAATACTTCTTTTGTTCTCGTAATGATCTTGGCCTGAAAAAGGTTTCATTATGATTTCATTAAGACATAAACAAATTACATTATACTCACAAAAGTCTGTTCTCACTCTAACTGCTGAACGCACGCAGCTACACTGGTAAAAACAGTATGTAAGTATCGATGTTGAAACTTTTGTTCGTCAGCTGCAATGCATATTTTGCTCTTTGTTTGAACTTTACGCTGCGCAATTTCCAGCGCAGCGGGTGACACGTATTCACTGTAAAGTTCAATATTTACGCCTAACAGAATTTTCGGTTGCGAATATAGCGTATCCGTTTTTACATTTGTAAAGACTTTTTTATTTAACGTATGTTCGTTCAATACATAGTTTTTTGCTCATATCCGATAAAGGCAAGAAAAGTGACACAAGTTAAAAATGCTGCATTTGAGAAAAATCAACATAAAACTTGACTAGAATAAAACTGGCACAACTGTCTCTCGAGTGGATAACTTTCTAGATGGAGATGTAACTTTTTTGTTCACATTGGGTGCATTTCATGTATTTTTCAGTGACATAAACCATTTTTTGAGTAATGCCACTTTTCTTGGAAGTTGTGATTTGTGATACTTCCGTAGAACGTCTTCTGATGCTCTGCTGTATAAATAAGTTTTCACTGAAAAGAAAAAAATAAAATCTTTTTGTAAAAAAATAGAACCGACTCCAAAAAGTAACTACAATTCAAACAACTAAAAATGAAAGAAAATTGGCAGAAAATGGAATTGTAAATTGCGCCTAAAAGTATAAAATAATTTCCTTTGCCAAACAACCTATAACACTACAATTAATGATAACTTTTGAAGTCGGCGCAAAATTAAATAAAAATTAATACCTTCATTCAATACAAAAATCAAATCTTATTCAAAATACCCATCTCACATTGTTACCTGCAAAATGCAGCCGAAAACTACTTTGATTGAAGAAAACAAATAAGATTTCGTAAGCATCATAAGTTGGTGAAGATGCTGGTATCTGACGTCCTTGGCGAAAGAATAATCGCAAAATTATCTGTCAAACATATTTAATTTCTTTGGGGTATCATGAATATTTTGATAGGGTATATCAAGAGAGTAATTAAGACTATGAAACAACACATCGTACAATATATATTATGAAAATATACATCTTGCATGTACATTTTTGCCTTACGTTTTGATCGCCAAATTCAAAAGCCATCAAGGATGATAGTTATCAAAGTTATACCAAATTTACAAAGGAAACTCTAACTTCGTAGAAACATAAATACCGCATTGTGAAGAACGTTCACTGTTCTATGTAGATGCTACTAATGGACCAATTGTATACAGTGATAAAATAATAAAGGAAACGTGAAAATGGATCATTCGAGACAACAGCATTTGTTGCTACCGATCTAAAGGCAAACCTTTAAAAACTAATTAAATTTTATTTAATTTTGCGCCGACTTCAAAAGTTATCATTAATTGTAGTGTTATAGGTTGTTTGGCAAAGGAAATTATTTTATACTTTTAGGCGCAATTTACAATTCCATTTTCTGCCAATTTTCTTTCATTTTTAGTTGTTTGAATTGTAGTTACTTTTTGGAGTCGGTTCTATTTTTTTACAAAAAGATTTTATCTAAAGTAGAAACAGTCATTTTTAATTTTAATTAAATAATTAAATAATAAAACTAGGTAAAAATACAGAATAAAGATTGAGAATCTCGATTATTCACTTTTAACTAAGAATTACTGTAAATTTACAGAGACTCTGGATAAATATTTACATTAAATTTACAGAAATTTTTAACATTGCAGGTAACAGCTAACATACCATAAAAGTGGAATAAAAATTGAGTGCTATTTATTTATTTTTATTGCTGAAATTCACGTAGACCTTGCAGCATATATATATATGCATGCACGCGTTTGCGTGATCTGGTTCGTTTGATAATATATATTTAGGAAATAAAACATTTCTTCCCTTCTCACTCAATAGAAAGAAAAGGTAATAATTCTCTGTAATTCTCAAATTTCAGACAAATTTTTGACTGGAAAAAAAGAAATTAACTATTTAAAGCTTTAATAACTATCCTAGAAAACTGAAAATATTTTGAAATGAACAATATAAAGCAATTAAAGATTTCATAACTAGTATCACGAGCAAAGTAATCAACTCCAAGGCTTTCTTAAGGTTTCCGCCCATTTTACAAAACTAGTTCTTGCTTTCGTTATTTCCTCAAGATTGTGAGACAAAATTCTAGATACATTCTAATACGTCAATATATTTTGCGCCCTTTAAGTTTCGCTTTATTAACGTTATTGTAAGGTGACAAGTGCAGGTATGTATTCGAGAATTAAATAGGAAACAAGTATTCATGTTTATTTGACAGTTTATATGAATTTAATTAAATCAAATTAGAAAACTTCAGAAACACAATTATCTGTGTGCTATTCTATATAAAAGCTTAGAATTTATTAAAGATATGGAATTATAGCTTTTTTTGTTTGTCATTTTTTTAATTTGGTAAACAAAAAAATAATAATGTATATTTTGTAATGTAAATTTATATGTGAAAAAATATTATTTAAAAAATATACTGATCAAACAAAAATGCTATACTTTTCAGACTACACGCAATTACATAAACATGCTAATGCGGATCTATTCATATTTTAATATTTTAAACTGATTTTAAAAAGAGTAAAATATATATATTTTTTAAATATTAGTTACTAAAATCAGAATAAAAGTAATTTGTAGATTTGTTTTTTAATTAACAACGCTTAACTCATTAATGAGCCAAATTAACTCATTAACTTCAATTAAAGCATGAAATTAAGTGAAGTTCTTTCAAATTATGTATAAGACTAGCAGGCTTTGTCCGCTTCGCTGGATACAATACTGAAATGAGTTGTCAAAATACCATATCATAATTAATTAACCTGAGTTAAAGTTCCCGCTGTGCTCGGCAGAGATTTTTCTCGCTCGCAACGTGAGGAGTCCGTGTTCTCACTGCCTTCGGCAGCAACTTACCCGGTTCTTACTCCCCCTTCCACAGTGGCTAAGTTCGAAGTTTTGCGAAATCTCGACAAAGTACATAATGCGTACACCTAATCTACATCCACACACCAAAGTTCGCCAATCTAAGATAATTTAAGGCGAATTCAAACGGGAAAATGTGTTTTTACAGTGTTTAATTGTCCTCTCGACACCAAGGGGGTAAGGGGGGGATTTCGTAAAATCCTGTTATAATAAGGGTCGGATACATATAAACAATTTACGCACCAAATTTCGTGACCGCAGATCCCATAGATTTCTCAGGACATTTTTGGTAGAGGTCGACTCAAAAATCAAGAATTTTCAATATTTCCCCCTCCCTTCCCTTAAAAATCGAAAATTTCTAAATGCAGATAATGTGTTATTTGTACTCATGTCTAGTTGGGGCCGTGCCCTTAGCGACCGTGCCCTTTGCGGAAATCTACAAACCCGTGCCCTTAGCGGAAATGTTATCCCCCTTCGGTGGCGTGCTTTTAGCATACGTGCCTTTAGCGGAAATGTATAATAAATTTCAAAATAAATTAATAAATAAATAAAAAAAACTCTTCAGTTTTCCACCACACTTTATCCGCATTTAGCACTGGCTGTATTTTGCTTCAGAAGTAAACTGTCGCAAAAACAAGTATGCGTACTGTAGAATATCCGTTATTTGAGGGAACGGTGATCTGTAACCATATACAGTTTAATGAATCACAGTACTCCATACGAAAACGTACATTATTTCCATTTTATGATTTTATTTAAGTTTTTGAAAACATCATTAAGCATTACACCTTTTAAAACTAAAACAAAAACGAAAAATCAGGAGGTACACATTGATTATCAGCATTTTTCAATTGTACTTACTCATTGTATCGTATAACATCCTATATTCTCTGTCTATATTATTACACAATAGACAGACAGACATTGACATATAGAATAACTGAATTCATAATCACTCTGAAACATTGTTGGAAAGTGTTAAAAATGCTTAACACAAACAGAAATGTTGCTCTTAATTTCCTATTTGCATCCCTTAATGTATTGTAATATTTTGGGGTAGCTCTGTAAATCTGGAGGTTAAGCATATTATAATTTATAGAAAACATTTTCTTAACATAATAACAATAAATGTGAATTTCTTTATGATTTTTTGATGAAATTATTTAAATGTGATTTGGAAAAATGTCTCCCATAAAGCGCAATGCATTGATATTTTTGGATGTTCATGTACACAAACCAGTGGCATATGTTCTGCTAGAGCCATTTTAAGTAGGGAATAGTCAATAATGAATTTGAATAACACATATTTAAAAAAAAAAATTAAATTAAATTAAAGTAAAAATTAGTAAATTGTGGCCACCACAAGACTTTCTTTTATATTTTCCTATACAAATTCACTAAGTGCAAATAAATAATTTTTATCTTAGAGGAAACTAACACTAAATATCCAAAGAAAGACTGTTGTTTTATTGTCTATAAATGACATCTTAAAAAATGCATTTTTATAATAGTTATGTCACATATCAAGTTTCGTTAAGTTATGAGCTATAGAAGTTGAGATATAGCTTTCACATTGTCGAGGAAATTTGCAGTATGACAACGCCAACTATTGGCCGATAAGCACCCAAATTGAAGCAGCATAATATCTCACAATGGCCTTCACACACATCATGTTTTGTTTGATTACACGCAATAGAGCCTGAGATATAGCCTCCTCTTCAATTGTGGAAACCGCTGTATAGCAGCGCCACCTGTGGAGCGTTTGACACCAAAAGTTGACAGATAGTCATTTAGGTTAAGGTGCATCAACATATAAATTTATATGGAACTCTGTGCAGTAATTCCTGAGATATAGCTTTCCCTTAAATTGTAGAAATCGCTGTATAGCAGCACCACTTGTCGGTCCATAAGCATTCAAATTGAATCAGCATAATGTCTCATGGTGGCCTTCTCTCATATCAAGTTTTGATTGATTATACGTAATAGAACCTGATATATAGCTTCCACTTAAATTGTAGAAATCGCTGTATAGCAGTGCCACCTGTTGAGAGCTTGGCATCAAAAGTTGATAGCGCTAATTTAGATCAAGGTGCATCTACATGTAAATTTATATGCAATTCTGAGCAGTAGTCCCGGAGATACAGTTGCCACAAAATTTTTGTCACACACACAGACAGACAGACATTTTCTAAAAATTTTCAAATCGTATTCTAGACCTCTCAAAACGTGTAAATCCGTCGAAAACAGGAAATCTAAAATTTTTACGAACCAATACTTTCTTCTATTGAATATAGAAGAAAAATAAAAAAAATTCTTAAAATATTTACGGGCGCTGGAGGCGGACAAACGGACAGTAGAATAGACAAATACACTAATTCAAATCATATTCACATTTTAAAAAATGGTAAAAAAAGAAAAAGAAAAAAAAACGCTTAATGTAGAAGAAAATGAATTTCAGAAAATTTCCAATAATAACCCTCAGTGTAACTGAATAATTTTGCCTGATTCTGTAAATCTAATGCTAATCATACTACATTCTATAGAAAGTATTATTTTGTGCATTTGAATAACATATTTCTATCTTCCACATGCAAACCTTCTTATTTCCGCTAAGGGCACGACTTCTTCTATTCCTCCTTCTTCCCTTTCATCCATTCCGCTAAGGGCACGTTCCGCTAAGGGCACGGTCGCTAAGGGCACGACACCGTCTAGTTTCCCCATGCGCAATTTCTTTACTGTGAAGTAATTAGAAACCGAGTTATGCTTACAAACGTTTTTTTTTTTTTTTTTTTTTTTTTTTTGTCTTTTGCCTCCCCCAGGGGGGGGAAGGTGAGTAATTTCGGAAAAGTTGATAGATATAATTTTAAGTTGGGGGTA
This sequence comes from Salticus scenicus, assembly GCA_963930645.1. Lineage (NCBI taxonomy): Eukaryota > Metazoa > Arthropoda > Arachnida > Araneae > Salticidae > Salticus > Salticus scenicus. The sequence goes on from OZ005654.1 coordinate 227,006,605, forward strand.
AAGACTTAAATTCCTGCGAAGCGCCGTTGAATTCCGTCCAGCCGTTCTCAAGTAACACCCGGACAAACGTGTTTTTGTATTTTGGTCCCCAGGGGAACCGTGGGGAAATTACTGAAAAGTTGATAGATATAATTTTAAGTTGGGTAAAGACCTAAATTCCTGCGAAGCGCTGTTGTATTCTTTCCAGCCGTTCTCAAGCAATTCCCGGACAAACGTGTTTTTGTCTTTTGCCCACCACGGGGGAACATGGAGGAATTTCTGAAAAGTGTATAGATATAATTTTAAGAGGAGTAAAGGCATAAATTCCAGCGAAACGCTGTTGAATGCCGTCCAGTTGTTCTCAAGTAAACACTCGGGCATACGTGTTTTTCTCTTTTGCCCCCTAGGGGGGAACGTAGGGGAATTTCTGAAAAGTTGATAGATATAATTTTAAGTTGGGTAAAGACCTAAATTCCTGCGAAGCGCCGTTGAATTCTTTCCAGCCGTTCTCAAGTGATACCCGGACAAACTTTTTTGTCTTTTGCCCCCACGGGGGAACGTGGGGGAATTTCTGAAAAATTGATAGATATAATTTTAAGTTAGGTAAAGTTCTAAGTTTCTGCCAAGCGCCGTTGAATTCCGTCCAGCCGTTCTCAAGTGATGCCCGGACAAAAAAAGCGACATACAGACACGATGACACACACACACATAGGCAAAATTTTCTGAAGTCATTTTCGGTTTTCATGGTGTGTGAAACGTGAAGATATCGCAAAATTTTTCGATTCCGACAAATTTACAGACAAAAGTCTGATTTTATTAATATAGATAACAATATTTAATGATTAAAATAAAACTATAGAAACACATCTAGAAAAATAATTTCAATCCCATTGTTACAGTTCGAGACAACTGACGCTTGATAACACTTGGCAGGAAAGTACAAAATAGAAGGACTGGAAAGCGATTTGTTTACCTACGGAATTAAAATAAAACTGTCCCTTAAAATGGACGTTGAGAACGCTAATGGGTTAATTACTAATAATTTTCAACTAGCTTATCAAATATTAAAAAAATTTTATAATCAAAATAATTACAATAATATTATAATTTTAATATCCCACACTTACATACACACAAACTCTCACTACCACCCTAACCTTTATTCGAAAAACTCTTAATATTGTTATGCAATAAGTAAACAAGTCCTTCCAGCTCAATCGAAGGGGTAGGTTGATTTGTTTTTACATATCAAGTAGCCGCCATTTTGTTCCAAAATGGCGGCTACAAATTATTAATGGACTTGGTAGAAATATTGATTTAGGCTATAAACATATGGAGTTTTAAGCAAATCGGTTCATAAATACCTTTTTATATGCATTTAAAATTTTCAAGTGACCGGCACTTGGAAACAAAATGGCAGGCCAAGTTGACAAACAAATATATCAAATGCACCTGTGAGATAAGTCTACTGTACAAATTTAGTTCGAATTAATTAAGAATCTCAAAAGTCATCGTGTTTGTACAAATTTAATTTGAATTAATTCAGAATCTCAAAAGTCATAGTGTTGAAAATTTAAGTGGCCGCCACTTGGATCGAAATGGCAATTTCGGATTCGGTGAATTTGAAATTTTCAAGTGGCCTCCACTTGAAAATAAAATGGCGGAGCAACTTGGTTATTAAAATCACGCAAGATATTTATAAGATAAGTTCACTGTCCAGATTTGGTTCCATTTGGAGTATTCTTTCGGAAGTTATCATGATTTTATATTTTCATGTGGTAGCCTGATTTCAAGTGGCCCCGTTTAACTTAAGATATCCGTCATTTTGTTAAAAATAGTGGATAAAGTTCATTAATAAACTTGATTGAGACCCTTATGGAATCTATACTTACATCAAAATTCAAGCAAATCCAGCTTTAAATACGCTTTTTACAATGTGGATTTGAAATTTTCAAGTGGCCACCACTTGAAAATAAAAAGGCGGAGCGACTTGGTTAACGAACTTCCAAGATATTTATAAGATAAGTTTGCTGCCCAAATTTGGTTTGATATGGAGTATTATTTTGGGAGTTATCGTGGTAGCAAAATTTTCATTATATATAGACAGATAGATATATAAACAAAGTGATTGTAATAGTTCCATTTCTAAAGAAATCAACCTAAAAACTTATGCTAGCTAGCGAAGAACTATTATTTAAAATACAATAATAATAATAATAAATTTATTGGTGTGAAACAGCAGCGGTATTAACAAGTCCACAATGATTTTAACCAGCCATTTAATGATGAAACAGACGTCTATAAAAATTCAAATAAAACAGATATATGAGAATTCTGAAGCAATTTTATGTTTTTCCGATTTTAGATTGACTTTAAAAAAGTTATTCATGTTCTGAATGAAGAAATTATGGACACTGAAAACTTAGAATCGTTATTTGATGGCATATCGTTAGTAAAGATTTTATCACTATAAAGGGGAAAAAAATCGTTATTCCTGTGATCGATCGATGAAATTTAAGAATTTTAGTGACTTTTATAGTTCATTGATAAAATGTATGGCTTCTTTTGGGAATTTTGTAGCCAACTGACGAAATTTGCAATCTTTACTTGCTTTCATTATATTTATAATCAGTAAAACCTGATTTTTAAAAAAAATTTTGAAAACAATATTTTAATCGATTTTTTTTTTTTTTTTGTGTGTGTGTGTGTGTGTTTTGGTGTTTGTCGCACCCACTAGTTCTGAAAATATAATTTACATATTCCTACAAAAAAAAAAAAAAGGCATGCGAGTTAATTTTAACTAATCTAAAAAAAAAATCTGATGTGAAACAACCAAAGACTTCCATTACCCACTATTACACGTATTATATGCATTTTTTGGAAATATTATATGCCTTTTTATGGAATTTTCTAGTAAGAGAAGCTCTTGGCATACTCGAAACTTGGCATACTCGATTACTAACTGAAAAACAATAATTACATACAAAAACAAAAAGGATATTTAAAAGTGAGTTAATATGGCGAGTTTGAAAAAAATCCATATAGCCGATTTTAAAGGAACGCGCTTGCGATACCCGAAATTGAGCTGTTTATACAGGACACATCAATTTTCCTGAACTAACCAACTATTTCCTTCAAAAGGACATCTAATAGAGTGTTTATATAGCAACTTCCAAGAAAATCGTTAGAGCCGTTTTTGAGATACGGATTTACGGTCCCACTTCCGGTTTTCCAATTTTCACTAAAATTTGGGAAATTCATCTGTATACCAGACCTGTATCAATTCTGAAGTTTCGTACTTCTATCTTTATTAGTTTCGGAAATATGGTAGCTAGAAGATTCCACATATCTACATACACACATACATGCATACATACACACTAACCAATTGCCAAAAACTACTTTTTTGGACTCATGAGACCTTAAAACATGCAAATCAGGTGAAAACTCGATATCGAATTTTTGGACCGAATACAATACTTCCATTTCCTACGGTAGTAGTGTAATGGAAGTAAGAATTAAGTACAGCCTAACAAGATATTTTAGATACAAAATCTTTTATCGAGATTCAAACTGCCATTAATCCCACAACAAAAATAAACATTTTATAAGGCTAAATATTCTATATACATTATCCTTAAAACAAACATTCTATATACATTAGTTCCCCCTTTCATTACAGGTACGGGGAACTTAGATATTCATGAAAATTTTCAACCTTAATGTTTTTATAATTTTACACTTTTTGATGTGTGGGGAATCTGAAAATCATAAAAACTGATGTATATATGTCTCCAGGTTAGTTTGTTAGTGTATGTTTGTAGATATTATTTTAAAAACCATAGATTATAAAGTTTTCAGCCAGATTTAAAATTTCGCTTATAATGTGAGTAAGAGGCCTACTAATTTTCAGCATTCTAAATCGTAAATGTCTTAAGTCATTCGAAATTTATATTTTCTTAGCATGAAAGAGTAGGATAAAATTTCGCAGAAACGTGCATTATAGGAATTATTGCACTATAAATATTAGTGCAGAATGTCATAAAAATTAAAATACGAAACTAGCAAATAAAATGAATCAGTAAATAAAAATAAAGTAAATGTATCTGAAAAAGTGGGTAATCTAGCGATGGGGACATTATCAGTAACCATAGCGAATGATTAGTTAGAATTCATTTCTCTTATCATGGATACGGTATGTCTTATAGAAAAAATTTATGAAAACAAATATATGATGCGGAACTGAGCAGAATCCACATGTGCTTTTTTTTTTTTATTTTTTAATTAAACTTATATAATAAATAAACATTTTATATATAATAGCTTTTTAACAATTAGCAGCAGTGTAATCATTATTTCCATGCATCACTCAAAACTATGAGATACCCTGATTTCATGATTCCTAGACCTAATATATGTATATATATATATATATATTTATTTATTTATATGTACTATCTACTAATAAGTATTTGGACATTTTCGAATTTAGACATTTTGTCAAATATCTTGAAAAAAAAGTTTCATTTGCATAATTCAGTAGACAGAAGTATTGAGCTATTTACATGAAAACCCCAAACAAATATCATATAAATTCAATAAGTTATGGGTTATAGAATGAAGAGAGAACTTCAGTTCCTCTCTCTCTCTCTCTCAAAAAAAAAAAAAAAAAAAGGAAGATGATGAGGTTTTTTTTTTTCAATATTTATTTATAATCAGCAAACACTGTATTGCCATTGAGCATTGATTGAATGAAAATAAAAGTTTGAGTAAAACCCCCTTATAGTTTAGCTTTCATTTTGAGAGGAACTGAAATTCTGTTCATTCTGTCTCTCATAACTTTTTGAATTTACTCGATATTTGTTTGGGGTTTTCATATAAGTAGCTCAATACTTTTGGCTATTAAATTATGCAAATGAATTTTTTTTAAAAGCTTGCGGATGGGTAGTTAAGAATTATTTTGTAGAAAAGGCTCATATATGTAAAATATTTAACATTTTTGCATTCTGATTGCAGAATGCTGTGTCTAATATAGTATCCCAAGTTTCCTAAAAATAGATTTGCACTGGGTATCCTGCGTGTTATAATTTAAAAAGAGGGTTTCCTTTTTCTTTTTTTCAATTTTTTAAAGAAACTGTTATATATTTCTATGAATGTATGTGGTAGCCTCTTAAAAGTTTATACAGATAATTAGAAGAATCCTCATATTCACATGCTACAGCCAAAACACATTTCAAGCATTACTTTTTACAGGGTGATCCAAAATATTTTGATTTTTGTTTAATTTTTTACTGGTTCCCTTTTCCTTTTCAGGACAAAACTTTTGCTGAAATATAAGAGGTTAACATGATCTTTATACTCCCAAAGTTACAAGATAATTCCTGACAAAACATCTAAATTTGAAAGGGTCCAAATACTTATTGGTAGACAGTGTATATATATATATATATATACAGGTGTTGCACAAAATAATGTGGACACTTTTGCTTTTTTACGTTTTGTCAAATACCTTGAAAAATATTTAACATGTTATTCTTGAATTTTAGGAATAAGGAAAAAAAGTTTTTCCTCATACTTTCAGCAAAGATTTTATCACAAAGGCCCTTAGGGGACGAACAACAAATGAAATCCAATTAAAATAAAAAGTATTCGTAATAACCCCCCATATGGAAAAGCTTTGATTGATTTATAAATTTTAGATAACTCCAAAGGTTTTTCTTCAAATTTCCTGAAACTTTCCAAAAACATGACAACATATGCTTATATCATTATATTATAGTTTAACTCTTTATATCCCAAATTACCTTATTTTTGGAAAAATTGTTTGAAACTTTTTTATTATATTTCTTTATGCATGAGAAACATCTCATATTAAATTTAGCTTAAACTATAGGGAAAGCTTAAACTATAGGGACTTTGAAGTCTCAATGAAATCATGTAGTAAATTTAGGCTATATTAAGGAATTATTTTGAAGGGACTTTAAAGTCCCGGTGGGATACAAAGGGTTAAAAGAAATATGATATTCAAAGAGATGTGGACAGTTGTAGTAAATAATTTATTACTGCGCATGCATGCACTGCAGCAAAAAATACTTCGATATAGTTTAATACTCAACTGTATGGAACATCTTATAAAAAAAATCCAGTTGAATATCGCAAAAATTCATAGAGATATCGGTAATTAAATGAGCTGTTTTTCAGCTGTTTTCTAAAAAGGTCTTTACGATAAGGGATTATTCACAAATGAAAATTTGCATCAGAAAAAAAAAAAAAAAAATTTCTTTTCAAACAATTCATTTTTTTTTTTTTTTAGGTATGTAGTATATACGTATAAAAAAAGAAAAATGGATAGCAAATATTGCATTAAGTTTCATTGAGTAACATAGTTTTTTCTGATACAAATTTTCATAACATATTCATAAAATTTTCATACAATAACATGTGTATAAATTTTCAACACCATCAAATAAGACGTTTAGATGTTACTGCACTTTTAAAAAATTGGCCCATAGGCTATAATGATAAAAAATATTTCTTTGTGTCCCAGTAAAAAACTAAAAGTGCTAAATTCACCAAAATCTATACAGTTCTTGTGATCGTGACCATGTGAATAAATTTAATTTTAATAAGGCATTTAGACACTATCGCACATTAAATAATTTAAGCCCATAGGCCATAATGATAAAGAATTTTTCTTGGTGTCCCTGTAAAATAACTTAAATGCTAGATTCACCACAATCAATAGGGATCGTGCTATGTTGAACTTTAATATACTTACGAACTTTCAGCTCATTCTAGTATAATTTTGCTAGTATAATCCTCACTAAACCACTGCAATTCAGAACCTATACTTATGGACAAAACACCTCAATTTTTTTTTTTTTTTTTTTCTTAGTTGACAATGTTAATGCACACAAAAAGAAAATGCAAACAAAAAGTTAACTATTTGGGGGAAAAAAATTAACAAAATAAAAATATTTGAATCCTTTTGTACAATATACTAACAAACATTAGAACATAAAATTATTCCTGAAGTTGTTGCATTAAAAATATTTAATTAAAGGGAAAATAAAAGAATTTTTTTTTTTTTTTTTTTTTTTAAATGTTAACTCAGCTAGTTTTAACTAGAAAGCAGCCAATCCTATTCAATTTTGGCTAAGATATCACCTGTTTGGCGATATTTCAGTCATGTTTGCAAGACAAAAATGAAAAGTCCCATAATTTTGAAGTATTTTTACAAAATTCCTTCATTTTTCCAAATTGATAAATTTCCCCTTTTTTCCATGATTTCCTTGATTGTTGACACTCTGTTTTACTAATGTGAATTGATTTTTCATTAAGCAACATTTACTGTATGCAAGCCTCTATAATAAATGCTTGTGAAAAGAAAACAAGAGCTAATTTCAGTGTTTATTATCATTTTCAGTAACATCAAATCCGTATAAATTTACTACTTTTATTTAATTTATAATTTTGTTGTTAAAGAGTATAATCTGTTTATGAATTAAAATTATGAAAATTTTATTTTATTATCTATTTATTTATTTTGATATGTATTTGTTCATCTTTATATATAATATTTTCTTTTCCTTAGCTTCCATACACAATATGTGAAACCAAGGAAGATACAATTCTTAAGGAATGATACAAATTCTATATTTAGACTCCAAAGGAATTTTGGTAAGTTTACAATTACAGATCTTATTTTAATATGACATTTGAACAAAATAAGTGATTAAAAGAGAAAACCAATAACTGATTAACTTCATATATATAATTACAAACTTTTTTTTTTTTTTAAGTGAGTATTGTTTGTTTATCATGGTTGTTTTCTGTTAGATTCTATGTTATTTTGAACCTAATAGTTTATTCCACTTTAAATTTCACTCCAATTATTTTCATATACGATAGGGAGCCCACTAGTGATTTGCTATTATAGCCACTAGTGAATGAAATTATACATTGGCGCTCAAGGGTGAATAAGTCTCCCCTGATAAATTTTTTTCACCTTTCTGAGCTTCTCCTACTTCAAAAATATTCATTCTTATTGGTCTATGTGGTTTCAGTGTTCTTGTATCTGTTGCTTGACTTTTACTATGTTTAATAATTTTAATAATTCATTATTATATATATAAATTTTACACAAAGTTCTAGAAATAATGTTAAAATTAATAGCTTAACACTAGAAGCGCCGAGATTTCTCGTTCGGAAAAAAATCCAGTAGAATCTGCCACTTGGCGTGCTTCTCCAATGATCGCCAACATGATGACGTTCCGTATCTCGTACAGAATTGCAACCTTTCAATGCTTACGTAAGAGTTCAAGTTTTCTGGCGAATAAAACAAAACGCGGACTACTCTTTGGGATGACTCACAGACCATCGTCATTTATTCCTAGCGTACCACTATTGCGACGTAAAACCCACTCAGCCTCAAACTACAGTAGTTTAATTAGGAATCAAAGAGGAATTGGTTTGTTGCAGGAAGGGTGTTAATTAACCATTCAGGAAAGTATTATGTGGATTCATAACGAAGGCAAAATTACTAATCAGAATGAATTTTGTGAAAAAAAAAAAAAAAAAAAAAAAAAAAACAAGAATTTAAAAATATGCAAATTCGATTTTTCTGTGAATATGTGTAACGAATGATGAATATAAAGTTTGGAGTCAGTTGGTGATAGTTGAATCAGGATTTACTTTTCTTCCACACATTGTTTTCTTTCAATTGAGCTCTAATTGAATGATCGAAGATGAAGTTATTATAGTCGCCAGGAAACATTACAAATGTTGTAGATTTTATCACACAATGAGTCTAAGGGTGAAAAAGATAATATTGATTATATGATTTATAACCTTTCTTAAAATTCTGATGAAATAAATAGCACTAGCGATTCTGAAGAAAGTACAGATGAGCAATACTCCTGTCAAAATATTCCTTCCGTCGAAAATGACTCAATAGGGGATGAATCGTAGACATTCACTAACTACTCATGGCGTAGCACTAGATCGACGTAAAAAAAACTACTCTACTCAGATAAGTAGCTTTATATTGGATTTTTCTAATAGAAAACAATAATTGTAAAGTTTTGCTATACAAAATGCCAATTAACATAATTTTATGCAAATGTAAATGTTTATGCAAAAATCTCCTAAATATTGCTTATCTTCGCTAGATTTCAGAAATGTGCATTTGATTATTCAAATGCAATGGAGTTTAATTTTTTTCGTTTGAACCAGAAAATAGAAAGGAAAGGAAAAGTAACTACGATAAATTTAACATTCGGCGTATAAAAAGTATTTTTCTTTTCAATATAAAGATCAATAAATGAATAGTAAATGACTGTTAAATTGTGCGTGATTTTAGATGGTTTTACATTGCCGTAATTAGAAAAATGTGTATAAATCGACAGAAAATGTGATAACTATGTCTAAGCCACATTTAAGTTTTTTCAATACCCACAGTCTAGCAACATTCTGAATAATCGCCTAACACCTTATCTTCGCAATAAATAAATAAATAAAAATAGGATTATACACATTTCTGTTAAATTTTTAAGCAGAATTCTCTAAATATTTTAAATGACTAGCCATTACTGTCATATTTTTCACAAATGGCTGGGCATGTAATACTTTTCATTGTTAATGTTGGTTAAATGGGTTTAATCGTTTAACATCACGTCGCACTAGCTCTGCGTAGTGATCAATTGGCGACGGTTTGCGATTCCCTCATAGGGAAGTCATAGTAAAATTTAAATCTTTCACGAAGATCTTTCTATCACTAGAAATTACTCGCCACAATAAGCATATTCTGGAGGAAAAAAAGATCAGATGTATGACTAGGTTTAAGAAACATGTTTTAAATAGCGAAATTGTAAGTGAGGACAAATAAAAATAAAACATGAAAAATAGGGTTCCGAGAAATAATATTTTTTGTGGGCACAAGAATCCAAAAATGAAGATTGTCAGAAGAAATCTGGGACGTTTGGTCACCCTACCCAAAATACGTTTTTAACACTTTCAAATCATACATAATATTTTTTCATTCATGAAATAAACATCCATCCTAGGAAAGACCAAATGTGAAAGCATATCTCCAGACCACCGATAAACGTAAGTCCCAGATCGTTGTCAATCGACCATTGCATAATATTAACGTCACGTTGAAACCTACTCAGTAAATCAATCAACAATACAATAAACTTTACTCCAGTCTACAAGCTTTGGCGAATTAGTGCGCTTTCACGATGAGGCGGACTAAACAAAATTTCAGGGAACTAAAACAGTCAAAAAGACTGTTTTGGCGCTTCTAGTGTTAAACTAATTTTCAAAACATAAATTGAGCAAAATGTCATAAGTTGGAAATCCAAAGTCTTTTGAATTTGTCAAGCCTGACCTACAATGTTTACAGGAGTTTCAGCTTGAATAAAATAAAATAAATAGACTATCAGAATTAATTTTTACAAGAGCGAAATGTGGCCAGGATTTGAACCTGGTTCCTTTGGGTTAATATATTAATGCTCTTTCAATTGAGCTATCCTGGTCAATTGATTGGGATGTTAATTGAAAAGATCTGGGTTTGAATCCTGGCCCTACTCACTTTTCTCTCTTATAAAAATTAATTTGATCAATCAATCAAAAATATTTATGGTTGAAATTATTATCTTACATTAATCAATATTTGAAAAATGTATGCAATCTTTTTAAAATCAACATATTAAAAAAAAAAAAAAAACTATTAAAAGAGAAAAATGGAAATTTTTATTTATTTTCACCCCCCCCCCCCAAAAAAAGGAGGGGGTGGGGTGTTAAAACAATTAAATGTGTGCACTTTTTAAATTCCTTAATTAACTGTTATAGGAGAAAATCTGCATGTAATAACAGATGAATAATTAAATAAACTGATAAATAACTTGGATGAATTATACAGTATGCTTTTTCGTGGTAAGACAAAGTTAAGTTTAATAATAAAAAAAAAGTAACAAGGATGTAAACTGAAGCTGGATTTTTGGTATAATATGCTAATGCTCATCCACTTTGCTCTTTTTAAATTTAAATTGGTAGTGTATGAGTTACAACTAATTCTCTACTCTATAGACCTAGGACTGCAAGGATCACCCTCCATGGGGAGTCTTCATGCAATCTTAGTCTATATTTATGCAAATTTCGGGAAAAAAAAAAAAAACATGAAAATCTTTTATCAATCAGGGGTAGGTGTTGAGTTTTAACCCAGATTGCTCATTGTCCTAACCCTCAAAGTTTTCTGTGGTTTTCTCAAAAACTTGAATTACAGGCTAGAATCCCTTAAAAAAGACCCTCTCTGTAGAGCATTCTACTGAGGCGGAGATCCCTAATATAAGCAATTGTCATAAACCCTATATCACCGCATCACATCACTGAACAGCTAAGCCAATAAGTGTGACCTAGATTTGAATCTGGTACCTTCCTCCAACTAGCACTTAGGGAGTAGTGCAGAATCTTTCAGCAGTTGGTGAGGTTAAATTCAGTTTGGCTTTTCTATCAAAAATGTGTGTCTTTTTAACTGATAGTCATTTGTATTCCAATATATAATTTTAAATTACTGAAACTGAATAACTTCAAAAATTAATATTTTTTGTTAAGTACTATCAGAATCTACGATATATCAGCTGTCCAATCAAAAGCTTTATTATATTAAATACTCTTTTAAAATAGATTTAGAGAAATATATTGGTCTAATGTATTATTCAGGCAGGGTTTACATCATATGTGCAATAATTTATTACATAAAAATTACTAAAATAAATAAATTATAATAGTACCAATCTGTTTTATTTTCATGGGATAATTTAGCTAGCAAAATGTATCAACCTTATTTTAAATGATAAAAAAAAAAGGGGGGGGGTGGGATAATTATTTTATGTTAAGTTTATATGAAAAAATAATCTAATATATTTTATCTAAAAAAATATGAGGAATATACATATTCATTTTACAAAGCAGAAAAAAGAAAATAAATTTAATCTTTCCTGAGTAATTTTCCGAGATCAATAACTTTTCCATATCACCAACTGGCATTTTTTTAACCAATATTCCCCCTATCAAAATAGATTGAGTATTTTTTCCCAGAGTTTTAGAGAGAAGTGATGGATTTTCTCTCGTAGTTTCCTCGAGAATTTAAACCTAAATATTTTTTCTTGAATTTTTATAAGTTTTCATGTTCTTCTTAAGGTATATAGATATTTAAAAAAACAAAATTTTCAAACATTTAAATGTTAAAAGAAATGAACTTTTTTAACCTACACTGAAAAGTTCCATTGGTGATAATTTCAATGATTTTTGGGTCTTGTTAGTTTTATTAGGTTTTTTATTATTTGTTACCTTATGTATACCTTATATATACATATTATATATAGAATATGTTATAAATACATGCTA